>VYXC01008876.1:227369-264577 GCA_013397175.1 Platysteira castanea
TTTTGGTAGGCAGAAAAGTATTCTAGCCAAGAATAATAATTGCACTATTTTATCATTTTTGGTTTTAGGACTCAGATAGGCTTTTTATTAGTATTTTGCTCCATTCTTGAAGAGTATAAAAGAAAAAATGCCTTCCTGGTTTCTAAACCCTTGGTTGGCTAAGGTTAGCCTCCTGGCGAGCCCTGTCTGTAGTTAATTATTAAATGCAAGCATCTCATACCTATTAACTGCCCCTTGTGTCTGCCATCCCTCAGCTTCCAGTTATTTCTTTCCTACAACTTCCCTCTATGATGGCTTTGATATTTTCCCTGCCAATTTTCCTGTTTCCCTGGGACGCTCTATAACAACCAAACTTTTCCTTGCAGGTCTGGTTTTAAATTCTGCTTTCCATTACAGCTCAAAGCTGTAAATAAAGCCCAGGGTGCGGCTCTGGTTTGATCCTGAGCCTGAGGTGTGAGCAGCCCTGTGCTGCAGAAGGGCCAGCGTCATCAAATCTGCCTCTCTGCGCCGAGTCTTTGCTCTGTATTTTATTTTCATTTCTGCTTTCAGTGAATATTTAGTGAGCTCTGATTGCATAATTGAATTTGATAAACTGATGGTATGTGATTGATGAGAAAGTCAGGAATAAAGGATTAGAAGATAAAATTACTTCAAGGGTTTAAGTAAATCTTCCAGAGAGCCAGGGTAATTTATAAAGCATGCTATACTCTTTATAAAAATATTCCCGTAGGTCTATTAAATTTTAGCTTCTAACAGAAAGGGATTGAGTTTTGAGAATCATTTTCATGTAATAACAGCTTGATTGTGATGCTTTAAATGGGAGATAGCTCTGAGTGGGCTGCAGCATGACTGGGTTTGGAATATTTGAGTAGGAAATGTAGAGCTGAATAACAGACTTGTGGGCAGCACTTCATCTTCCAAATACATCGTTTTTTCTTGGAAAGACTTAAGTTAGGAGTAAGTGGATAATTCAGAGTAAATAATGAAGGAGGTTGTGCTGCTGAGTCTGTAAATCACTGAAAACAAGGATCAACAAATCACTGGGTTAGGTGCAGGTGCCACTTTCACTGAGCTCTCCCTCAGTGACTAAACTTTCTTCAGGGAGGAATAGTTTAGGGAACTCATTCCAGGAGCCTCTGTACGTGAGCAGGTAAATGTTTTCAGGGAACTCAGCACTAATCATCTCACTTTACCATTTGGACTCTGTTATCTTCCCCTGAACACCAGCACTGCTCCCAGCTGCTGCTTTTCCATCTCCAGAGGAAGCCTGACACCTTTAATCTTACCAGGGTAGAATGTCTGAAACTCCCTTGGGAGACTCCCCGAAATATATCTGAAGCCTTTGACAGGATTTAACATTTTCTCACTTGTTTAGAAATACCTTTGTAAAAATTTGTTTTTCACTCTGGGTAAAATAACTGTATTTCATGGGAACATCCTCTAATCCAACTTAAATTTTTCTTTATAACATTTAAAATACCGGTTGATTTTACTCATTAGGAGACAATGAGATTTGGGATGAGATGATTTCACAATAGTTGCAGTCATTAAAACAACGACTAAAAGAGAAGCTTTGCAGAATATATTCTCAGTCATGTAATAGTGTGGAGAGGTGTAAAAACTATCCTTGGCTTGTCTGGGAATATCTGCTAGTTTGGAACTGTTCCCGTTTCCTCATATGTTGAATTGTTGTAGCTTCCTGTATAGCCAATTTAAAGAAGATACTGCTGATCTGCACTCGCCATAAATCCGTTTGTGTGAAAGACAGGTTATTTAGAATGCTACAAATCAGAAAAGGGCCCTACCTCAAATACAGTTTTAAATTCAGTTTGTTAGATCGGATTTTGTGTGATAGTTTATAAGCGTTGCTTTAAGATTGTGTGCCTTTTCTTTCTGCATAAATGACTGTGTTCCTGAAGTTAAAATCTGAAAACTCAGGAGGCAATTTGTCAATCCAGCTGATCAGAGGAGTGGGGAGCTCTGGCTGATTTGTAGCCCACTGCAGGAGATCCTTTGGCACCAGAGGGCCCGGGGCTCGCTGGCCACGCTCAGCTGGAGCCCAGCTCTGCCCCGCGACCCTTTAACGATAACGAGTCTGTGCTGCCTCGTGCTCTGCCGAGTCACAAACATTCCCTGAGCAGAGGCAAAGGGAAAGATGAAGGCTTGGGGACACTGATATCCCCAGGATGAGCTGTGAACCCCTGTGGAGCACCAGGGCCACGGGGAAACCATCACCAGCACCCCTTGCCCCGAGCTCCTGGGGCTGTCCTGGGGCTGTCGGTGGTTCTGTGACCCGTGGGTTCAAAGATTCCAGCCAGCCTTGAGTAGTACATGAGGGCATTTCCCTCCAAACTGTAAGAAAAATAGGTTAAACTCTTTAAATAGCAAATGTAAAAATGCCTGAGCCTGTCTAAAATAAATTCTAAAAGGAAGGTTTGCAGTTTAACTGAACCATTATTTGCACTGGGACAACATTTGTGTATCTTGGGTTTTTTCTGTATTTTATATATGAAGTACCCACACACCCCCTGCACTCTTTAAAGCAGAGCTCAGTGTTGTCTACCTACTGAATATTTTTCATATTTTGTATTAAATCACTGACTTTGAATATAATTTTCTATGTTTTATGTATAATCATAAAATCCTGGAAGTGTTCCAGGCCAGGTTGGATGGAGCAGCCTGGTCTAGTGGAAGTGTCCCTGCCCATGGCAGGGGTTGGAACTGGATGAATTTTAACATCCCCTTCAACCCAGGCCATTCTGTGTTCATTTTGGTTATAGAAGGTATTTATATGCTTCTAAAATTAAGCCTATAGCTCCTCTATAGTTGCAAGCAGAAATTTGAAACAAAAAGTGTGAAAACCTTCATCTTCCAGAGGTGACTGGGGTAGATCTCCAGCAGGAGGGGTCTCAGAATCAATCTGTACTTGAGCAGAGCTTTGGCAATTTACCCATCAAGAATTTTGCTGCTTGGAATGTTTTATTTGTGATACACAAGAGTTTGAGAGCACATGTGACCCTTGCATATTACTGAAGTAGCCTAATTCAAAATCTGTTAGTGGCTTTGGGTAATAAAATGTAACACATTTTGGTTGGCGAGAACATGGAAAAGCGCATTAAACTTGTGAGGTGTTTTTTTCTAAATTCTTTTCCCTATCAAGAATCTTCATTTACTCTGAGACTTTTCCTGCTGTGATAATCATTTCTATCCAAGATTACTCTTCTGGTTTCTATTCAAGAAATAAAAAAAAAAAAAAAAGGGAAAAAAGCTTTGAGTGGATTTAATCCTCAGAAAGGAGAAGGGGGGGAAAAAAAGCCAATAGGGCTGGTCAGTGCCTGCCGCAGCTGACAGTGTTGGAATTCTCATATGGAGAAAGAGTAGACATGGACAAAAGCTTGTCTGAGTGGGCAAGGGCAAAGTTTATCGAGATCTTGGTAATTCTGCCCTGAAAGACAAAGCTTAGTTATGAACGTACCAGTGCAAGCCTTAACTGAATCGTGTTCTTTCTTGTTTTACGATGGCCATTTTGAGAAGAAATGAGCTAAACATCAGTAGTTTTCCCCTATATTTTCTCAAATAGCCTCCAAACCTATTTTTTTCCGTTGTATTGCAGGGGATGTTGCACCATTCTTCAAGACAGAACCAGGCTTGCCCCAGACCCACCTGGAAGGAAACCGCCTGGTCCTTACGTGCCTTGCCGAAGGCAGCTGGCCCTTGGAATTCAAGTGGTTGCACAACGACAGTGAAATAACCTCCTACTCCAGTGAATACAAGTAAATCACAGCTCTATAATCACCTTCTCCAAGTGTAATTGCAAAAAACAACCCCAAAGCAGACCCCACCCCCTCAATTTCCCAGTGCCTTGAACAGCTTTGTAGATACAGACACAGGGACTTCGGGGTTTATTTATGAAAGAAGCATGGGTTTTGTAAAGAGATGAGATTCCTTTGCTAAAAATGAGATTTGATGCTTCAAGACATGGATCCTAACACAGAATTTTTAAGTACCAAAAGTGCCTTTTGCTGGAGATGTAACTTTTACCTGTGTTTGTAATAAATAGGAGACACATTCCTTAGCTAAATGTTACATATGATGTGTGAGCTCATCCTTGAACAGAGCCGAGCTCGCTGGGACTGTTCGTCTCAATCAGATCTAGAGGAATGTGGTCGGTCTTAAATTCCACTCGAAACTTTCTGTTTCAATTCTAAGAATGCCAAAACGGAGCTGATAGTTTAACAAACTGCTCTTTAATGATTGTGCAGTTTCCCCCCCAGGACCTCCCTCCTGCCTCCCTCCCCATCCCACAGACATTCCATCAAACAGGAGAAAAACCACAGCGTGGCTTATCAGAGCTCATTCCTGCTGATAAGGCAGCACATGGCTGGCCAAGTATCAACGTGTCAGACAGCCAAGTTTTGTCTGCTTTTCTGTAATGTGGGAGGATTAACTGGGTTTTCTCCATGCAAATGCAAATTTCTGTAACCTTACGGAAATTTAATTTTTGTGCAACCTATTTGGTGCTTTCCAATTTTGTAGAAATTGCCAGGTGAGTTTAGAAGTTGTGAGGGTGGGTATGTGACAGAGGGAGCCCGTGTACAACACCTGTACCTTTTGCAAACCAAGCTAAACCCTGCACTTTGGGATACGTGGCTTAAGGTAGGGAAAATGGTGTGTGAAATTACACTATAAGTTGGCATTAAAATGAAGATAATTATGTAAAAGTTCTATGTTATTACACAAGGTAAAATCCATAATTACTTTTCTCAAAGATTTTCAAAACTGTATTTTTGATGTTATTTACATTTACAAAGCACTAGGGAAAAAAATACCTTACATAACTTCTTAAAACTGTTGGGGGTCATTTAGCATTTCAAGTATTTAGCAACTATTTAATCCTAAACATTTAGTTTTATAGGAAGTTACCTAGAAAAGCAAGACTGTGGATTTGGATGAGCCCTCTTAGTCCTGAGTCCCTGCATCTATTAATGGTTGCTGTTCTCAAGCCTGTGGGATGTGGATTACGAGCCACATGCACATTAAGAGGAGATTTGTGACTACTTTCTAGAAAATGAAAAGATCTCTAATAGCACAACAAATCAGAGAATGTTTGAGCATCGCTTTGTGCGAATGCCACTTGTTTTGATCAACAACAGCAGAGTCAGTTGTAGGGGCTTGCTAGAAGCAGCTGAAAGCAGCCCTTGACCATGTAAGATGCTGAGGGAGTGGGAGGAAAAATGGTGTGGGAGGACAAACACATGAACATGGAATGAGCAGCAAGCAAAGGTTAGAACTCCAGCCCTGCAGATGTGCCAGGTACTGGGAGACTGACATTTCATGGTATTAGGAGAAACCCGAGCCGGACTGTGTGACATTTGGAAATAAGATCAGAATGCCGTGGTATTTCTTAAACAAGTGGACATCCTAATACAAAATTGGAATTTTACTGTGTATGGCAGTGTGAGCTGGAATCAGTTATTGGCACACCTTCCCCAACCTGTGTGGGCTCATACCTGCGGTCAGTCCCTTGTTTCTTAGCATTGCATTTAATTTATTCTTGTGAATGTCAGGTCATGATTCAAACCATATTTATTAATTCTGCGGGTTTTCCATTGTTCTTATTTCTATTTCTAATTAAAAGATCTGGTGCAGAGGAAGCTGCTGGTTTATGATAATAATATAACATTGATAGAAAATATTAATTTAGAAATTGCATCCCTACTGCTACACCACAGTCAGAGATCAGCTAAACAGGATTTTGATTCTGTAGAAATGCGAAGTTTTAAGCTTCCAAAAAATGACATAGGTGCATTAGGATGAATGAGATCAAGGGAAAGATATGCTCAGACATAAAAATTCCAGTTGCAAAATTTAACCTTTGACCCCATAACAGTTTGCTGTGCAGTTCTCTTGGGTAAATAGACTGTTTAAATGCACGAATCTTCCCTGAGTAAGTGACTTCTGCTGCAATTTGAATCATCAATCAAAGATTTTTGGTAATTGATATTACTTAGTGTGTCTCAGTTAAAGTAATGTCTATATTGTAACAGGCTGAAAAGATATTATTATAACACCCCAAGTGAGTAAAGAACTAATTGGAGTCTTTGCATTGTGACATTGGTGACCCTGGAGGAGCAGCTTTCTTTGTCTAACGAGGCTGGTTGTGTGCACAGCCTGGCTTTTACAGTGACTGTGCATACACTGCTTTGTGTTAAGAATCTATAAAACAACCTTATAAATTCTTTGTGATCTGAGATACACGTTATGAAAACAAATCAATGCTGCTGACTGCAGAAGCAATTTTGGTTATGTCTATAAGGTAAGAGACTTTAATGTTCAGGCAGTATCTTTGTCCTGTTTTCTTTTATTTTTCCCTTTGTTTTCTTTTGAATTAAGTTCTGGACCAGGTGTGTCTTTCATATTTGCTTTTGTGGCCTGAAGATATTGATTTGTTGGAATTTAAGAAACTAAGGTCATGTCTAAGCAGCCATACACTTTCAACCAAATTGCTTAAAAGTATCTGATTATCATGTTTTTAGCATTGGGCACATTTTCATTTTGATTCTGTATTAAAAAAGTTAGATCAGTTGATGCGTAAGTCTTTTGTTAAAAAGCTTGAGTAGATAAAAAGCAACACGAACATCTAATAAAATACATTTAGCTTTAATTCTGTATCCATAATTATGACTATTAAATCCCGTAGCCTATAGCTTTGCTTTTAACTCTTAGGGCATTTAAAATTAAAATGAGGGTTTAAATTTTAAATTAGGACTGAACTGTAAATGTTAGCTGGGATTTCTCCTTAGGTGGCTGATGCCACTCCCTCCTGAAGCTCATTGCAGAGGGGTGATGGAGCACGTCACGCTCGGGGAGACTCCCCTTGAAGCTCCTCTTTTCCGCTTGTCACTTCCCATCTCTCTGCAGAAACTTCCCAAACGCTGGGTTCTGGTTGGCTGTGCCATTCAAATTGAGGGAAAAGTCGGGGCTGACTTTCCAAAGTCCTTGCAGAGATCCCCAGAAACCTCAAGGAGCCTCCTGGCATCTCTACAATGATCTATCTTCCAAGTTTGAGCGTAGACAAAAATAAAGCAAAATTATGTCTTGTCACTGTAAGGAATTGTATTAACCTTCGATTTCAATTCATTCTGGGGAAGGAAGTCTTATTTAGAGCTTAGAAAGCACTATTTATATCCCTTCTTGCAGATCAGAAAACAAATGGAATCAGGAAAGCATAGCACAAAAAACAGTATTATGACTGTTAAGTCAATAGAAAAGTGGGTTTTAAAAAAATAATAAGATATATGAGGGGCATAAAGACTGTTTAAAATTGTAAACACAGAATGAGGAATTCCATTAATATTTATCCCTTGCCCAGGTTTGCAATTTTCAGGTTAGTCTCACACAGTATAAACACATGTCCTATCTCTTTTCTTCACTTTCATTATTTAATCCTTCTAATTTTGCTTGCTGTACCTGCACATTATACCCAGTAGGTCCACTGAGAATCCAGCTGCTCTAGGTTTTGGCTGCCTTGGAATTTCCAAGGTAGATGGGATTTTCACTGTAAATTTTTAAAAGATTTTCATTTCTTCAGGCAACGTGTTAAGAATGTTTCCTGCTGAAACTTTAATAAGTCAGAAAAGAAAACCAAAGTAGGACACTTCTGATCTAATTGACTTGTTTTGTCCTGGTGGCAGCAAAACTAACTCTGCATTACTGTCCTAGTACAGATGAATACTCAGGAAAGAAGCCTTTAATTCTGGCTTTATTTAATAGACAACCCAATGCAATAAATGTTAGCCAAGTAGGACACTAAATGTTTTTGGGAGGAAGAAAGATTGTTAATGTATAACTATTGGGTAAAAAGAACTGTAAAAATTAATTTTCAATATTTGTCAGAATCTTCAATTATTTTATATTTTTAATAATGATGTTTTACAACAATCTTCTGCCTGGCAGAGAAGGAAGTTATTTTGTACGGAGCTAGAAAAGCCTTCTGTCCTATTGATTTCTATCCTCTGCCTTGTATTTTCACCTGTTTTCTCACTCTCTTCCCCATGGTGAGGCTCATCAGGCAAGAGACAACAACATTCCTGGTTGAGAGTCATTATTTGTGAGCTGGGATTGCTGTGACTCCACTCACAGCGCAGGCTGGAATCTTCCTCTTCTTCCTGGTGCCAGTTGCCACAGCCACGGGAGGGAACGTGCTGGTGGCTCTGGGGAGGTCACAGCAGTGCCCAGAGGAGGTCACAGGAGTCACAGCTCAGATCCATGCGCAGCCAGGGGCTCCTGGAAATCCCAGGGATTGCTCAGGCTTGGCCGTGGCGTTGGGCTCTGCTTTAGTTCCCTGTGTCTGGTGGTGTGACCCATTTGCAGGGGTGCATTTCGTGATTACAGCCTGCACTCATCACACCAGAATCTTCTGCCTCCTTTGTTTTACACTCCCTGATCCTGTTCAGATCTGCACGTGGGGATATACAGTATATTTGAGTCTAAGAAGAAATGTTTTCTTTTAGCGGAATTAAATTTTGAAGATTAAAATTCAGCCTTTTTCCTCATCTTCCATAAAGTCTTTCATTAATCCTGCCATAATATCTCCTGAAGGTGACTGGGGGAATATGCGCTTGTGATTAATGTTTGTTTAATGCAGGATTATCTCTATTATTCATGTGTTTTATTCCCATTAAAACTGTGCCTATCAGCTCATTTTCATGTTGAGCAATCAGATGTAGCTGAATGAGGAAGGTGAGATCAGTGGACCAAGTGTCTGGGCACAGTGAAGGGCACAGCAAACACAGGGTACAGCACACGGTGGTGAGTCCGGGATTCCTCTGAGTTACAGTGGTCACACAGGGGAGATTTCATTGGAAACCTCTGATATCTCTTGCAAGTCTTCCTGATACCCACAATTAGTCTTCTTGTGGCTCCTCTGAGCTAATTGCCTGCTTTGCCTTATGAATGAGGGTAGAGAAAACTAGGGAAAATAATTTAAGTCTGTCTTTCATGTGAATTTTTGCTGTACTTGGCATTTATCATATGCAGAACTTAAGGCTGAAAGGTATTTCCATGCATTCCTTGTTAGCAATTCTATAAAAATCTGGACATAACAGACAATATTGTAACCAAAGACCAGAGATTACACTGCTTGTAAGAAAAAACACAATAAGCATTTAGGACAAAGTGTAAAACAGGAAGAAGAGTTCTCTAATGGTGCCGTTTGCCTTGCAGGTACATCATCCCAGCCCTGCAGAGGGCTGACGCTGGCTTCTACCAGTGCATCGTGCGGAACAGGATGGGGGCACTGCTGCAGAGGAGAGCTCAAGTCCAAGTGGCATGTATGTCTGAGTGGGGGTCACTCCGTGCTCATTAGCCTCTTTTTGGGTAAAAACCCCAGCGTATGATAACATTTGTTAGTCTGAGCAGGTGTTAGATATCAGATTTAAGAAATTTTTAAAGACGTTTCATACTTCAGTTGTCTTCTGGGAAGCAGCTCAGAGCAGTGAACACTGAGCCTTTGAGCTGTTCAAAGCCATGAAAATGAGATTGTTTGGAGATATCTGTAGCATGAGAGAACTGTTACACCTCACCCTGAATAGCTTATGGGATTAAGCAAGGCCATGCAGCACAGAACTATCAATCAAAACAAAAACAACAGCAGCGACAAAAAGTCCAGAGGAAAGCAGCAGCATCTGAAAGGGAATGGGATGGTGGGGTTGGCACCAGGAAGATTTCACATCGCAATCCTTGTGATACAAACTCAGCAGTTTCACAACAAAACTTCTAAAATTCTGTTCTCACCCCCTTTCTGAAGCAAAACCCCCCAGTGTTCGCACCACTTCAGTTTGGACTGTGCAGAATGTTTGAAATCCAGCTGCCATTTGGAAAGGTTAAGTTGGTTTTCTCAGGAGTTTGTGCTAGTGAACAGGACATAAGAAATGATCACATACTCTTGATTTCCTTTTTTTCAGTTAACATATAAAAAATACAATTCAAATAACTTTATTGGAAATAATAATAAAATTAGGCTTTATTTCTTTTTTCCAAAGTAAAAGAAATTTTAAAAGAGACAGATTTGTGTGCTGTGCCTAAGAATTCTGATACATGGATCAAATTTCTCCTCCTCAGGGTCAGTAACTGGAAATTCAGTAGTAGTAAATGTCACTTGATAAGTGAGATTTAGAGAAACTGAATTATTTATTAGACACCCAATTTGAAGGAACTGATTCAAGTTAATCAGTTGTCAATGAGGGAAATTACATGGAATTTCCTGGGTTTTAAAATAAGACCAGTTGGAAATGGTGTTATGCAAACTTTGGTATCGTGTCCATCAGTTTGCCTCATTACAGTGGATTTTGTTACTATATCTGCAATGTCAGTAATATCAGTAATTTGATGTTTGGTCTCTCCATTGTTTTGGAGCTGCTGGGAGCTAAAGTAAAAATAAACTGCTTCTAAAATGGGGTTTTCCTTCCCTCACCTCTGCCAGCCTTTGTGCCCCTGCTGTCTACTGACCATGGGCTCACTCTGACCTGGGTCAGACCCTGGCAAATCCTTTCCCAAACATCCCTGTACAGTTTTAGTGAATTCTGTCAGGTCACAGAGGTTCTACTGAAAGCTGCTGTGAGTGAACATAACTGTGAGTGAGGTGTGGGGTGAGCAGGGGAAGGTGAGGCTGAGATGCCTCTCCCTGTGCAGCACTGAGCCCTTGGAGGAGCCTGGATGCCTCTGGAGTTGCATTTCCAGGTGTGGTTTCAGGGAAAAAAGGCTTTGGGAGGAATCCCAGGGAAAAATGTGCCCATTTCCTCCTGCATCCCACTGATCCTTGCTGCTCCTGCATTGCAGTGGAGCTCCCTCTCCCTCAGGCTCAGCAGGACAACCTGTTTGTGCAGCTGTGGGCTGGGAGACGTCTCCAAAATTTCTAGAAGAGCAACAGTTCTTTTGCTGGGCTGTTAAAGGATTTGTCTCCCGGCTCCTCCCTGCCCAGCTCCCTGCCCAGCTGTGCAAGCAGTTGTGCTGGCACAGTGCAGGGAGCAGTTCCTGAGGAAGTCCTTGTGGGAACAAGAGTGAGAAGGAGACACAGGAACACTTTTCCTTGATGCTTCTGCTGCTGAAGAATTCTGTCTCCTGAAATGACAGCTTTATTCCCCTCTGAAGGAGGCGAAGGTTTGCAACGCAGAGTTTTGTCTCTCCAGGCTGGTTTGTGTGTGTGTTTGGCTGTTCTGGAGAGGGAAAGAAGTGCAATTGTTTACTTCTCTTCAGTTTTAGTTTTCCCCCCATTTAATTTGTAGATCCGCACTGCTGAACAAGGCTAAAAGGTTCTCTCTTAAATCTCTCTGAATTAAGCAGTCTATTTATCAATTTATTTATTCATTTATTTTCATGGATAAAGACATTGAGACAAAGCAAACCAGATCCTGAGTGACTTGGGAGATCTTTGGTCTTGAGCCTTTGTGACATAAATGGCTTCTACAGTGAAATTGCCAGTCAGATTTGCACTTTATTCCTGCAGATTGAAGTGTTCTGCAAGTTCTAAATATCCTCTTTCCCCTTCCCTCAGGGTAGCTACTGATGTCACGTGATTGTTTTCTGTGTTTTAATGTTTTTGATTTAAATTAATTGATTTGAGCTGTGTGGATGTAGTGAAGTTCCTGACATTTTATCATCTATTACTTTTTGGTTATTCTTCAAAACATATCAGAAAGCAATGTTCCAAGGGGTTCTTAAAATCATCTTAGCAGCTCATCAAAACTTATGGGGAACTAAATGTTAGACATTTAACTCAGAAGGATTCACAAGAAATTATCTATTTTTGCCAGTGAGTAGAGGATGCTTCCCGATACACTTCAACTCAAGATCTCTAGTGAAAAATTGAAAGGTGTAATTATAATGGCACTGAGAAAGATCTGAGGTATTTTCCATGTCCTAGATATCTGAAATAGCAGGGAACTTGTTAAATAATTTAAAAAATGTTCTCAACACATGCTAACATATTACTTAACTGAATGGGAACAGATATTTGCGAGAAAACTGCTGAGTAAATCTTAATTACAGGATGGGCTTAAAAACTCCTGGATTGTGAAAACTAAAATAACCATATGACAGTGAAGTTAATTAGATCCACCTCTGCAGTTCGAAATTTCTTTTCAAGTAGCTGATCTGATTACAGTTGTAAGGAATCTGGAGCAGCAGAGGAAGTACAATGCTGATTATGTCTGAATAAATAACTTGAAAATCACAAAGATGATTAAAGCTTCTTTAAAATACCATGTGCTTTTAATTTCTGCTCTTGTTCTGTCTCTTCTCATCTCCTGCCATTCACAGACCTGATAGTAGTCTTCTCTTTCCTGTGTCCTTTGCATCCCTCTCTGCAGCACAGAAACTGTAGAGAACCCTGTTGTCCTTTAAAAAAAAAAGGGAATTCAGTGACAGAAGCTGAAACAGTTCTCTGTGTGTCAGTTTCCTCGTTTAAATCAAATTAAAATGCAGAGAAGTTCTTTGGAGGGTGAAGAAGTGAGAGCCTACAGCCCTGTTTATTTTAATGGAGAAGAATGTGGTACAAAAGGCAATGGAAAAACAAGAAAAAACATTCACTGAATTTTTCCAAGGTCTCCCCAGGTACCTGAACTTGCCTGTGAAATAAAGCCTGCAGAGGCAGAGGTTCTGCAAGGGTAGTTTCATTTCTTCCATTAACATATTTGTTAAAAGCTGCTCTCTAACACTGGGGATGCACTATTGATTTGGGAGTGTGGTGCCAGAGGGGTGACAGCCCCAGCCTGGCTGTGGCCTTGGGCTTCCAGGATCCTTTGGGGATCCTTGCTTTGGTCTGACTCTCCACTGGCCTGGCTGCAGTGGAAGAGCTGCTTGTCTGTTTGTGTAGGTGTGGATGAATAAAAAAAGATAACCAAAAATGGACACATTTATGTACACCATGAGCACCCCTTTGCATTGCAGGGGTTTCTTTTTTATTGTTAAGGATTTATAAAGAAAACCCCAACCAAACAAAAAACCAAAGCAAACAAACCTCCATTAAAACATAATTTTCAGTAAAACCCCCCAGTTATTGCCCGAGAACACGCAGGGCTGCTCAGGGATGCTCTGCCTGTGTGCAGCTGCAGCACTGGGGTTTCCTTCATGCCCTGTGTTCATCTGCCCCTATAAATCAAAATCCAAACTGTCCCGTGATCCGTAGTGTCCCCCTGGGTAAATACCAGTGCCAGTGGCTGTTGGGGAACGCGGTGATTTCTCTGTCCCCTGAAAAGAAATGGGGAGAAAGGCAAAATGTCTCCTTTCTTTCTTCGCAGACATGGGAGATTTCATGGACACAGACCAGAGAAAAACAGTGACTGAAGGACAAGCTGCAGTTCTGAACTTCCCACACATCCTCAGCCATCCAAGGCCCCAAGTGACGTGGTTTAGAGACGGGCACAAGATTATACCAAGCAGCAGAATGTAAGTCAATTTAAAGCTCAAAATACACCCACCCTAAAATATGATTAATTATATTTGATAACACAGCTTACATTTTAAGTACACTAATTAAGGTTTAAAGAGAATAAAGTAGTCGTGTTCATACTAAGTTTGAGATAAATTACTATTTTAAGACCGTCTCTGAACTTCTGAAGCAGTCTGACAAAATAATTCATGTGGTTTTAATGGTCCTGGTGCAGCATAAGGGGCTGGATGTGCAGAATGTCTGAGCTTCCTTCACGCTATTCATTTCCATGATACATTTTGGAAAAGGAAATGTTCATCTCTCAATTACGTTTACTTGAGTGCACTAACTTAATGAATTCTGAGGTTTTTCTCTTTTAATATATGAATCTGTGGGGGTTTTTTGCAGTTATGCTTAGTACTATTTTCCTCACGATAAAATTCCAGATACTGTTTATTCTTTTCATTATTTTTTAGCCCACAATGACAGTTTTATTTCTTTTTTACTAATTAGCAGCTCACCCCTAATGACACCATATTTGCACTTTGATTAGTTATTATCTCAAGGTGTGCTCATTTATCCTTTCCTGAAACAGTTATGAAACCATCCCATGTTTTTATCTGCACAGTTTCATTCAGAAACTGAAAGGCTCAGCTGTAACATTAAAAAATATGGATTAAACATTGTCTCATTTATTAGAAGGCTGTTGAGATGCCAGGAATGTTGCTAGTTAGCTTTCACCTCTCAGTTACATTTTCGTGTGTTCAAAGGAATAGATGTGCTAGCAAATGATGGTAACGGGATACTGCTGTGTTCCAGGGCTGCTGAGGCTTGAGGGTTCATGTTAGAAAGGGAAAACTCCTCTTAGATTTGAATTTTGCTAATCTGCACAGTGTATTTTATTGCTGCTTATGTGCCTTTTTGAAACCTGAAAGCTGATAAGATAGCATTGAAACTGTTAAAATTAGTATTGCCGGAATGTGAAGAAACTGTGTAATAATTTATGAATAATTTAATAGTAATTTGATGGGAAACAGCTGGAAGATGAAACAATGGGTTCCTGGGCAATCTCTTGAAGAGAGCTAAGTGACAAATCCTGAGTTATTAACCATTAAGGATCTACTTCCTCCACTTCTGCTGCATTACAAAATTTGTGTTGCTGATGCTGAGAATACACAAATCAGAAATTTGCAGATGGTGACAAGGCCTTGTTATCCTGCTGCCTGAGAGTTTCCTGGGAACCCTTACAGGGACAGAGCAGAGTGACCAAGGCAAGCCTGCAGTGCCTGAAAATGAGATTTGCCTGAGTTCTCTTACAGTTTGGGAAAATTGCAAGTACAGCTGTGTATGTCATGTATTTAATAATATAAAGATCCTGATTTTCACCTGCTGTGCTTTCCTCTTGCTCTTACCCTGTTGGGATTGCAGGGGTAGAATCACTTCTAACTCTGTGGTCGAGTTATGGGAGCATATGCTGCACTGGCTGCAGCAGGGGTGAAATGCACCTCAAGCTTTCCATATAAATTCCATTTCCCTGGTCAGAAATTTTGTCTAAAAGGAACATTTGAGGACATTTCTCTGGCCTGTGGAGGAATCTCTGAGTGCTTCTGCAGTTGAAATGCCCATGCTGGAAGTGTGAGCCTCCTTGGAAGTTTGATGGATGGTGCGTAGTGAGTCTGGTAAGTTCAGGAGGTGACAGATTTACGGTACCCATATCAATCACCAGAGCACTCTGTGTGCAGTAGGACTCAAAATACTGAAAAAACTAGAGAGCATCCACTCACATCTTGCTGTCCATGAAATTTGGGAAGTAAATATGGCAGCCCTATAAATACAGGGAAGCTGGGATGTGGAGAGGTTCCATATAAAACTGTGAGAAGTGTAGAAATATCTTATGGGAGCTGTTTCCTACCTGTGGAGCAAGTTGTGCATTTCACTGTTTTCCGTGCACCAGGAGGTATCAATTTCCCTGATCAGTTTAGCCAGTGATCCAGTTAGGCTGATGCATCAATCTCACTGGATCTCCTGCTAAACTGATCAGGGAAATTGATACAACCACCTTGTACGATGCTCCTTAATCTGATTAAAAGTACCTTATATTGCTAAATCAATATAAAGCTTTTTTAATGCTCTTAAACAAGCTTACAATGATTTGGCTGAATCAGTCAGCCATAATTTCATGTGTCAGCTGTAATAATGATTTCTAGGAGTGACATTGCTGTGGTGCAGGAGAAGTGAGGACATAAACAGTGCCAAAAATGGGGAGAGCAGTGGTGGATATGGTGAAATTCATTCAAATGGTTGGTCAAGTTAAGTCTTACTCATGCAAAAGCCTGAATTTACATGCACTTCATACTGCACCATTTTTATGCCGTAAAAATGATCCTCATCTTTGTGTGCACAGAGCTGCTCTGGCATGGATTCATCTCATTGATGTGGGAACAGAGCTGTCCTTAGGTGAGAGGTACAAAAGATCAAAAGTAACAATAGTTCAGAGAATGAAAAATAAGAAATTCTTGAGATGTTTTAAGGAATGTCATTTGACTGGCTCTGTGGTAAGGTCTCCCTAGCAGGGTTAAGGTAGTAAATGCTGATGCCTTTCTCCTTCACTGTGTGCCAGTATTTAGGACACTTAGGAGGAGGAGCTCTGCCAGCTATTCAGCATCTCTGGGCAACCTGTGCCAGGGCCTCACCACCCTCATCAGGAAAATTTTCTTCCCTACATCCACCCGCTTTTATTTTAAAACTATTCCCCTTTGTCCTATCACTACATGCCCTTGTCAGTTGTTCAGGGTGGGGGGCAGAAAAGATTCAGTGAATAGCTTTGGTTTCACCTTTTTTTAGTCAGGATGGTAAATCCTGCTCTGAGAGCCTGCATGGCTGTGACATTTTCTGGGAGAAAGTTTCCCTTGGGACGCAGGCAATTTTTTTCAAACTGCATCCTCTGTTTAATTTAACTGCTGGTGTTACTCGTGGTGGAATTTTGCAGCAAATAACCACATATTAGTACCTACTCTAATGGTGTTGTAATATTTTGTTAAAGCCTCCAGATAAAATCAGGAATAGGATGACAAGTTGCTCTTAAATGAGTGGGCATGTAAAGTCAACAAATCCCTGTATAATACATAAATGTGAGGCAAATGGCCTGCACATACCCTGCACAACCCTGCTGGGGTTGTTGTTATAGTTTATGACTTAAGGCAACCAACAAATCTGCAGCAGACTCAGTGGGACATGATGGTGTGTGTTTAAAAATTTAAGTCCTAAAAGTCACTGTCATCCCCGCCCCCCCCTCACTTAGTGCAGTGTGGGTGTATGTTCATTTTGGCTTTTATGCATTCTCTGTCACCAAAGCCTCAGCTTGGTATTTTCAAGAGGTGTTTCTAGAAGAGAAAGAGGCTCTGTACATGCTCGAAAAGTATGAAGTAGACAATTGGAGGGGAGACGAAAAGATCAAGAACAGGAGAAAATGAGCAAGGAGAAGAATTAGGGTTTGAGCTGTTTGTTATTATTCTACATTCCCCAAGAAGTTCTAGAAGAGACTTCACATTACACCCAGACAGATTCATTTCCAAATACAGCAGCAGAGAAATGTGGAGTTTCAGCTGCACTGTTATCCAGGGTCTTGACTGATGGGATGATTTTGCCTGTTTCCCTGCACATCTTACCAAAACCAGCAGCTCTCTAAAGGTGACTGCATCAAAAGAAATTGCTACTCTGGGATGTCAAGTATTCAGCTTGCCTTGCCTGGCTGTACTTCATCAGGCTTAAAAGCAAAGCACATTTAACTTTCTTTACACGAGCACAAACAGGGCCTCGGAGAGGCACAAAGGACAGCAGCACCATCAAGGTCTACAATTGCCTTTCACTTGTGGCATTGAGGAATTAAATTCTTAGTACTCTTAGAGGATTTTTTACCGTTCTCTAAGTGAAGCACTATTCAGAGAAAAGGATTATTCCAGCCATCAATTCATTTAATTCACTTTCTTTAAGAAGAAAACTCCTATGCAGACATTATTACTGTCTTCATTAACTTCCTTCCAGTGGAGCTGCTCTTCCCCATGTAAGCTGCAGTTGGGTGAATATTAACTCATGTCTTTTGACAGTGGAATTGTCTCTGACACAAAACTGGAAGGTTCATTTTTGGCATATAAAAGCACTTCTGGGGTGTCCCTTTCAGCAGGATGGACATTTAGTCACTTAATTAACTCCTGAGGAACCAAAATACTTCACAGGTGCACTTCACCCCACTAGGCAGGGATGTTGAACAGCATTGCCTTTAGGTACACATGGGTTAATATCTGTGCTTTGCACTCAGATCAATTCATTATTGGATGTATTTGGTCGTTATTAACTCTTAAAAACTAAAGTTGCTGGCAGATTGTGGAAATGAAAATACATTAAGGACAAGCAACTGTCTCATATGACTTGCTGTGGTTTTGAACACTCACAATGTCTTGCAAATAAGCAAAGCTGGTGCAAATTTATTAGACATTTGTTAAAATAAATTGTAAATATGTTAATGGCAGCCTCAAAAGAAGTAGCTGTAGCTAAGTAGGCTTTGAAAGATGAGAAAAATTAAAGTATCTAGGAATAATTCATCAAATTTGGGGCTGATAATAGTATTAGATTAGCTTTTGCTTTGATGATAGCAGCTGGCTTAATGTGCCAGGTATATATTTTTCACTTTAAAACAAACAGCAGTTCATTTTTCTGTGAGCAGTTCTAGTGGCACAATGCATTTCTCTGCAAACACCAGCCTGTCATACAACTTGGGCTAGTTGCACATAATTACTTTTCACATACACTGGGTAATACTTTCATTAAGATTGTGATTATTATCATTACTGAACAATAAATTCAGAGACTGTCAACTCTGCAATGTATTAACTGAGCAATAATTTAAAAAATAAAAATTTGCAGATCTCTTGTCTGCTGACATTCTGGAGTGACACCTCTCAGCAGTAAAAAACCCCTGTGTGAAAAACCCCTATAATATTGGGTTTATCACTCACATGAAAGTCAGTACCTGAGAAAGAAGAACATTTGGTAGAACTAAAATATCCCCTTAAACTAAAATCCATCACCACCCTGTAATCAATTTATTTAACCAAACTTCTGCATTGAGTAACTTCAGGTTGGAGGAACAGGCAGCGCCAGGAATCACCTTCCATCGAGTTCCACTGTTACCCCAAGGCCTGGGTGGGTGTGAAGGGCTGTGGGGAAATCTCCCCTCACCTCTCGGAGTTTGAGGAGTGCTGGGCTGGCAGGGCTGTGGGAGCACTGCTGGCTGCCGGGGCTGCTGCGCTGTCGCCGTGCTCAGCACAGGGAAACAGCAGCACCCCCGGGGAAGCAAATCCCAGGGTTATTTCCCAAAGCTGTTTGACTTGTCTAGATCCAACCTCACTGCTTTCCTCTCTGCGCATCATTTGTTTGCCACAGGTTTTAAACATATGTTTCAGAAATTAATTTATTCAGACCTCTCCACTTGTCTGGGTGAAGCTCTGTTGGTTTGAGGAGGGGGAGGAAGGCTGAGGTGGCACCTGGGGACCGTGGGATGCTGAGTGCAGAGTGGGTGGCAGCAACACAGCCCAGTGGAAAGGGAGAGGGACAGCAGAAAAACACACTGCTGCCAAAGAAAATGCCTTTTAGCAAGGCTCATTTGGAAGGGGATTCTTCCCGGGAGAGGCACTCGGGCTGATGAGATGAGAGGCACATTTTGGGATTTGACCAATATGTTTCATTACAAATTTGGACCACAAACCACAGAGGGTTTTGTAATATATATTTTTTTCATAAGCCAGGGGAAGTTGCTGCCATTATGGTAGAGCTGTAAAATCCATGTTTTTTGATAGAAAAAAGTGGATGCTTGGAACTAATATTGTATTTTAATGGGCCTCAGCTGCTCACAGTATCTTTCAGGACAATCTTCAGCAGCTGTAAATTTCAATAAAACTTCAAAGATCACTGTCTAAGAGGAAAATCTGACTGCTGGATATTGTTTTTCCTATGATGATCACCTATAAACAACAAAATCATTTTATGTGCTGCTACCCTTATTAATCATAGATTTGGAATTTGTAAAACAAAGGCAATGGAAGTGTCACTAGAAGGAAACCTTTTTTGCTCTAAGTATGATTTACTTATCACAGCTTGCAGTAGAAATTGATTTATGAGTTTGTTGCTTTCTGGAGACAAATGTACTTTGAGAGAGAAAATATGGACTTTGAAAGAAGTGTTAATAGCATTACTTTTTGAAAGTGAACTATATACTATTTTTTAAAAATAATCCTCAATCTAGAGGTGGGTAAATATGAAGACTCATTGTCATCGTATTTTGAGGCTCACTTCTTGCATCTGCTGCATTTTCTAATCAGAACTAAAGATGCTATTAGGGACAAATCATGAATATAATCCTTTAATAAGTAATGTGCTTTTGTGGAAAATCATTTTTCTGTCAATCTTTGAACTACTCGGCCTACAAATGGAAATATTTTAATATGCAGCCAAGATAAGACTATTTAAAAGTGTCGCAGTCATTCGTAAGAGCAAATATGCAAAAGAAAACTATTGCTTTATACTTAAAAAGTGGCAATTGTTCACAGATCCCCGAGAACTGTTTATCTCCTGTGGCCCCTCCCATATCTCTGCTTTTATGGAAATAGATGCAAAACGCTTGTGATTTATCAAATATAGCAAAAGGTAATGTCTTTTGTTTACCAATCAACTTTTATTAATCAAAACTGACTGAAGTAAAACGTATCTGTCAGTACTTCTGCCTCTCTACTACAAAGGATTGTTAATTTTCTTTCAATGCAGGAAAGGACAAATTCTGTCTTGCCTCATGATTCCAGTGGATATTTTATGTGATGTGAAAAGGTGCTAAGACATATAAGTTTGTAACTTTAAGATACAGGTTTATGTGGAATACTTTAAAAGCCTTTCATTTTGGCAGATTTACTTTCACAGAGAAAACTGCAGTGTGATTCAGGAAGGAAAAAAACAACCCCAAAACCACAGAACCTGGCACTCTGGGGATGTATTGTGGCTTTTGTGGTTGATTTGCATCAGGTCTACTTTGTTAACAGTATTCAACTGGAATTTAAAGAATTTGCTACAGGGGAGCAAACGTGGAGCAGTTTTACATTAATTAGTGCTGCAGAGAGAGGCAGGGGCTGGCAGCCTGTGCCTTATCCCGGGTGCCCAGAGTGCTGAGTGGAGCTGCTTTGGGCTTGGCCTTCACCCAACAGGTTCCAAATTAATTTAAACACATTGCAAACATGTGTCTGGTGTTCCCTGGGTCAGCCTGATCGGCGTGAGAGGAGGCATTTTTAGCTCTGGTGAAACTTTGCAGAGGCATCTTGCAGTTAGAAGTGAGAAAACAGTCGAATTCTGCCAAAATTTGTAAGAAATCCATTTGTCTGCTCCTCCTTAGCGCTACCTTTCATTTCTTAATACACACCTGTGGCTATTTTTATGTATTACACAAATCCCTCGTTTTACACAAAAGGACCAACTCCAGATGCAAACAAGGCACCTGTTTATGGGGTGGGCACAGCCATCACTTGCTCAGCTTCACTCTCTTTGCTTTCCTCTCTAAATTCCTGCCACTTGAGTGAGGAAAGAGTGGAATAAATCAACCTGCTTTTCATCATGGCAGGGGCAAAGGGAAGGGATAAGGAGTGGAAATGCTGGAGGAAATCTCTCCCTTCCCTCACCTCTCAGGAGTGTCAGTGTCCTGGGAATGTGGCCCTCACTCTTCTTTAGTTTCTTCCCCAAAAAATCTTGCTGAGCTTCTTAACCCAAATTCCCACAAAACCCCCCTGTACTGCCACTGATCCACCCCTGACCCGTGTCACCCCTGGAACTCCCCTCCAGTCTCTGGAAAACTGAATATTGCCAGCATTTTATTTCTGTTTGTTGTGGCTTATTTGTAGGATCAGGACCTAATGTGTCATTGAGAAATAACACAGGAGAACAAATATCCAGCAATTTCTAGCTTGAATGTGCCTGGCTCCTTGAATTCTCAGAATTGAGGTCTGAAGGAGACCTTATTTAGGAAAAGCACTTGAAAGCATTGCATCTGAGGGCTGTACAACAACACTTTTTTGTATTTTTTTCTAAAACCTCAAAGCCTATTCACTTTATAAAATAGGGTTTTGCTAGATTTTACTCAATGATTTTTCAAGAAACTGCATTTGCTGTTGTCATTCAGCAACCACGACCATTTGCAAGAATTTTAACAACTCTGCTGCTGCCTGCCAGCTGCCATGTGTTCCCTCCCTGCTCCCTGCATAAAACCTCCTCGCTGCAAGAGGACTGCAATACTTTCATAGTAATCACTAGTTCAAATCACTGATTATTTTAAAACATCAAATCTCATTTTTGGCAATCCATCATCTGTTTCCATGGGAACTAAAACTGGCCTCAGCAGCCACAAGAAGCAGAGTTTATTGGGATACTTACCCATTTCAATGGCTGTTGTTAGACAGCTGCATTTTCTGTTTACCCAACAGATATTGGAGCAACAACCTCATAATACACTTTTAAAATTCTATGTACATTTCATTTTAATGCATTTATGTCTTTATTCATATTTTTCACAACTTAGCAGAAATGTTATGATGGAGGAGAGGGAAATGTCAGTAATTTCCATCATATGCAGTCAATATTGGATGTTTCCATCAAGTATCTGTACTATTGTTTTAACTAGGGCTGTGACAAAAAAGAGTAGAGAAATGCCCTGCCTTGAGGGGCCTAAAAGTAGGTGGAGGCTCCCACATTTCAGGTGCAGTATTGTCCCTTGGTAATCTTATCCCAGAATTTCTGCTTTCCAAAGTCTGATTTCCTCCATCTCCCCAAGCTTGCAGCTCATCTTTCTGCTCCAGAGCTCAAACTCTCCTAATTCCTGCTACTTCACCACCATTTTTAAACCCCATTGGTTAAATCAGCAAGGAGTAGCAGTGTGGATTTGAAAATGCTGTTTTGCTGTGGATTTTTGTGGAGGATTTCAGTATCAAAGAGAGTAACTGGGCAACTAATTGAATATAGTACTGATATGAATATGTATCAGCTTTTTTAATTCCAACTGCTTTAGAGTGAAAAATCATTATTCTGGAGTTTGGCATTATTTTGGTTCAGAAGTGAGGCAGCCATTTAAGACAATTCTCACATCTTGACAAGCTGCTTTCCTACCAGACCTTGTATCAAACAACCAACCCTCACCTTCTCCATCTTCTAGCACTGATTTTATCATCACAGGGAGGAGTTGGCTTACAAGGAAGCATTTTGGGGAGACATAGATCATATTTACTAATAAACATGCTGGAATTAAGTTGAAGATGATTTGTGTTGCAAAATAGGAGGAGAGAGGGGGCTGTTAGAGGCTCCATCTAGTGCTGAGCTACAAGGGGAGAAATGCTGATTTTCCCAGGCTCCCAAGTGATCTCTAAGGAGTTCCCACTAACATGAAGCATCTCATGAAGCTACTGCAGAATCTGGCGAAAACACTGCCTGTCTCTGTTTGTCAGCTCCTAAAGCCCTGGATTTTGGTTAAGTTCAGATAAATTACCTGTTCTTTAATAAAGTGACTCTATTCCCTAATTTCTTGGGTGGTCCCACAATAAAAGAATTCCAAATTCTGCTGCAAGTCTCGTGAGTCTTGGTATCTTTGTGTCCCTTATCACAAACACTTCCTGTCCCAGTCTAACCTGGGAGGAGGTTTGTTGTCCTGGTTTTTGCCAAGCCTTCTGTTTTAGCCTCGGAGTCAGAGATTTTCACACACTTTCATGTAAACAATAGCCAATGTTTATTTAAGTATATTTTCTGGTTTTCATTCCTTTTGTGATAAGAAAAAGTTTGATGAGCATCCTTTTTCTCCAGTGGGATTGAGGAGGAAGTGACATGTCCTCCAATCCCTTGTGAAATTGAGAACCCTATAAAGTATGAGAAATGTAAATAAAGCTTCTCTTTTTTCCTCTTTCTGCTGAACCTAGCAGGTGTGAGAGCCTCCTTTATTGTGCCTTTACCGGCACAAAGGTTCATGGAGTGCCTTGAAAATTCTCAGTCCTTGCTTCTTTCTGTGCTTTCACAGGGCTGATCTCAGATCATGTAGTCACTGCTGCAGTATGTACCCCAAACCCCACTTTCTAAACAAAATATCTGCCCTCACATCTTTGTGTCTGAGGATTTATCAATAATTTATTCACCTTTAGCATAATTATCAACAATTGAAGCTCTGTTTTCACACAGATGGATATTTCTGCACTCCTATGTAGTTAAAAACCTGCTGCACAAGGGGGATGATAAATAACTGGTGAGAAATGGCTGAAGGAGCAGAGCAAGAGGGCGAGAGCAGAGAATATTGTGCAGCTGCTTTGCTGGGATCTAGATCTGGTACTGACTACACCCAAGTATGGTTTTAACGGCATTATTTGGAGAGTAAATTAATTTATTTTATAGGATTTTCAGTTTGGAAGAAGCCGTGAAAATACCTTGAAGAAATCCGGTAAATAGGTCTTTATCTTATGTTGGTGATTTAAATATTCCAACACAAGAAATAAACTAATATGTCACTCATAATTTAATAAAAACAGGGAGTTGGCAAAATCTTCTTGTTTCAGAGAAATAAAGAGAAGTGTTGCTTTAATATTAGAATGCCCGATAGCTCCTAATCCGTAGCTGTCAGTGCTAATTTCACTAAATAAAAGACTTTATGGTGCTGAAGGTTCACTAATCAAGATTCATAAAGGTACAATTCTCGTCTCTTTGGGAAGCCTCTTTTATTCACGAAATGATTCCTGAGTGGAAAAAAATACCGAGCATAAAGTAGAAAATCGAGTGTGTAAAATACATTTTGTTCTATCTCGTGAAACCTTTTAGGTGCTGCTGGATGGATAAAGGATCTGGACATCATGCCTGAATTTTTGAATTATTTAAGCAAAATTATTTCATCAGTAGGAAAATTTCTGATTGAGGATCAGCTTTTAGAGTTCTCTTTTCCTTGCTGGGAGGTTTCTGTCAGTGAATTGTGGGTGTCTGAGTGCTGTCAGTTCCTCTGAAACCTGCTGCCCCCCATGGGATATTCACCTAATCCGCTCTAACACATCCTGGGACTGGTAGGTGTGAATTCTAATCATTTCTGTAGTAAAATACACATTTTCATCAAATGCAGCACATTTTTGCTCGTTTGATGGGTTTTTTTGAGATGGCACAGAGGGATTGTTCTACACCAAGAGCAAAGACAGCTCATTCCATTGGTGAACTTTGGTTTTTCTGTGGCTTGTGAGGGTAAAGAGCATCTGCACCATGTAAAACGGGCAAACAGCAGAGCAACATATCCAAGCTACCCTGCCAGCTGCCAGGTGATTTCCTAATAATTTAAACTTTTTCATTCCATTTACACCTCTGAAATAACAGAGTGATAAAACCTCCCTTTGTATCACATCAAAGTGCTTTCCACAGGGTTGCAGTTTTTACTCTCATGCAGATCTTATAAAAAAAAAATCCATTGGGTCGTTCCTCAGATGCAAATGTCGAATCTCTTTTTTTATTAAATTGCAAAAGGGATTTGCCAGAATTATGAAAAGGACTCTGAGCTTGTGCTTTATAAATGCTAATATAAAATCTAGTATTTTAATAAGTTTTTCAAATTTACATTTTTGAGTTCTTTGAGGGAGTTTTGAAGGTGCACCCTCTCCCTTTGACATTCGTTTTCTGTTCCAACAGCTCCTACTCCTTTAATAGAGTCACACTTAAAAAGCTCTTTGTACTTTAATCTTTTAACCATTACAGAGGATCACAGAAGATCTGGTTGCCCTCTGATTTACATCAGAATTGTCCTGAGACATTTCGGTGTGTGAATGGCTCATCTTATTCTTCCAAATGGAGCACAGGGTCTGCATCATGAACGACAAAAGGAAAATGTCTGGGGTTTGGGGTTTGGTTTGTGGGGGTTTTTTACCATGAGCTGTACCAGTGATGTGTTCGGTGGATTTACACAAATGTTCATTTGTGTGTTTGCACCCAAGCTTTGGGATATTGCAGCTCCTGGAAGATTTTCAAATCCAATGCTCTGGGTGCAGGTAACCACCTCTTTTTCCTTTGGATCATTCTGTGTTGCCCTGCTCATTTATCTTTCTGAAAGCTGAAATAACGGTAAAGGTAATGAAATCTCATGCTTCAGGGCATATGCTAATGCCTACAAATCTATTTCACATTTTGTGAGATTAATTAGTTAATATGTGTACAGCATTCAGAACATAATTAATTTTAAATTTACGCCAAGCATTGCTACAGACTGATCATCTGTGGAACTCAAGAGTTAATTTCTTCTGTATACACTGTGGAAATTAGGAACAACATTAATTTTTTACATCATCTCTGTTTGTTCCTGACGGATCATTCGTCCCACAAGAGTAAAATCTGCTACATTTAGGTTGTTTAGAGAACAACTAATCCTGGTTAGTTGGATCATAAGATCACAGCTGCCTGATGAACTCTGGGAGGCACTTTGAAATGCTTTGGATTCACACTTCATCCTCTCCCTGGGAACCCTCACAGTGCAGAGCTAGGGCTGCTTTTTCTTGCAAGGGTGATCTTCTGTCCATGAAAGGATCAGAACTGGCTTGAGATAGATGCTGCAAAATTTCCAGAGCCTGGAAAGGAGGGTTTGTATTGGGAAATGAGAAGTGAAGCTGGGAAATATTAATGTAGTAGAAGAGTGGATGTTCACAGACAGAATTTTGAATAGTCCTGCTAGACTGGGGGGAGGAAATCAACCCCAACCAGTCTTTCCTCTGTGCTCCTTCAGTGGAAAAAGGTTATTCTCAATGCACAGAGTAAATAAAAGCAAATCATTAAAAAATGCTTTCAGAAACTTGTTCAGGGACAATAACCTTGACTGAAATTATGGGAAGGGCTGGATTGCTTTCACTGATCATTTTAGTTTTTCCTCCTCAAAAGTTGCACATAACTGAGCTTTGTTACTCAATCTGTGTGGATTTGCACTAGGAAAAAAAAGTCATGAATATAAGATTTTCACCCCATATTATTTTTAATTAGTAAAACAGCTCAGAATGAGATTTGTAATTATAAATTGGCATCAAGTTGAAGTATGTTGAAACAAGCATTTCTCTATGAAGCTTATTTTCACGGAGCCCAAAATGGTTGATAGTTGCATTGCATGTTGTGCTTGTTTGTTTTATGATTTTTCCTGGAACTATGTTTGCTGTCATTTGCAAACAAGAGAGATCAGTCTGTTATTTACTGAGGCTGAGTAAATCACAGAGTATTATCCAGTTAGGAGACAGTACACAGAGTGAGCAGATCAGGAAAATGTATTTCAATGCCAGCTTCATTAAGTCGATAATCATCTCAATATATTCCCTTACAATTTCAACAATTAGTAGCCATAGTTTTCTTCTCGTGATTATCTTTAATCAGTGGCACAGAAAAATCCCCAAGAAGAATTCCATGGTAGTTGGAAGCTTCCAGAAGAACGTTCTCAATGTGTGGAGCGTTGCAGCAAGCAGAGTCACAGGGCCCAAATCTTCCGGCTGGGTCTTTATTCTGAGGAGAGGAATTCATCCCAGGTGCTACAACAGCAGCTCACCTCTGAGAAACACCTTCATTTCTGTCAGAAACCATATGTTGCTTCAAATAATATCCTTGTTCCCAGGTACCAGAGCAGCAGGACGTGGCCACACGCAGAGAGTGCCGGGGCTGGGGTGGCCACGCTGGGGTGGTGTCAGGGTTTAGCATCCTGGGACTGCTTCTGTTCCCTGCAGGATTATGGGGAACTGCTCCCCTCTTGAAAAGCACTTGGTGTGTCCTTAGCTTTGCTCACACAATAATTTTTGTGCTGAGGTTTCAATTTTAGCTTCTGCTCATTTAGCCTAAGTTTCTGAAGGGTTTTTTTTTTCACAAAATTTCTTCAGAATTTTCAGTAATAGATTAAAACAAATCAAAACATTTATTTACAGAGTATAGAAGTAAATAGTGCCGTAGAGGAATCACCATGGAAGAAGTACCCTCTCTCAAAGTTCCCCTGAAGTGGGAGACAGTGAGAAAAACCTGGAGCCAGCTCTCCCCTGTGCCTGCCTCTTCCACAGTCCCCATAAATGCCCCTGGACATGGCCATCCCCTGGCCTCACCCAGCCTGTGGTCATGGGGATGCTCAGGTCACTTTAGGTGCTGTCTGTACTGGGAATCCGACCCTGACTGTGTCCAAAATCCATGTGCTAAAGCCAGTTCTGCACATCACAGAGTTTTGCAGTTGCAATGTTAAACATCTTGTGTTTTGAGGAGTCTGGATATTTAGAATAATGGCATTTGTTTCAGAAGCAAAATTCAACAATCCAAAACTTCCTATTCCCTTCGTTCCTGTCTAGGGATGAAGAAGAACCTGCTATTTCCTTTTATTTTTCATGGAGTGTCTCATAATTGAAGAAAAAAAAATCTCAAAGGTGTCCAGAGTTGCACATACACATTAGTCTGTCTTGAATAGAGTAGCTGGATTCTCGATAGGAGTCTTCAGTGAGGAATGAAGCTCCATGAACATCTTTTGTTCATTCAGCGTAGCTACTCAAGGTATATTATTATTTTTAGTTGACGTATTGATTTTAAATAAATGTTAATGTGAGAGAGAGTGTTACAGTATGTTTTGTAACGTGTCATAAAATTTGCCGAGAATCATCTGAATTGATCACACCCAGAATGAAATACACTGATAGAGCGTTTCCATGGTGATTTCTTGTTTTTCTGATCATGTCTTTTAATTCTCTCTCTCTCTCTAATATGTTAGACAGGTTGTTCTCACTGAAAGCCCATGGACTGCAAGAAGCTTCAGTATTTTCCTGTGCTCCCTGCTGCTTTGTGTATTCCGTCACTGGCATAGTCACTTAATTATCTGACAGGCAATAACTGCTCTCGGAGGGAGTAAAAACAACTGTTGAATTCATTTCTAAATTATATCATATTGCTCCATTCGAAACCGCTTTTAAATAAATGTTGAGGGTAGAACTATTGATGTGGTTCTTAAACTTTAAATTTCAGTTAGTTCAGATCATTTTAAATAGTCCTTCAGCAAAAATAAATCAGTTTTTATGACTTACAACTTTCAATTACCGTCTTCGGAGGGAGTAACAGCACATTTCAAGGAGCTGTAAAGTACAACAAAAAGGAAGTGTTGCTGTTCCATTTGTGCAGGCTCTGAGCTCCTGTGGAACCTGACAGGAGTTTTTTTGTGAGGAAGCACATCCTAGAGGGATCCTCGAGTGTGCCAGTCTTAGGTGTGGCTTTGATCTCACATGTGAGCTCTCACCTGGGGAGCTTCCTGACGAACCTTGGGGGGGTGGATGATGCTTGACCTACTTTGCTGTGCTTCAGCTGTTCCACAGAAATGGTCTGAGAATCTCAAGCTGTTGCAGCCCTCACTGATGTGCCACTGAATTGCCTGGAAAGAGGTTTCCTCTCTACAAATTGCCAGCTGGTGGCTCTGAGGGGGAAATTTCGGGCTTAACTAATAGCTGACTCCATTGCAAGGTGTTGAGCAGTGCAAAAGCTTTAAATTGTAGCAAATTTGAGCTAAATCAGGTGTGGACCTATTGTTAGATCCTATTTAGACATAAGGGTTCTGTATTTAGGAAAAACACTATGGAGTTAGATAGATGGTTAAGGAGAATTCCAGTGGTGTGGAATAAATAGAAGCTTTACCTGATAATTGATTCTAAGTGTGTTAAAGGACCCAGCTGATGGGTTCTTAGCTGAAAATGTTGGGTTTTAACAAATCTTTCAGAGCCTGGTAAAACCCAAAGCCTTATGTGCCTGCTAGAATCCCAGTCCTTGCAGAAAGGAAAAGAATGACTGGAATGGCAATTTCATTAGGGGCATCACTCCTGGGCAGAGGAGCTGAATGGCTCTGTTGGCACTGCAGCAGCAAAAAATGGTAAATTCATCCTATTTTAATTCCTTAGAGTGTCATTTCCTGATTTGTTTCTTCCTGAGCTCTGGTTTTGGGTATGCAGATTCAGCTAATAAGATGGACTTTGGAAATGATGGGAAGACTGGGGTCGTTTTTCTCTCCTCCTCTCCTGTCTCTCCTGCCTGATGTTGGCACCTGCTTGAACAGCTGCAGTTGGGCACAGAGCACGTGCTGCTCCCACTGTGGGGCTTTTCCTGCTGGGACTGGGGCTGTACCAGGTAAATTACATCCCCCTAAGTCTCCCTTGGTCCAGCCCTAAGCTGATGGGTGCCAGGACAGAAAACGATGCCCACGTTCATTTTTGGCTGCTTAGGGAGCTTTTCCTCTGGCCAGTTACACAACGTGACTCTTGAAACTGTTTTACTGGATTCATTATTTCTACTGTTGCTTTACTGAAGCAGAAATGAGGAAGGAACTGTTTGAAGATCTTGTCTGAGATGTTTGGCTTTAAAACCTTTCTGAAGCATCTATTTCTTGTTTGCATTCTCTCGCCTCCTCTGTAGCATTCAACTTGTAGGAAACTATTTTCTGCTGTGATAATGCCACATTCTGTGATCGAAAGATTTTTTTTTTTTTTTTTAAAAAGCCTTTACATCTTTTCTTTTTTTTTTTTACAGGGACAAAGACAGATCAATGAAACCTATGAAAAAGTTGCTAAGTTGGCAAATGCAAGATTAATTCCAGGGCAGTTGTGTTATAGATTGACCCGATGTTTTTCCATTTAAACTTAAGAAAGAAATTAGCATAAGCATAAATAAGACGTGCGAAAGATAATATTTTCTCAGGTGAAATCTCATTTGGATTATCAGGAATAGAAATTTAGTTAAGACAATACTGTCCTCTAAAGCAACTTCAATGAAATGATACAGAATTGAAAAAAGTCTTGAACAGTAGAAATATGAAGAATTTTATAATACCAAATATAATCTTTCTTCCTTCCTTCACTGTTTCTGCCTTTCTTTCCCTTTATCTCTCTCACTTGCAATACATGGATTGTAAGATTTCATCATTTGCTGCATAAATCGGCATTTTACCTTTTGTAGATGATTTTCAGAAATTTGCTGGCTTAGATTCAGATAATGGAATTGAAATTATGTTGCCCTGCTGCTCCAGGATCTGAGTTGCTATTCTAAGGTTTCCAGTGCTCTGCACTTCTGGCCCTTGATGATGCTGTTTGCACAACCCCAGAAATTACAGCATTTTGACCCTTTCTGAATGATGAGCTGGGAACTACAGGATGTATTTCAGATAATTCTGTAAAATACTATCTGAAGTAGGATGATATAAATCCCATTTCCCCATATGCCTCAGGAATTTCCCACATTGGTTGTGTTTCCTGAATTGGAACCCTACGAGGCAAAAAGGGATGAATTCTCCACCTCTGCACGTTTGCTGTAATTGCCCTTGAAATCTGCATTATGGGAGGGAAGTTTTGTACATGAACTTGGATCATGCAACAGGAAAAACTGAAGAAAAATATGTGTAAAATGATACAGGGGAAACCAGCCATTTTACTTTGAATTTTCAGATGAGGAACTTCCACTGAACACCAGCTCCTAACTCACTGTCTCACTGCTCAGCGTAATCCAGAATAACTGCACCTCTAATTAGTATTCAATTAACACAAGTTACATTTCTCTGACTGCTACTAATTTGGAATCTCCATTTACAGATTGTCCTAACTTGATAATAATATCTGTCTTTTATGGTGCCTAATTGGCTTTTAGAAGGGATAAATTAGGTTTTCCACTGGAACAGAAGGAATGCCCTATTGGCTCACACTGATGGTCCCCTGAGCCAAACATTCTGTCCTGCCACCAGGAAAATGAGATGCTCCTCAGGGAGAGCAGGCAGTTGTTGCCCCTTGTTCTCCTCCAGCATACAGAATTTTGGGGTTACGAATGCTGGAGGGTTAATTCCTGGCCAGTTCTTTTAGCATCTGTTTACAAACTTGCTGTCCATGAGTTTGGCTAATCCTCCTTTGAACCTCCTGATGTTGTCAGCCTCCATACATTTACCTTGTTTTTTATTTTCTGTCATTGAATATTATTAAAATTATAATGCAGCTTTACGTAATCATTAATTTGATTTCTTTAGAACAGATCACATGAGGATTATTGCAAAAACCCAAAAAGATTGTCTGTACCTTAGAAGGAAAGCAGGGAAGAAACTGACAAAGCAGGAAAGAAACCCAAACTTGGCCAGCAATTTAATGGTGTAGAGGTGGCACTTTCTCTGGTTCAGGAAGAGTGTTTGGGGCCAGGAGTTCTAGATGGCAAAAAAAGAAAGTAAAAACTTTTTGTAGGAACTTTCAGGGTTATCATTGAATTCTGTAACCCTGATTCAGAAAGAGGGCAATCTATGCTTCTCTTATTTCTCTTATTTCTTACATCTTTGCTTCTGGGCTGTTCCACACAGGACTGAGTTAGAAAAGGGTCCCTGGATGTTACACTGGTGGTGTCTCCCAACAGATACAGCTGTGCATTAGTGATGTGGGAATGCTTATACATGGATATTTTATACCTGAAATAAATTGTCCCTTCATCACTAAAACTCAGCCTTTTCTCAGGGTTAGGATTCACCCACCCTCTACAGATGTTCCTGATAGAACTACTTACACATCAAGGCTTTCGCTGATACAGAAATGCCTTGAAATCTTTAAGCAAATTTACTGAGTTGACAAAAATTCTGAGCCTTTGCTGATAAAATTGGCAGAAATGTCCTGAACTCTTTTACTCCACTGTGCATGGGCTGAAGCATTTTCCCAATCTGCCCCCTGATCACTGCTGTGAGCTGATTAAGGTTTAATGTGTTGTGAAGACACTTTCCTCGGGAGGGGGATTAGCTGTGCATCAATCCATAGCAATAACTCCTGAATCATCAAAAGAGGCTCCGAGCAGCCATGTTTAGCATGGGATACTTTCCTGGGTTAAAACACAGTTCATCAACTTCTCCTCTTGAAGAGATTTCAAACTTTAGCAGTTCCCTGGGTTATTTGAAGGTCAGCCCTTGAAACCTCCTTCCTTGGTCAGGGAAGAGTAGATGGAAACATAAAACTAAACAAAATGACATTTCTCTTTGGAGGAATTTATTGAATACTTGTAAAAGTGCATCAAAACCAGCCTGCCCAGCAGGTTAGGGGGGGATTCTTCCCCTCTGCTCTGCTCAGGTGAGACCTCACCTTCAGAGCTGCCTCCAGCCCTGGGGTCCCAGCACAGGAAGGGTGTGGAGCTGCTGGAGACAGTCCAGAGGAGGCCACAAAGATGCTCCAAGGACAGGGAGTGTCCAGCCTGGAGAAGAGAAGCTCCAGGGAGACCTTAGAGCCCCTTCCAGTGCCTAAAAGGGCTCCAAGAAATCTGGAGAGGGACTTGGGACAAGGGTCTGGAGTGACAGGAGAAAGGTGAATGGCTTCTCACTGCCAGAGGGCAGGGTTGGAGGGGATACTGGGGGAGAAATTCCTCCCTGTGAGGGTGGGGAGGCCCTGGCACAGGCTGCCCAGAGAAGCTGTGGCTGCCTCATCCCTGGAAGTGTCCAAGGCCGGGTTGGACAGGGTTTGGAGCGACCTGGGATAGTGGAAGGTGTCCCTACCCATGGCAGGGGGGGGAACGGGATGACTGGAGACTTAAAGTCTCTTCCAACCCAAACCATGCTGGGATTTTGTGAATACTTCCATGCCTGAAAATTATTTTCTATGCTAAATAGCAAAGACATCTAAGATATTATTAGGTAAGAAATTCTGGGCAATGTTATATTTACTGTTTTCTTCAGGAGCAAACCTTTTGGACAGTGTGACTGAATTACAGTTTCTTTAAAAACAGAGCTTATAACTGTAATTAAGTATCTGAAATTACAGCAGTCAAAATCCAATTTCATGAAACATCAAATGGAGTCTTCCTTAGAGTGCACTTACACCACACTAAGTAAGGGCATGGAATGGCCTCTAATTTTTCCATTTTTTCTTCCCAGCCAGAATGTTACAATGAAATGTATTTGCAAAATCTCATACAGAAAAATTCCATAGCATGTGCTCACATGACGTGTGACTGCAGTGAGTGTCTGTGCTTGTTCCTGCAGGAGGAGGCTTCACCCGAGCAGTGAAGATAGAAAAGGGTTTGATTACCAAATCCCAGTATGAAAAAGGCTTTAGATCCAGAAGACATTTAGCAAAAAGAATGTATACTGATCAACATCTGGAGACAAATAGGGTCCTGCAGGAGGATGTTAGCTGCAAAATAAAAGCAAAGAGGATAATAAATGCAGATTATAAATAAACAATAAGATTTGAGAAGACATTTCAGCTGTAAGCTCTTCTTAGGGCTATGAGAAAATATATTCAAATTTTTTTCCACAGCCTGAAGATGGTCTCATAGCCCAAGTGTCATCTCCTATTTGGCTTTGTTTCCTAGTGCAAATTAACCCTTCATTCAGTGTTTTTGCGCTCTACACTGACGTTGAAAATTACATGAAATCATTCTATTTTTAATTTTAGCAATGCTCTCTCAGTAGCTTTCTGAACAGTCTTAAGTAGTTAATGACTTCAGAGATAAATGGATTGGCTTACACCATTCATTTACAAATGTAGTCAAGATCAGTAAGATGTACAGCAGGATATAATTACCATCAGTGGCAAATGTGTTCATTGTGTAGCTTCTGTTAAGCCGCAGTGCACGATTTTTTGTACAAATTTGTTTAGAATGAAATATCTTGAACAACTTTACTTCCACCCCTCTCCAAATTTCTAATACCTGGTGAGTCCCTTCGATGATCTGGGTAAAATTATTCTTTTATTAGAAGTAAGGATTAATTGTATGATCAAACTCAAAAAAATCACAGATTTTTTTTCAGAAAGTAACATTCCCAACATTCCCAGTGAATTTTGGTGTTATCAGGGGATTTTATATTTTTATACTTTTTACTTTTTGCTTTCTGATGGAATAAACCAATCAATATCCCGGGAGATTTTTCTCGGTCTGTGAGTAGAACGTAAGAACTGTTTGTGAAAAGCTTTATAACCTCTTTCCTAGTGAAGGATCACTAAAGAGGTTTCCTCTGCTGACTGACACTGCTGGGAATGTGTTTTTCAAGCTCTACAAGAGTGTCACGGCTGTGATAAGGAACAGGAATGGGTCGTTTGCTGTGGCTGCAGAGAGACACCGATGCTCCCACTCTTGAAGGGCATCGATTTTCCCATTTTGTCTTGCATCATAAGTAGGCATTGAGAAAAAGTACCACTCAGTGATCGTTTGCATGGCAAAGCAGAGTTGAGATGCTTTTCATTTAAACAGGAATCTTGTTGCTGCATTGATTTTATCTGACTGCTGTTTGTTCCTGTGCACAGATCTAATGTATAATCAGAATCGCTAAACAGGGAACACAGCAAATCGCATCAGACGTTGTTCTACAGTGGCAGGAAGTATAAGGTCACTATTTAAAACAGTAACGTTAAATTTGGCTTTAATTTGTCCAAATAGCCTTTGAAAATGTGAACAGTTCCACAGTGTGGTGACCAGAAAATGAAGATTCTGAGATACGTTCACATTTTTTCCCCTTAAACACCAACTGTAGATTTCTACGCCTTCTCTTCATGTCAAAAATGTCTGTTAAATTAGGAAGACTTTTCATCTAAATACTTTAATCATTGTAAGTGTTTGCGTTATAGTCAGATTCATGCTCAAATTGTCACACAGAATTATACTGCTGAGGGAAAACAGAACTTCAAATAAAATTTTCGTAGCCATTTGCCATCTCAACCAATTCTTCATGGTTTTCATTTTAATCTCCTGGGAAGAATTTTCACTTATTAAATAACATGTTCTTACTGTTGCACCAAAAATACTGGATCTGCCTTCATTGAGAGCAGAATTATCCCTGCTCAGGAATCTGGAGAGTATCTAGCCAGTACAAATGTGATAAGTGCACTAAATTAATTGTCATTCAGTGCCTTCTAATACAGAAAAGTCCTTGAAGGAGAGTGTCACAGGAATAAAGGAATAAAGAGCTGAAAGTAAGCAACCACTTAAGAGACATTGGAGATGTATTTCTCATCCAGTTAAAAAGATGAAAACCTGTTTGCAAGGCTTCATTGGCTTTTAAGGAGAAAAGCCCGGAATTAGAATGAAGGATGATGTGCTAAGAAGACTTAAAGAAGTGGAAAATATTGAAAAGTGCAGCAAAAAATACCAGGATTAATTTCCAGTGCTGATAATTATTTTTTTAGTAGTCTTCACCTTTTTTCCAGCCTTATTATGTAAATAATTACTACTTCCTTATTGATTCTTACATCTTAGTTTTCCTTTACCTTCCACATTTTTTCTCTTCATCTTTCCATCCATCATTTCTTCAGTCCATCTTCTCCTGCCCATTTTGAAGCCATGATCCATAAATTTGCCTTTCTTTCAGAGGCCTTTCCGTGCATTAGATCATACTTGCATTAACCAGCCCAGGAGAAGTGGCAAAGGCTCAGATCACCTGAGAGTTCCCTGGTCTATTTTTGTTTTGCCACAGACCTTTCTACAGATGTTTCGGTTTCCTGAGCTGCTTTTTTCCCTGCAGCTAAGTCAAAAGAGGAGCAGAGTATCTTTGTAAGACTTGTCATCGTGGTGCTACCTGAGCAGGGATGTTCCAGCCTTCCCGCCAGGCACCCCAGTTCCCCCAGAGGTACTTTTCATCCTTGGGTTTGTGTCCTTCAAAGTGTGCCCTGAGTGTGTCCATAGCAGACGAGCAGCTGTGGGCTCCGTGCAGCGTTTATCAACTTGCTCTCCAGAATGTGAGCTTTTGTGTTCGAGCAAAAAGGCAAAACCCCAGTCCCTCTCTCTTTCCAAAGCTTCTCTTCCCCTCTTCTGCCATTCAGCTTCTGGCTGATCCTGGAGCTCCCTGCGAGCCAGGCCCAGAGGCCTCTCAGGGCACTGCAGGTGAGGAAAGGCTCGAGATTGTTTGTGCAGCCAGAGGTGCAGGGCAGACCTCGAGAAACTCCCCCCAAGAGCTGTGGCTTTACCTCACTTCACACTGCAGGTGGTTTAACACTGTGACATAATCAAGGGCTGCTGGACTTCCAGTGGCTTCTCTGCCTCCTTTGGGATATCCTGTTCCATGACCTCTTTTGACTTGCATCTCTTACTGGCTCCCAAGCAGGGTCAGCAGTGCCCAGTGCTCTGCTCCTGGCTTTGTCCCTGTCCCAGAACCAGCAGCACTTCTGCTTCAGTGCTCTCTGGCTTTGGAGAAGTTCATTGAAAAACTTTCATCTTAATATTAGCAGTTCTGAATCCAAAACTGCAACCACACTTCCCTTTTAAGGGAGAACAAAGCCACAATCCTGTGAGAATTATGGTCCTTGTTAGCAATCTAAAATAGAAACTAAAGGTTGTTGTGAGATTTAGTAAGGATGCATTTGTTCTTTCCTCACTCCAGTTGCAAACTATAATGTGTAGCTTAAATTATTTTTGTTATACATAATTCTAAGCCTTTGGTGACAACCTTGAAGATAAATCAGTTTATATGATTTGTGTGGTAAATCGAGCAGATTAAGAGGATGCACAGAGTCAGCTGTCATGGCTCAGGTGACTCGTGGAGATTCTCTAAACTGCAGGAATTTGACACTTCTGATCATCTGTCTGTATGCTGAGAGATTTGGGAACTGTCCCACTGAAACTGGAACTGCAAACATGGAAGGATCAGGGTGACAATGCAAATATGGCAATGCATGAAATGACATTTTTGAGATCTGCGTAACCAGAGATGATTTAAAATAAACACAGTAACTCCACATAATTTGTGAAAGATTAATGGTGGGGAATTACA
>VYXC01008876.1:265621-594304 GCA_013397175.1 Platysteira castanea
GCTCTCAGAGGCACTACCAGTGGACTCTCTGCCTCCTTTGGGATATCCTGTTCCATGACCTCTTTTGACTTGCATCTCTTACTGGCTCCCAAGCAGGGTCAGCAGTGCCCAGTGCTCTGCTCCTGGCTTTGTCCCTGTCCCAGAACCAGCAGCACTTCTGCTTCAGTGCTCTCTGGCTTTGGAGAAGTTCATTGAAAAACTTTCATCTTAATATTAGCAGTTCTGAATCCAAAACTGCAACCACACTTCCCTTTTAAGGGAGAACAAAGCCACAATCCTGTGAGAATTATGGTCCTTGTTAGCAATCTAAAATAGAAACTAAAGGTTGTTGTGAGATTTAGTAAGGATGCATTTGTTCTTTCCTCACTCCAGTTGCAAACTATAATGTGTAGCTTAAATTATTTTTGTTATACATAATTCTAAGCCTTTGGTGACAACCTTGAAGATAAATCAGTTTATATGATTTGTGTGGTAAATCGAGCAGATTAAGAGGATGCACAGAGTCAGCTGTCATGGCTCAGGTGACTCGTGGAGATTCTCTAAACTGCAGGAATTTGACACTTCTGATCATCTGTCTGTATGCTGAGAGATTTGGGAACTGTCCCACTGAAACTGGAACTGCAAACATGGAAGGATCAGGGTGACAATGCAAATATGGCAATGCATGAAATGACATTTTTGAGATCTGCGTAACCAGAGATGATTTAAAATAAACACAGTAACTCCACATAATTTGTGAAAGATTAATGGTGGGGAATTACAGCCCCCAGCAATTACAAAACCCAGCATCATAGATGGATGAAGTTATATAGAAATAATAAGTGTATCAATAAAGATGAGAAAAATACTGGTAGCTGGATCAGCATTTCTGAAAGGCTGTTCCCAGCTAAACGGGTTGCTCCTGGTTTTCTAATGGGTATGTTTATGAACACTATTTCAGAGGTTTGGAGAACAGAATCCCTCTTTAATGGGGTCAAATATATTGAGTTCTGAAACAGGCCAACACGTAAATGGTTTCACAGGGTGTTACAGGGTGCACATAAGCCATAACTGAAATGAAGGCAGCCAATTTCTGTAATTTTAGAGGTCAGTCTGGCACAATCTCCCTGCTCCTCAAGGCACTTCCTATTCGGAGAATCTCTTCCCTCGCATTGCACTGGATTTGAAGCAGGAAAGGGATAAAAACAGGGTTCCTAGAGACGAGCCTGGGGCAGCAGAGTTTGAGGGAGGCTGAGCTAAGGAGCTCCTTGGCTCTCCTGCCTCGGGGCAGGTGGGGAAGGACACCCATGGACAGCACTGACACGAGGGGTGGAAATGGTCAGCACCCCTCACTCCAGGAGGGACATTGAGGGGCTGGAGCACGTCCAGAGAAAGGAACAGAGCTGGGGAAGGGTCTGGAGCACCAGGAGCACCTGAGGGAGCTGGGGGCACTCAGCCTGGAGAAAAAGAGGCTCAGGGGGAACCTTGTGGCTCTCCACAACTCCCTGACAGGAGGGTGCAGCCGGGGGAATGCTGGGCTCTGCTCCCAGGGAACAAGGGACAGGACAAGAGGAAATGGCCTCAAGTTGCACCATGGGAGGTTTAAGTTGGATATTAGGAAGAATTCCTTCACCAAAAGGCTTGCCAGGCATTGAAACAGGCAGTGGAGTCCCCATCCCTGGAGGGATTTAAAAGACATGCAGATGTGGCACGTGGGGACAGGGTGCTGGCCTTGGCAGTGCTGGGTTAATGTGTTGGGCTTGATGATCTCAGAGGGCTTTTCCAGCCTCATTGATTCTGTGATTGTGTGATATTAATTTTCTGGTGGTGAAGGTGATGGAATGAAAAGCAGCACCTTTGAAGCTTGGAGTTGTCATGATGACAGGTCTCCTTCTTCCTTTGCATGTTCTGACATGTTCGCTCATTGTGCTCAAATGCAGCATGTTTTAATTTGCCTTGGAACTGAGATTCACCTTCCTGTGCATCTTCACAAAGGGTTTTATGCAGATGAATTGCACATCTTGCAATCAACTTGTCATCCCCTACAATGAGATGATAGAAATCACAGGAATATAAATATCACTTGAACACTGTGTCTTGAGCTGATGTAAATAAAAGATCATGAAGATAAAATATCAGTACTAAGAAATGTTTCTAAGTATGTATTATAGAGGCTCGGGAGGAGGAGGGGTGGGCTGGAAGGGTTGCAGGCAGGTTAAGGAGTGAGCCCAGATGTGGACTTTAAGGAGGATGTGTGTGAATCAGGTGGTGCTGGTAACCTGTGCTGGATGATTTTGCTCAAGTGGCAGTGACATCTAACAGGAAAATGCCTGAGCTGGGCTGCAGTGACCCTGAGCAGGTGCTGTGTCTTGAGCACTGTTCACGGGTGAGAGAAGAGGAAGCTGGTTCAGAGTACAGCTCCCAATAAAGAGTACCCCAAACCCACAGTGGTACATGATACCAGTTGGTCATTTCTGCCTTTAGCCCCTGTTCATGTTGGGCATCACCAGCTCACAGAGGCAAGAAGTGCAGCTGGGCAGACACTGGCATTAGTGTTGTGGCCAGAAATGTGTAAAATGCCACTTCTCTTTGGGTGGTTCAGTACAGATATTCTTCAGAAGATACTGCTGGAAAGCTCCAAGTAGAACTTGAGTGCTTTTGTTGATGTGAAAAAACACAGACACTTCATGATTTTCTTTTTTTTGTTAACTTTTAAAATTGGTTGAATTAACCATGATCAGATGCAGTAATTAAAGCAGATTTTTGGCATTAGTGTTCCTTCGATGACATTCATAACCTGTGGGAAAGGATGGTAATTTTTTTCATCACAAACTCATTGTCATTCAGAATAAGGGAAAAAAAATCAAAATGAGTTTTTCAGAAGAGTGGTGTTTGATGAGGCTGTTGATGAGCCTGTGTTTATCAGCAGCTTCCTTTGCAAGCTGTTGCATCTTGTAGGAGCATTTTGGTTTTTCCTTCTTTTGTTTTTTTTGGTACTTCAGTTCCAGTCCAGTTTTAAGGTAAATGCCTAGCTTGAAGCAGTTGTGGAGCACTTACAAACTTTTATCTGTTGGCAGTTCGTTGTTGGCTACTCCTACAAGCTATTGAATGCTTCTAACTCAGTCTAGAAGTTGAGGGAGTTTAGGAGTTTTCTGTGTTGAACCCTTTATTAATCAGGTTAATAGAAAAAACCCACTGTTCATAGAGTTGCTGTAGTTTACTAAAGGGTAACAGAGCAGGTCATCAGTAATGATGTCAGAGAATGGAAAATTATTTCCTGCACATGGAAATTTTTATCAACGGAGAAGTCAATATATTACAGTAGTTAATATATTATGGCAGTCAGCATGTTACAGTGGTTAGTATATTATAGTAGTTACATGCAGACATCAAGAGCAGAATCAGCAAGAGCTAAATTTACTGAAGTGATGGATTGGTGTTTAGTCAACCCAAGTGTCCAAGGAAATCTCCTCTTTACTCTTCCTGATCCTCCAATACTCAGGGCTGGAATGCAGACAGGACAGGTGGCCAGAATAATTCTCTCTTAGAACAGGAATGTCCTTATTTGTTGCTTTTAGGAAATGTTTCTTACACCGAAGTTTACGTTTTTCCGAAATTACAAATTTTTCCAGGTAAACACAGTTCCTCAGAGGAAGACAGATCAGAACAGCTTCAGTCCTGCTGGGGTTCCCATTAAACAGCAGAGAGCAAACACTGACTGCACTGACAAAACATATAACGAGGTCAGGGTCACTTAGGATTGAGGCTTATGTTCACTTTGAATAGGTTGGTGTGATTTAAGAAGTTCCTGATTACAGGAGTGTCTTTGCCATGTGATATTCTGCACCTTCTTCTTGCTGTCTGTGGCTGTTCAGCTGCATTTTCACTCTGGGTTATTTGTGTGTGTTTCAGCTTTCTCCTGGAAACTCAGTTCTCATTTTGATATCCTATCAAGATCAGCAAGAAAAAATGGCAGTAAATTCTTACTTTTGTTAGAAAGTAGCTCTGAACAGATTACTTGGCTCACAGGAATGTTCAAGCCAGAGGCCGTTTTAAGCAAGTGAAAGGACAGAATAAAAACACTCTCTGAGCTGGCAGAAAATTCAATTGATGCTTTGAGATAGACTTCAAAAATTCACCTGCCTGCTAAAAGAATGTTTACATGGAAATAGAAGTTGGGTTAATCCTGCTACTTGTTCTAAGGACGCAACATATCTAGAATGTATGTACTGGAAAAACTGAATCAAAGGATAAAATGTATAAATTATGACAGTCTAGTGCCATTCCCTGCTCTCAGTGCAGTCCTTTCTGTGCGTGGTTACCCTGGACTTGCTGCACTGCTGGTTGAGAGCCTGGGTGAACCTGTCTGACACCTACAAGAGCATGATCCAAGCAGCCATCAGATCTTCCCCACTTTGTGTGTCTTGCCATTCATCTCCAGCTTCTCTGGTTGTTGTGGATGCTGACGGTGACTCAGGTTATGGTCTGGTGCTGTTTTAGACAATCCACACTGTCCCTCTTCCCCCAGCTGCAGCTCCAGGAGGACACAGCTCTGCATTGTGCCTTGTGTCGTGTGTGCCCAACCACTATCATCATCCCAATCACCTCTCGTGGTGCCAGGTGCCTGGATTTTGGCAAGGGATTCACATCTTGAGGGGAAATCAATCTAAAACAGGTCGTATCCATACAAGTAAAAGCTCCTGTTACAGCTGGTGCAGATGTGTTCTGTTACCAAGCTGCTCGAACAAGTGAGCAATTAAGAAGCTAATTAAAGAAGAGGATGAGAACAAACAGTGAGGGTACTAACTTCTTTAATCAGGCATTTAATTTGCCTCTTCACATGGGCATGTCCCGTGTTACAACCGTTTCATGTTATTGCTCATCTCACAAGGGACAGGGTGAGAAAGCCCTAAGGACTTAAAGGGCATCTAAGTGGGCACAATTTACAGTGTGTTAAGTATAACTTCTGATTTGGCCTAAAGATACTAAACTTGCTCTTGGAAGACAAGGTGTATCTCCTAGTCTAGGTACATGAACAATCAGCTTAAAGGTGACCATGTCAGTGGCTGCATTATTCAGTTCCATCTGAAATCAACTTTTTTTTTCTCATTTCATGGCTGATACCAGGCTTGTATCAGGAACACTGAGAAATGTTCAGTGTTTTTACCTCATTTACTGCTGGAAGGGATTCCTCCACCGTTCCTTTCTCCTGTAGTTTTTCTGCCATGCATGTCCATGTGTGGGTATTAATTTATGAAGTGCAGAGACGCTGTACTTGCCTTATCACTCTCAGCTCTTATTCTCTGCAGAAGAAGAACAAATACCATGTTTACAAGTATGTTGGTTAATTAGTTTAAATAAATGCATCTCAAATTGACCTTACAAGACAATGTGCGGGTAGCAATTAAAATAAAATTACTGCATTGTTTTCCTTCCAGCTTCTACAGATATTTAACAGTTTAATGTTCTTACTTTTCTATACCATGGAAACCTCTTGACATCGAAGACACTGTGATCCTGCTGTGGCATTTGTTATTGTGAGAATGCAAAAGCAAACTGAACAATGCAGAGGGAAAAAAAATGGGTACAGAGAATATTTTATAGGCCATTATTTTATCATTCTGCACCTCAGACCGTTGTCAGGTGGCCTCATGTAAAACCCCCCACAGCTTAAACATAAGCAGACATCATAACAACCATTATGTCTTCTTATTCATTGCTTGCCTTTTACATTCTGTGGTTAAATCATGTGTTAAGGATTCTTTAAAGAAACATATTAACGTATTTATTCCAGGTTGCTGCTTAAGGTCACCATAATGTAATGTAGATACGTAGGGGAAGCTGTGTTAAATTCCAAATACCTTTAATCTGCAGTGTAATTAGTTTGATTAAGAGTGGTTATCTCTGTTAATTAGCATATCAGTTAGAAGCATTGACTGAAGTGCTTTTCATGATCACAACCGGTTCTTTATGAATTTAGAAATTATTTCCTTGTGTCTGTTCCTGGGTTAACTGGAAAAAGATCAAATCTCCTCAAAGCTGTGAGACAGTGTCAGTGCGCAGCGAGCAACTCTCCCAGAAGAACTGGCAAATGATGAAAAGATGAAGGAATGGGATTTGTTTAGTTTTAGAAGATTAGGAAGGAACATGATAACATTTTCTAGCACATATTAGATTATTAAGTGGATGATGTTCAGTTCTTCTGTATAGCTGGTGGGGAAAGGAGATAGAACAAGAAAATAAATGAGCATAATTTATTATAAGGGAGATTTGGGTTAGGGAAGTTTCTCTGGCCAACAGAAATAATGGGTACTGATACTTTGCTGTGGGAAGAGCTTTTGACAAGGCCTTTACAGGTAATTTTTGTAAGTATAAGACAAATTTCTCTTTGCAATAACGCAGGTATTGCTGTCAGGCCCTAAACTGGAGGATTTATCCAGATGATCTCTTGTGATTGCTCTAGAAATAGCTGATTCTGTGATTCATGGCTCTCTGATTAAGAGGAATTGGTTATTATTCATAGGCAGTTTTCTGTCAGAAGCTTGGGGTAGGAAATTTAGAAAGGTGCTCGCTTCCCAAAAGTGCTGAGTTCTGAAGTTATTATTTTATTTATATCTAATGAATAAAAGGCTCAACAAGTCAGCTGAAAGAAGGAGAACAAGCAGATCCTTTTTATTTTAAAATTTTCATATCCTGAGAGCATAATTAAATAAATACGCTTTGGAGGAACCGCGTATTTTATTTTGGATTAAATAAAAATGGACAGGCTCAGAACATGTAATAAAATGCAGTGCAGGATGGTACTTTGTAGATTATTGCTTGAGGTATTGAGCATGTATAGAAAGTTTTTATTTTTCTTCTATGGTATTATTGAGAGGGTTTATGAGGTGCTTTACAAGTTTCTCATGGTTGAAAGGCTCAAATTGACTCTGCTAACTTACCTCCCATGAGATTTATTCTATACTGCATAGGGTAGTAAATTTTTACAATCAATTTACTTAATTAATTTAGTAGATCAATTTATTTTTTTCTGTGATGTATTCCTTCAAGGGCTTTAATTTTCTTTCTTTTTTTTTTCTTTTCTGACTGTATTTTTTTTCCTAAAGCTTTCATGACTCTCACTTTGATATTTATTTACTGAATGTACAGACTTATCACTTTAATACATTATTCCTTTGTGGTTCTAATGGATTAAATTAAAAATACATGTTAAAAAGTGTTGCAAGTTGCATGCCTATTAGCATCACCCATCAGGGGCTGGGGGATTTTATGGCTCTGCTTTGGAGCCACGGGTTCAGGCTCAAGAAGTTCGAAAGGCTTTGGGTAGGAAGTCACTTGATGTTACATTTTCTTGAATCTTTTTTCCTCCCATTTAATTTAAATTCTGAAAATACGTTCTGCTGCACTGTAGAGTTGCATCATCCATCACTGCTTCCCCTGCAGGCTTTGAGTTTTCCAGCTGTAGAGCAGTGCTAGGGGGAGGAGGTGGAATGAACTCCTTCCGTCAGACCTGGGGTACACTCCCACGTGAACTCTGGCTCAGTTGTCTCTCTTTTGGCTTCTCTTCCTGAGTGACAGCAATGCAAGGTTTTGTTGAAGCTGTAAGAACAAAGTTCTTGCCCTTTAAACAGCGATCCATTCAATATGGTTTGAGATTTGTGAAATAACCCACCAACTTCCTTGTGATTTCTTCATATTAATTCACGTTAAATCACATCTTTTTGATCTAATTTGTTGTATCATTTCATTTTCAGTTTGTCCTTTCCACCACACATCAGGTTCTTTCTTCTTTTCTGTCCCTTCGTTCCTCCCTCCCCTGTCCTACAGGCCTGCTCTTCGTATCTGTTTTATTTTTCTTATGATACCCAGGACCTGAATGAAGTTTTGTTTTCTTGGTTGGAAATTAAACCAACCCATTTAGCATCTCTTTTTTTCACCAGTTGTGGTCAAGAGCATTTCTCCATAATTTTTAATTGCTGCATTTAATAATAACTGTCTTGAAGGTACTGAGAAGACTCCTATTAATTAACAGACTAGATGAACTAGGTGCATGGCTAGACATCTTTTTCTCGTTTGAAAGAAAGTGGTTTTCATGACTTCTTTAAACCTTGCCTGCCCAAAATCATCAGGACATCATCCAAGGAAAACTTGTTACTTGGCTAAGCCTGCCTGGTTCTAAACTTGCATGTGATAGATGATGGCTTTCATATAACATTAGCTTAAAACGTTAAAGGCTTGAGGAGCATTTCAATCAACTTCAATATTTCAATTGATATGCCTGAGTAAGCTGCCAAAGTGTATTATTTAGGCAAATCCTTTTCATTTGGCTACAGGAGAACGAGTGCCATTGATGAAGATGGATTTCCTGCTTTGTTTATGGCTTCAGAAGTTTGGACTTTTACAACTTGTGTCTTCGAAGTCTGAACCATTTTTAAAACTCAGTTGTTTTAAGGAATTCAGTCACAGATCTTGTGCAGGAAATTGCAGGTGAGGTTGGGCTCTTTTCTGTCTAAGGCGATACTGTCAAAAACCTTCTTGTCCCAGGACAAGAACAAGATGAGCCTCCAGCATCTCAGTGGAAAATGATGCCTTATAAATAAAACTTCACTGCTACAAAAAGCAAAAACCAGTTTACATGAAACAAACCCTCTCCTATAACAATCTTTCTACAAGCATCATGTTTACAGAAAAATTTCCAGGGAAAATTTAGGCAAGCATGTGGCTGAAAAACATTTATTTCTGAGAGCCATCTGTCCTGAGAGAGAGAGAGAGAGAAAATTCAGAACAAAAATCTGATTCAACAGAGTTTAAATATTTCTGTGACTTGGATGGTGCTGCAGCTCCTGGGGTATTTTCATCGCTGCATTCTGAGCTGGAGGAGGGGGGTGGATGCTCCATTCTTTGCTTCCTTGGGCAAACTTTGCTCTACTTTTCTGCCAGACTAATTTTAAACCTGCATCAAGTAATTTAGCACAGATTAATCTCTCCCTTCTATTTAGGAATCTAGCAGACTGTTGTAAGTAGTGAGGAAGAAGAGCTTTTAGAAATGAGACTAGAAACGCTGGCTTATTATGGAATGAATCATTTTAATCAGGTGCTGGAAGCATTCCACCAATCCTCTCTCCACGGCCCTCTGAGATAAACTCATGAAACTTCTTTTGCTGGGAGGATGACATGGGAATAAAACAATTCTTTTCCACTCTTGTTCCTCCCCTCACCTGCTTCTCGCCAACGAAGTTTGGTTATGCAGAGATCACTAGCAGTTATATCAGCATGACCTGGTATCCAGGCAACCCAAAACCTTGTCAGCTTAACAATACACAGTGAAGAACTCCGGGATGATGAAAGCTGAGAGGCTCGTTTGACAAGATAGCACCTGTTTCACTCTGAACAGCCAGTGTTGAAATAATGATGGCATTAGTCAGGGGAATACAGGAGGTTCAAAAGGGTTTTTGTGACTTTGAAAGCGAATGGCAGCACAGGGAGCTGTCACCAGTTTCCTCTTCAGGGACGGGTTGCTATGCCTGCTATTTATTTGTGGCCAGTTTTCGTGGGGTTTATGATTTTATTGCCTCTAATGGCTCTGAGTTGCCAGCTCTGGCCAGCAGCAGGTGTGCCTGGCCTGATGTCTCTGAGGTAAACACAGCCTGCTCTGTTCTGTACCTGTCCAACAATGTGAATTATCATCAGCCGTGAGAGAGCTGCTGTGTGTGATGACAAAGTGATTGCACTGTTGGCCACGAGTTTTTAGTGAGTGCCTCTCCCCGAGGTGTGCCAGAGCCCCTCAGGTGTCTGTGTTACCTGGTACTTTGAACACTGACTTTTCCCTGCTGGTTTTGCTGCTCGTGCCCGAGGTCAGTCCACGATCTCCTGGAATGAAGAGATGCAGGGGAGTAAGGGGAGTATCCCGCAGTATAAAAGTGGAACATGTGCAGAGGGGACTGAAATGATTCAAAAGACTGAGATCTGGAGAAGCAGGAGGAAACATGAAAGCAATGTACAGCAAAAGAGATGGGGAAATTATAGAAGCAACTCAGTAGGGAAGCAAAATATGTAAAATTGAAATATTCAGATGGTGGAATAAAGCAAGAGTGGTACACTACAGTGGGAAATGATAGGAAAATGAATTAATCAGGCAGCAGCAATATTACCTTAATGGAATTTAGTTAGGGAGACTGGAGGGGCCATGAAAGATGTTTGATGGCTCACTGGCTTGAGAAGCACAGATTCAGAGGGTGTCTCACTTCTTGTCATTCACTGACACTCAGTCAAGGCTGGGAATGACCAAAATCATGTCCACACGTCGACAGTTTGATAAACTGTAAGAAATGAGTTAATGATGTGGGGTTCTCCAGCAGATAATACTGGAAAAGGTTTTAACTTGAACTTGCAGCTATGGATGGATGTGTAGGGAATAAAGCAGCACTGAAAAGCACCACATTCCACCCAGACATCATAATCTATCTAATTACTTTCTTAAATAATTTAAAAGATCAGTACAAGGGGTAGTAAGCAGTGTACTGAATTGCAAATTAAGCATAGAATGGAAGCATGTATTGAGTGGAAGGGTAAAAGGTAAGAAAGGTACTCAGAAAGGTAAATAAGAAGAAACTCTTTTATCTCCAAAACTCAAAACTGGAAACTTAAGTAAACTGATTTATTTTTCAAATTGAAAGAATGAATGATTTTACAATCAAAAGAACATTGAGATGAAATAATAATTTAAAAAGCCCTCAACTTCCCACTTCCCCTTTTGTTGTCTGTCACCTCCCTTTGGTTCCACCCTGTCCCACACCTTCCTGTCTCTCTGACTCTGCCCACTCCTGACCTGCAGAGTCCCTCTGGAAGCTCATGGCTGATTCCAACAGAAGTTGACAAGAGGAAGAGATGTCTTAAATCCTAAAAAGTTTTGATGGTAACGTGAAGCTGGATGGAAGGGAGAGCCCAGTAATGCATCCAGTGCGAGAAAAGCTCCAGCCCTTTTTAGACATTTGAGTGCCCCCCAGGGACTTCAGCCTGGAGCTGAGCTGAGCTGAGGCTCTGTTAGTTCCCTGCTTATGGAGCTGATTATGCCCTTTTAACCTGCTGCCCAGGCTTTGACTCTTCTTTCCTACTTGAGTGAATTTTCTTTCTTCCTCTGTTCTCTGTACAGCCTGAACTAAAGTCATCTTTCATCGAACAGGGATGAAAATGTAAGTGTTGGACAAACAGAAATTAGAGCAGTCAAAAATTAGACATTGGCAGCCCAAAAGGGTCAGGAAGGGGAACAGAAGCAGCTGAAATATTCCAGCACTGAGACAATCAGGAACTGAGAAGAGTTGGGAACAAAGTGATCCAGTGACTGCACATACGTAGGGATGTCTGAGGTTCTATCAGTTTCCTAAAGTTTGAAGTAAATATAATAATGGGCAAAAATGTCTTAAGTTTGTGATTTTGCACCCCTTGGTAGAGGTTCCTATGACCACGAGAGAGGTCTCTTGTCATGTGCTACCACTAGAAAAGCACCCCAAGGATCTTCCATCGCCCTTTAGCATGGTCGGAGGAAGTCTAATAACAAAGCTCACCTACCCCAGTGTGTCCTTTTCCATCTCAGGCACAGAAAGGACAGTGCAGAATGCAGGGGGATTCCTGACAATTTTTATGTATTTGTGGACGTGTCTGGACTCTGTGCAGCATTTCCCATTTTCAGTTTTAGTGGCAGAGCAGAAGGTTCTGGCAGTCCCTGGGTTTGGAGCTAAAGGTGATGTGACACAAGAATTCTCTTTAAATTAGCACAAATGTCATTTCTTGCAACCATTTTTTTTTTGGTATCTCCCTGTCTGTGACTGAAGTAAACTTTAAAAATCCATTTGCCACACAGATATAATGGTAATTAGTGGTAAAACTGTTCTTCAAACTTCACAAGAGTTGAAACTTGAGTCTAAAAAGATTATGTAGCATTTGCTATACTAGAACTTCTAGAAGGACTAAATAAATGGAAACAAAATTGTTGCTGGAACATGATGATGTGGTAAATCTCAATATTATACTCATTGATACTGAAGATTTCTTAAACTGAGCAAATTGTAAAGATTTGCTCTTCTCCTGGAGGGACTGGATTATGTTTGTCTGTTATTTGGAGCTGGGAAATGCTGAACAATTTCAGGGATAAGCAGAGAGAAGGGATTTTGTAGATGAGTTTGCAAGCCCTTCTGTCTTTACTGGACTCAGTGGAGCTGCAGGAACACAATTCCTCGCAGTGTTGGGAGCTTTGAGAGCAGCTTAGGATCCAGCCAGCTTTATGGATCTGCATTAAATTTCTTCTGATAGAGGAGACAATGTAGAAGTCTTGTGGTAAAAAAAATTAACTTAATTTGTTTTGGAAGCCTGGCTAACGAAGCTGAATGTTATTAATAAAACAGTCTTTAGGACTATAATTGAATTTATGGGATAGAACAAAAAGAAATTCCACATATGGATTCTTGACTAGTTTTTCCTTGACTACTCAAAGAAAAAGAAAAGGAAAATACTTTTTTTAGAGGAATCCAGTGTTTCCACTGAGCCAGAACTGGGTCGGTCTCCTGACAGTGTTGATCAAATGGCAGAGGACTGAATTTGGTTCATTCAAATGGATGCAGTACAGTCTCTATTTTGGTAATATTGACCAAAGTCTGACACACTGACGGACACCTTTGCTTTATTAAAAGGTTGAAATTATTTTCAAATAGAGATAGGTCAGCTGCTAAATTTCACAATTTTTCTGCCCATTTCTTTGCTAGATATGGGACTGTTAGAACAGTTTTTGGCTTTCGGCTTTTACACTTAGGAATGGATTCTCACATTTTATGATGTAATTCCATTTATAGCCATATAAAACTTGACTATCTCTTTAAGATTGGGAGAAACACATTTTTTGTCTTTTTTATATGGTTTTCTGGCATAACAGTATTTTTTTTACTATTTACTCATAGAATCATAACAATCAAATGGGAAATCTGAAGTGGAAAACCTCGGAGTAAATCTTCGTTACTAATTTTCTGTAGGCCAAAGAACAAACACATCAGTTGACAATTAACAGACTGAAACTACAGTTCTCAAACAATCCACACGCACAGTTTAAAGACATTATTTTGAGAGGGCTTGTGGGTCTTTGGCACCTTTTAGGCTTCTAATGACTGTGAAAGGTAAGAAGGTTGGAGTTTGTTCATCACAGGTGTGATGACATCACATTTCTCAGTGCCAGAGAGTTCTGTACTGGAAGACCAGAATCTTGCACTGCACAAACAAGTGAGGGGAACTTTCCTTGCACAGAAAATCCTGTCAGCGCTTGTAAGATCCTTGGTATTTCAAATACGTTGGTAATATAAAATATGCAAACTAATTTTTCATCCATCTCAGTTTGAATGCTTGGTGGGTTCATGCTTCACTAACCTGCTCCATCTCAGACGTACACTCCAAATATCATTACCTGCAAACTGCATGTCCTCCCATTGCTTGGATGTTTTATTTTAAAGATTTAAGATTAGAGAGTTAGCTGGTGCTGTGGGGATGGAGAAAAATGTTTTTTTGATATTCAAACATCTTTTCCCAGTGCAGCTGATGAAAGCTTTTTCAGAATCGGTTCTTTCTGCAAACTGCCTTCCTGTGAGCCTCACCTAATTCAGAGTGAGAAAGGACTAGAAATCTCTGACCCAGGAGTTTGTTAGCTGTGCTTTCATCTGGTTCTCTTTTGCACAAAAATAGCCCAGAAAAAAGTTATCAGATCTTTAAATCCGAACATTGAATATTGAAAGTTGTCTATGCTGTAGGTGTTGCTTCTTGTTGGTGTCATCGGAAACCACTGGAAAGAAAATATTCCTCCATCTTTTGGGTCTTTTAACCCAGTTAAAAATCTGATTTTTTAAGGTCAATAATTTTGTGAAATGAACCTGGGCAGTGCAGAGAGCAGAGTGATGTTTCATAGAGATTTTATTTGTGTTGGTAAGTGGTGACAAGGAAAATGCAGGCACCAAAGAGGAAGTCAAAGGCACCTGTCCCTTGCCTTGTGCTCTGAAAGGCAAAGTGTTGGATGGAAACAGGTGTTGCCATCACAAGCGGGACTTTGAGGAAGATCTGAGGGTGATTCTGGGTTCTCAGGGGAGAGAAGCCAGACCTTAAACTTTCAGCTGGAGCTTTGCTTGAAACCCTAATATGTAATTTCACATCTGGTTTATGCCGCTTTGCTGAGTTTTTAGCGAATAATGCTGCAATCTTAGAAAAGCATCCACCATATTTTTCTGTTCTCCTGTTCTCTAAATCCTTGATCCAGTCAATACAGTGGGCTGGGAACACAGAAATATGGAATTGGGTTGGAAGGGACCTTAAAGCTCATCCAGTTCCACTCCCTGCCATGGGCAGGGACAGCTTCCACCATCCCAGGTTCTTTCCACGTGTGCCAGTGGTCTTCACTGCATAAAATACCACCTCAGTTCTGTGAGTGTGCTCTGTTGACTCAAGAGTTCCTTCCAACATTTTAATCCAGTCTGGAATCTCTGTGTGGGACAGGAGTGGGGAATGGTGGCCACTGGCTCCTGCATTCCCCTTCTGTAAAATTATATTGTGCATAATGGAAAAACAGGGATATATTTATTTAATATGCTTTTCTTTACTGAAAAAATATGCCTCAATATGTAAACAGGATTCTTGAGGGGGTAGCATCGTATCTACAAATATTTATTCAACCTTAAAATTCTTTTTTCTTCTTAAAGCCTTTTCAAAATACATTATCATCTTCAGTAGTGTGTTCTGATGAGCTGTCAGTTAAAAGCTGGTTTATGACTCTTACCTTTCCACCCATTTATTCTAAATAAATTATACTACTTTTAGTGATAATATGAATTTATTCAGAAGTGATCACTGAAGAGTAAGACTCAGTAAATCTTCCTTTTTTCCCGAAAATGTTCGTCTGACCCTTGTTGTTTAGTCAACTATTGATTCTGTCTTTTCTTTTGTTATCTGTATGTATTATTCACACAGTTCCTAAATCTCTGCCTGTACATTAAAATTATTCATAATTAAACACTAGAGAGCTGATGAAACTAAGGATGCCTAAATAGACATGTTTTTCCCCAGTTAATATTTCCATCCTGATTGACAGTGATAAGATTACTGCCAGGCTGCTGATTACAGCCAAAAACAAGCTCGAAGAAAAAGACCCTTTGGAAGGTACCACAATGTCAGCTGGGAAGTCAATTTAAGTTACACTTTTTTAAGATCTGAAACGACTGAAGTAGGCATTTTCCAGAGACCGACTGGGCTTGTTCAGAAATCTTCTTGAGTGCTAAGCTGTGCTGAGAACACACAAAACACAAACTGACCTCAAAAATGGCTGGGGTATAAACTGGACCCTTTTGTTGTTAATGGGATAGTGGGAACAGGACAGTTGTTGACAAATGATATTTATGACTGAGAAATATTTATCTGGGAAAGGCTGGGGATGTTTTCCTATGCCTGAGGTCTCTCCTACCTGCTGGGTTTGCCTATGGGCAGGTAAGGCTTTAACTTGTATCTTCATAGTTTTAATAGTTCTTACAAATCTTGGACCCTCTGCTGGATGGACCAGTTTAAAACAGAGCCTTCAGCAGGCAGTGCCATCAGATGGCATCCTGCGCCCTTACCACAACGTGAGTTCTCTTTGTCTGGGGTTAAAAACTCTGAAGACTGATTTTGCTGGGTGTCCCGCACACATTTTTTCACAGTCCTCAGGACACAGTTCTGCACGGCACAGGCAGCAGAGCACTGATCTTACCATTGCAGTGCTGCTGTGTGTTTGCACAAGTGTGGCTTCACCTCAGGTATTGCCAAAGGGACCTGGGGGCACGATGTGCAAATGGAGATGTGATTAATTAGGCTGTGAGAGGTGAGGCAGTTCCTCCTGATCATGTGTCCTTTCCTGCACTTGAGTCACATCCTGCCTTAAACCAGAATTAGATGTGCAGTGTAAAGACTGGACATGGAAGCCAGGTGGGACTGGAAATGTGCAGTTTGCCTTCACCCAGGACTTATTCCAGGATGGCTCTAACGTGTCAGAGAGAGACCAAGGTGATGGCACATCACTGCCTGAATCCTTCTCCAGCAGATACTTGTAATTTTATTAACCATTTTCCCCCAGCTGTAAATACCATCATTGTCAGAGCAGCTGGAAGCGTGAAGAGCAGCAGAGAAAACATACAATCTTCTGGAGTCTGAACAGAAAAGCTGTTACTTTGAAACTCTGGAGAATACAGGCTTGTATTGTATAACAGGATTACTCTGCATTAACTGAAGTGGAGACACCATTCGGCAGCAGCACTCTGCAGAACAAATAAAACATCATAAAAATAAACTGCTTAAAGTTCTTGCAAGAGAGAAGCTTTAAGATAAAAAAGAGGAATAATTTCTTGGTCGACTGCATCCTTTTCCTTATTGAGACTTGTCTCTCAGTGTGCTTTGACAGCAGGTTTAAACAGAAGAATTACATTGCTGGCTAAAATATGATCTTGGCTCAAGGGAGTAAGCACAATATACTTATAGCAGGAGATGGTCTTGTCTCACAAAACTTAGTGTCAAAAAAAATTAGCAATCAGTGTTAATTACAGCAATGCTGCACGTGTCTGTTCCAGCTCCACACTTCAGTGTTGTCATCTTGCACATATAATTTGTTCCTAGACAAACCATTCCTTCCTCACAAGCAGCTTTCAGTTTCCTGAAAGTTTACAACAAAAATGTTGCCTTGCATGAATGAGTAAGGATTTCTCATGTGGGATTCCTGCTGCTTTGAAAATAGATTTCCTGGTGCTCGTAGGTCTTGTACCGCTGATGGTTGTGCTGCCATGGAGGCTTATTCTGCTCTTTACCTCTTTTTTTTTTCAGTGCAATACAAACCTAGAGCACACTGAGATTCTCTTCCTGATGCTTAAGTACCACAGGAATGGCTGTGGTGGTGACTTAGTCATTCTTCTGGCACAGTTGATAAGAAACCCCAGTGATGTAAAGCTGTTCCTCTGAGAGTGGCTGTGATGAGAGATGGAGGAGACTAAACACAGTCCTCAGAGTTTTGTTGACTGATTTAGCCAAAATACCACAGGACATGCCTATAAGGAGCAATGAAAATAAAAGTGAAAATAATTCACTTTTGAAAAAATAATTGGAGTACATGCACAGTAATGAGGCTGCAAAGATGGATACTAATGCCAGCATAAGGGAGGGCAGTAATCAGGGCTTTTAAAAGATGAGTTCCATGCTCAGGACTGATGTGAAGAATTACCAGGAGTGGCAAGAAGGTGGCTCAGTGCTTGTGCTGAGACTGTGCACAGTGCAGAGAGTGGTGCTGCACAGGGGGAAGCAAGCAGGGCTCGGGTATCAGAACCTTTATTGCTAGCGAGGATGAAAAAGAGGCAGGAAAACAGCTCAGTTTAATGTTCACCTTAATTTTTGAGTTTTGCTGTTTATGACCATAAGTCATATCTCTTTTCCATTCCAAACAACAATTGTCATCAGCGTGGGGTTGACAGATTTATGTTTGGTTTGCAGGGTTGACAGATTGATTTGCTGTATCTTGTAGCATCCTTTTTTAGATTAGAATAGCATTTTATATAAAAATAATGAGTTTATAATTATATAGCATCAACAGAATAAGAATGAAGGGTCCATTGGGTTTCATTACTTCAAAGTGCTGCAATGCTTGCACATTATAGACAAAATTTTACCACTAAAAACAATTCACATGAGACATTAGCAGGCAGGAATACAAAGTAGCTAAATGCTCCTAGATGAAGGTATCTGTTTGTTTTGGAGGCTTAAACTTCCTTGACACTGAAGAGAATTTGGCATCCCTTTTGAAGAGGTGCTTTTAGTACATGACACTTTAATAGAATACCTCAGTGAGTTATTAAATTAACAAAGACAACACTAAATTATTGATGTTCTTTCCCTCCTCCCGTTCTCTTCTGTCCTTCCTCCTGAACTTACCCTGTATATTCACTTTTAGAAAGAAACATCCAATCTGTCTTGCAGTGCCATTTGATGTCCATGGGTGAAATAGATTTTGAATAGAAAAAGTGCAGATGTTTGAGCAGAAAACTGCAGATTGCCAAGTTGTCCATCTTAGGCTGGAGCAGTGACTTGCATTAGGCCCGAGCTGTGTAAAAAGAGTCTGTGATAAATCCCTGCTCTGGTGTGGGCGAGTGCTGGAGCCAAATCTGTCCTCTGTGTTGTGGTCTGAAGGATCACAAATGATCCCAAGGGGCAAGAAGTGGGGATAACATCACCTGCTCCTGTAGGTGTCCAAGGTGGTGTGCAGGGATTCTGATAACACCAGTGCAGTATATTGAAAATTTTTAATTCAGACTAACCTCTAGAAGCTGTTATCGTTATTTATATTCTGGAATTATATTATACAGCACTAGAAAATCTGAAAACACCTCAGTAAATCTCTCAGCTGCATAAAGTATGGTCACTTCTTAGTAGCGTTTCTCCACTATTATAAAATAATTCTGTGCAAGAGCTAAGCCGTGTGGTGGAATCCAGTCAGTCTTTGATGTCTGTGAACTCAGCAAGAGCTTTTAGTCTATGCCAGAAGGTGAACAATCTTAACACTTGTGGGAGGTGATGTGTAAAAATAAATAAAAGCACTTTTTTTTCCATATGAAACTGCCTTACTGTAGTAGCTTTCAAAGTGAGCTGCTTTTCAGTGCTGCTCATGCTATTTTCCCAAACATGTTCCCAAATAGGATGACTTTTTATTTCACATCAAAATACCACATTCCAATGGCATAGCTCATCAGTGAGAGCTGTTTTGGCAGGTTAGGTATGAAAGGGGCTTTTTAAGCAGACGAAGCTGGTGTCAAAAGCCATCTGACATTGGTCTGATGTGTAGAGAAAAAATTGTTTTGCCTTAAGCATCTGGAATTTTTTCCCTCTTTTATGTTTGTTTGTTGTTTGGGGGTTTTGTTTCTTTTTTTCTTTTTAACCTAATTATTTGTGGATTTGTTTTACTAGTTGGAATTGGAAATCGTGCAGTGACCATTAGGACTTCTGATGCTCTTCCTCAAGGCATCTCAGTCTTCCACTCGTACTGCATTGCTAATTTAAACATCACCTTTTTTATTTTAAAGAATTTAGATCTTGAGATGATGATTTAGTTTCCAAAATGAAATTTTAATTAAATGGCCATATAACTTGTTGAAGATTATGATATGGAACTGTAAGAGGTGATTTTAACAGAAAGCAGACGTTCCCCACTTGAGGTTCCCCAGGATCTGGATGTGAGTGCTTGGAGGCTTCAGCCACTGCACTTTTGTGTCTGAGTGTTCTGGGTCTGTAGAGTGTGTGGATGTGTTTAAGAAGAAAAATCAATGGTTTTTTGAATTAAAATTAAAAGTGAGAAGGGTATCATGTCTGAGTCTAAGATGTGCTTGAAGTATCTGATGTTTATGCAGCTGGTTTGTTCATTCACAGTGCACAGAACTGTACCTTTGATAAGCAGACAAAGGTCTGGAACCTTTGAATATTCCTTCCTAGGCTGGGCAAGGTTTTTGATTTTAATAGAGCTGCAGTGAGGATGAAGAACATAACCCCTTGTTTCTCATGTGTGATACAATCCTCTCTGATCATATTTATTTAATATTCTGATCGTGCAAAGGGGTAAATGGTCTTGACTTCGTTTAAAGTCAGGAATTGTAGCATCTGTCTTTAATTACCAGACAGCATTTTCAGAATTCTTGTCAATTCTGCCTTAAAGGAATGATAGTTTACAAGCACGTTTGGGCTCCTTTGCCACATCTCCTTCACCACTTACTGTCCATAAGAAGCCACTTTCTTTTCTTGCACCTCATCTTGGGAGACTTAATTTGCATCCCTAAAAGCAGCTTCCAGAGCTGTGTGTCCTGCACATCTCCCAGGGTGGGGATGGCTGTGCTGAGTGGGGTGGTGACTGTGGAGTAATTCTCATTCCGAAGCCAAAGGATGATCGAGGAACCCTGGCAGCAATTTAGGGAAGTTCATGTGCTGTGCCTCAGGCAAACACTGATTAATGAAATGGCCCCGTCCCTGAATCTGCTGAGGGAGGCTGTTTGTGGCAGATACATTGTGTATTTGGGCATTAATTGTCTGCAGTAACCAGGAAGTTCCTGATACTTCTGTAATTATATATATATATTATACTAGAAATGCCAGAAAAGCCAGAATATGTTTAATTCTTTCCATATGGAACAGGGTGGGACAGGGAGGAAATGATGCTTCTATCCCTAATTTCCCAGCCCTGCCCTCTAGAGTAAATTCACCCTATAAATCCTATGTCTGTAAATGTATATATAAAATATCACATGCTATATACACTGTAATGCACTATTACAGTACATTTATCTGTATTCCCAGGACAAGGGGAGTCTGAGCAGTTAGCTCTGGAGTCAAGCAGCAATATCAGCTTCTCAGAAGCCAGATGGGCTTTTGGGGCTTCCTGGCAAGATTGCTGTGCCACAGTTGTTTTCCAAACAACTGTAATAGAAAGAAAATAAATGTTAGAAGAGCACGGGAAGCTTGACTTACTGCAATTCATTGTTTGTGTCCCTTAAAAGCAAAAGCTAAAAGGCCTACGACTGAGGGAACTGTGAAACAGGATTTATTCTGACTAACTCTGCATCTCTGAGAAGTAGTCCCTAAATCTGTAGCAGTCTGAGCTGTTCCAGAGGCACAGTGAGCTGATTCAGCAACCAGCTTAATCCTGCATTTAAACTGAAGAGGGAATTTCCTCACAGTTATGGGTGAAATTAGGAGGAGCCGTACACTCCACGCTGTCTGAGGTGCCTAATTAATAAGGACAAAAGGGACGCGTCTTGATTTTGTGACAGTAATAACATTTTGGCTTGCCTGTAAGACCAGCTCTGTGTTTGCCTTCAGTCTGCATGCTCTGATCAATATCTGTGAGCCAGAGCAGTTACTCGAGTCTCTGCAGAAATCCCCTCTCATGCCTGATATTTCTGCTCCCAGCCTGGAAATTGAATTCCTCTCAGCACCTTTAATAACTGTATCTCAGTGCCTGCATGTGGGATGCGTGGGCTTTGCCTCTATCCCTACAGATCTGGCACTTTTCTTTCGTAGGCCACCTTCCAGGATTTCCAACTTGTAGCTTTTGGATTTTAAAGTTCTATTTAAATCCTCATTGGTTAATTCTCCATTTTTCATTTCAAGCCACAACTCCAAATTTTACTATCAGAAGCCGAGTTCCATATGACACCCTGTATGCTGGCAATACTCACTTTTAAAAACAACATACTGGCCAGGGATTTTGGGAATGCTTGGTTGTTTTTATGGACTGAGAACCGCAGAGATGTTTTTGTGCAGCTGCAGCCCTGTTTAATGCCACGTTGAACGTTCTCCTGTAAAAGTGTTCTCCTGTAATCCACAACATTTGCAGCAATTGTTTCAACTGTTAAAAAATCCTCAGAATTTCTTCTGAAAAGGTTCAAAGATTGAAGCAGAGAAAGCAAAAAAAGACTGTAATGAAGGCATTAAGGCTTGTGTTGCAAAACCTGATATTTTTAAGGAGAATACAGGGGCCCATATCAGTTAGTAAGACCAAAATTTGGTTTTAATCATGGAAGTTACAATTTATATTTGCCCAAATTGACAAGAAATGTGTTTCAATTTTCCATTTTTATTTCCGTTTTTGTCAAGGGATTAGCTTAATTTTTACAATCATATGTAGACTTCATACACATCCATATTGCTGTCAGCTTGCATCCATAAAAGGTGGCAAAAAAAGCCTAAAACATGAACCAAGTATTTGCTTACTGTGATTTCGAGAGTAGTTGTGACTTAGTCAGTTGCTAAATGCAGATTCATAATTCAGGAAGCAAACACTTTTCCTCAAGAGAGAAAAAAAAAAAGAGACTTTCCCCCCCTCTATTTTTGTTCCAAAATGCATTTCCAATAATTTTTTGTATCACACTTAGGTAAGTTTTCCCTGTATATATTTAATAGATTAATTCCTTTCCCATGTAAAATTCCCAGTGATGGCCCCTTTGTGTATTGATGAAGTAATTGTTCAGGAGACAGGCAGGAGTGCTTTGACTGAGATCAGGATCTTTAATCAGGAGTTGCAGGGGGCTTTTTTGAGAAAAAGTTTGCAAAAGTGTAGTTTTTTCTAGGTGGGGCTTCACTTTCATCAAGTGGAGTAACTTGGGCAGTATTGCACATTATCAGCTGTGGATGGAGCTGCTAATTTACCTGGAGATTTCTAATAACTCCACCCTGCTGTTGTATTTATTCAGGCTAAGGTGTACTGCAAAACGCTCCTGAGAGCTGCAGAACCAGGTCTAAATTTAAACTTATCTGTTGCAACCTGCTTTCTTTCTGCCTAATTTATCTGTGTGACTTTAAAATATCTTCCCATTTGCCCCTGCTAACGCTGCATTTTTTTAATTTCAAGTCAAACCCACCAGTGGGGGTTTAGAGTCGTAACGCTTTGTTTGGATGTTGGTGCTAAAAATAAATTTAAATGGGGAACAATAAAACAGTGGCACTGACTGTATTAAGCTGAGTAATTCTAAAGAATGGATGCATAAGAAAGCTACTTATTCAAGGCCCTCCAGAAAATGAACTACTCAAATTTATTTCCCACGGTAAGAATCTTTGAGCAGTATCTTCTCAGCAGCTCAATTGCAAACACCAGAAAGGGAATTGGAATCCTTCCACTTATGAAAACTAAGGATGGTCTTATCACACAAGATGCTTTCTGTGGAATGCAATGTTTACCATACATCATTTGAATTTTTCTCATCTGTGAACTATTTCATTGAAAATAATAAAAAAAAACCCCAACCAACACTCAAGCAAATCTTTCATTTTGGAAAGCTCCACAAGGACAAAGTGAGCAGCCTCTGTTATGGCCATCCCCCACTGCTGTTCAATAAAACCAAATTGCCACGAGAGCAGTAAACCCAGAGCTCTCCCAGACCCAGCTCCAATATCAGCAGTATCTAAAGCACTGGAAGTTTTACAAGTTTTAAACTGAGTTATCTCGGGTGTACGTTCACATCCCGGCCCCTCGCTGCGTGGAGTCGGAATTCCTTAATTGATTCATCGTCTCCATAAAGAGAGCAGCTAATGAAGATTTTCTTATCTCGTGGAGCCAGTGCTTTTGAAATAGAAGGATCCCAATTTGGTCTGTCCTCACGCTTTGAAGTTCTGAGTGGTGCTGGTGCTGCAGAGTGACAAACGGGATATTTGAGGTGACTACGGATCTTTTCCATTAGACTTGGAGGCATAAAAGAGGCTGGGATGAAGCAACAAGTTGGAGCTGTGAGTTTAAAAATTGAGGGAAGGAGACAAATCAAATTTATGGCTTGGTGAAAAAAAGTAGTTTTTCTGTATTTTTAATCAAATGGATTTCATATCAGTACACTGCATAATCTAAGAATTAGTTCTCCCTTTTTACATCTACTTCCTGGAAACCCCTGATAACGGAGATATTTTTAGAGCACGACATTCTTGAATTAGCAGATTTTTTTAGAGTTCTGAAATTACATTTTGCAATTTGCTCAGGTATGAGAGAGATTTTACAGAAACAAACAGTGAAGATGAATCCTTGAAAGTGAAATATTCCACAGTTACCTAATGTAGGAAAGATAATGATGCCATTATTTTGTCAAAGGTGTGATTAGAAAAATCCCTTTTCCATTCTATTTCCTTTTTCATTTGCAAACGTACTTACAAGGGTAGGGTGTATGTGCTCATAAATGCACAAATATCCAGTACAATTTTTGTTCTTCTTAAGGTAATTCTTAGATCCATTAAATTTTTATGACTGGTACACACACTGTGCCAGGTAATACATATTTATGAACAGTACACACAGCACCAAGTAATATGCAAAATATTCCACAATTATCTACAAGCCTTTAAATATCAAGTGGTAGAAGGCCATGGAACAGGCCAACCTTGGATACTACAAATACTACTGATGGAAAATGTTAAAACATGCACTGCTTTGTGAAAACAAAATAAAAATGCCACTTCTGTGACCCTCGACACCAGAGCTGACTGGGAAATGGAGAGATTTTGCAAATAAGATTGTGTTCAACATCCTTAACACAAAAGAATGCCCATTCCTGGCCCCAGAGCACTTGGAACTTGCTTGAAGAAATTCTGCAAACCAGGCTTGTGTAAATGGCCTCTTTAGATGCATTTAGTTACTTTAAGTAGTTAAGTCTACTGAAGAATGACCTGAGTGTGGAATTTGCATTAATATTTAGTGTATGACACCCAGGTGTTCTGGGGGGATGTGTTGCTTCTCTGCTGCTGTTCTTTTCTGCATAGAACTACATTTGTCAATGTTTTAATGGTTTGTATGACTCTAAAGGAGGACATCAGCTGGCTTTTTCTAGTTTGAGAACAAGAAATTGATGCTCAAGGGACCCCAGGCAAAGCTATGGAGCACGTTCCTGCATGGATCCTGTTGTGCTGTACCATAACCACAGAAAACGAGCAAAAGTTCTCTCCCTTCATCTCAGTCTCTCCATTCCTCACTTTCTAGAGCAGGGAAAGGTAAAGTCTGGCTTCCAGACATGGGGCTTGGTGTGTTCTGATCTGCTGGGTCTCCCAGGCCACACAGAAACCTCTCCCTGGTTCTCCTGTTCTCCGTTCCCTCTGTCCTGATCTGGAGTGTTACAAAGCATGGGATAGGAAAATCTCCTGTTTTTATCAGCTGCTCTAGCTAGCATCCAAATTACTTCCTCAGGAGCTCCCAGAGCCTGAGATTTACCTTGGGACTTGTGTTGGATGGCTGGAGTCCTCCAGATGGAGAACTGGGAGCAGCTGCAGCACGGAGCAAGCAGCAAATGCTCAGGGCTGGATTGCCATGGAGGCTTGGGAAGCATTATCAAACATCATCGCCCTTGAGGTCCCCTTCCAGCCTGGGAGCCTGTGGTTCTGTGATTTAGCTTCAGTTTTAAAAAGTGAGGCATGCATTGAGGGGCTTAATTTAGTTCACATTAATTTTCTTTTTAACTCAATATCCTTTCAAGGCCACAAACATATCCTGGGGATCAGGAGTGCTCCCTGGCTCGCTGCAATGATAGAGCAGGCGGTGTTGCTGAGGTAATAAATTGGAAATAAGTAATAATAAAAAAACATGAGAACATCTCGGTGCTTTTGAAAACAAGCAATATTTCATCTTTATTACATATATAACCATCCCTCGTACTTGATGTCATAGCTTAAATATTTCTTAATGAGTTGTACAGGTGATCTTTATCCAGGTTACGTGGAGAACCCACGGAATGATTTTGGAATGGTTAGCAGTTATCCTGGGGAATGAATGCAGGATGTCAGCTTGGGATGCAAAACACCAGGAAATGTCGTGCCTGTTTTTAGGAAGGGGAAAAAAGAAATATGGAAATTAAATGTCAGTCAGCTCACCTCTCATTCGTGGAAAAATACTGTAATAAGCAACCAAGAGAACGAATGGTAATCTCCTAAACAAAAAAAGAAAGGTCATTTAACAAGAAATATATTTTTGTATGTGTGAGAAATGGGTTGTGTTGGACCCCCCTGTGGTTGGTAGATACGAGTGGAGCAGCAGATGTCACACATTTTAATTTCAGCAGGGCTTTCAATACTGCATTGTGAGTTGTAAGAAGGTCTGGTCTGCCAGAAGTTACCAGCAAAGGGGTGGAAAACTGGGAAATTGTACTTTGAGAAGAGTTAGCAGCAGCAGTTCAGTGCTGGGTGATTTGCAAGATTCCCATCCTGGTAGGGTGAGCCAACCAGTGCTCCTGGAAGCTGTTCCTTCTGCTTTCATTTGCAGTGATTACAAGGGGGCTGTTTGGAAGAAGTCAAATTTTGAGCAAATCCACTGGCAATCTCACCACAACCCAGAATGCTGACCCCCAAAACAATCAATAAGCTCTTTTAAAAGTCAGTCTTTTCCAGTATAAAAACCCAGACACATCAAGCTGTGCTCTCCATCCCAGTAAGGATGGAATGTGCAAAATGCCATAAATCCATTGCCAGTATTTACTGTACTAACGCCTCAATGCATGCCAGAAAAACCTGGTAATTTTTCATTTTTATCCTTATAAAATACTGAAAACTCTGTGTCTGGCCCTGTAATACTGCATTACATAGTAAAACCTGTCTTCTGTACGTGGTTGCTGGGTGCATGGTTTATAGAGAGGCAGTTTAGGAGAAACTCCTGTGCTTTCTGCTCTGCTGGCACTCTGTGAATCTTCCTTCCTGCTGCTCCTTGGTGCAGAAATACATCTTTGGCTTGTTACTATGAGGAATGTTTGCATGTATCCAAAGTTTTTCAGACTCCTTAGAGACCTGCTGCTACTTTTGATGGGAAGTTCTTGCAGATGACAAGACAGAGCAGCTGCAGTTGACCACTCACAGGTTACATTTTGTTTTCTTGAGGTCAAGACGGTGAAGTATTGTTCCAAAAACTACTGAAAATTGGCATGCAGTGGCTGGAAACACACAGGTTCCAAGGCTTTGGGATTTAAATTTGCAGAAGACTCACAGAATGTTGTCCATCTCTTTCAACTGCAGATCCTTAGGACAAAAATTATGTGTAATTTTTTCTTAATACATGAAAAATACGTGTATTTTAAAGACATGAAAGGGCTCTGAGTAAGCATATAATCATTAAATATTCACAGTGTACAAGGTTTAATGTGCACAACATTGAATACACCAAAGAATAATGCCATAATTATAGCTCCAGTAATAATTATGTTTTATTGTGGCTTCCTTACTTTTTATCCCACAGTTGGCATAAGCTTTTAAGCAGATGCCTTGGGTTTGCCCTCTGCAGCTTATGGGCAGATCACTGTTGTGTTGATTCTGCAGTCAGTCAGCTATTCAGCAATCTCATTTTTCTTTTACTGTTTTGGCAGAGATGAAAAGGAAAGTTTTTAACCTTCCACTTTCCTGGTACTTATTTGACTGCTGGAAGCCAACTTTAAAGCTTAAATAGGAGCACAGGCGTATCCTCACGGCAACACATTATTTTTCTCCCCGGAGTTCTTGAAGCAACTGACTGAAGAATGAAATGCAGGCAGTGTGAAGACACAAATGAAGGACTGGAGTGAAATGTAATTTGAGTGGTGTCTTTTTTAATTAACAATGGCTTAGACTTTGCAACACAGACCTTCCAAGAGAAACTTGCCTGTAGATATGTTACAGATTGCCTATTACAGATAGAATATCTATAGAATATCTATAGATATATCCTGTAGAATATGGAGTATCTGTAGATATATTCTATAAATATAATCTGTAGCATATTACAGTCTCTCTCTGTATATACTTCTGTATGTCCCTTCTATAGATGTAGAATATATAGAGGTATATTCAATATTTGTATAGAATTTATAACCTGGAATCAGAAGTTTGAACCTGTAGCCAGGAATGAAAAAAGGCGATGTAAACGTGGATTTCAGTTCTGGATCTTTGTGCTCTGAGGTGCTGGGAGCACTGGAATTTGTGATGAAAATATAATTATCCACAGGACTCATTGCAGAAATGGAGGAATAACTGGGGTCTTTACAAAGGTTCCTCCTAGAACACCTGACGCTTGCATGGTATTGATTGTTCTGTTTGCCCACATCTGCTTCTGGTTTCTTCCTGCAAGATCTTTCGGAATCTATGGGACAAAATTAACCCCACTGAGCAGGGGGCACCAATAGAAGTTCCCAAACTCTCTGTGGGAATCAGGTGCTGGGTTAGAGGAAGGCCCAGAGAGGTCCCTCCCTGTGAGCAGGGGCTCAGCTGAGCTGAGCTGAGCTGAGTCCATCAGCTGCTGTTATCTCCGGACGAGATAAGTGGTGCTGCCCCTTGCTCAGCCAGGGGACGTGAGGAACGCAGGGCTCAAAAGGTTCGGGGTGGTTGCTGAAGAGAGGATTGAAGGCAAAGTTTCTGGGTTTTCAGGATGTTTTGTGGCTGGAGCCAGCAAAAGAGTGAAATGTAGCTGTGAGGTCAGTGTTAAAGAAGGTAAAGGTCCTGCTTGAATTTATTTTATTTTATTTTGGTGATGGTGTGAAGATTTAAGGGCATAAGATGCAACTTGTGAGAGAAAACACATTAATTCTGCTGCTCGAGATTTCTGTCCTGAAGGTCGGGTGCTGCTTGGCTGTGGAGGCCGAGTTTGTGTGGCTGCAACCCAGGGCAGGGGAGCAGCTGCTGGTGTTCAAACTGCTTCAGTTTCCCCTGCCAGGTAACTCCGGCTGAACAACAAACATGCAGAGTTTTGTATTTGTTGGGACTGACTTAAATGGTTGCAGAGAATAACAAGAATGTGGAATTATGTGAAGAATATGTTGTGTTTCACAAGTTTTTTATGACCTTCCTTTTTTTAAAATAAGCTCTTGGTTGAAAGGAGTCCCAAGGACTCGTTTTAAGTCTACATTAAGTGAATGAAATACGGTTTAAAGCAATACAGCATGGAAATGCAGAGTTTTGGGGGTTGCTCATCCATCTTCACAGGTCATCTTACCATCATCCTTTACATTGTGCTGCTGGCTGCCAGACGTGGCTGCACGGGCAGTTTGTCCAGGGCTGGGACGTGAAACACAGCCTGAGCTGTGCGTGCACAGAGTCCCTGCCGTGTCCCAGGCTGGAGGTGTGTGCAGCAGGAAGGTGTGATGGGTGGAAGAACAGGGTTTCAGGGAGCTCAGTAATTCTAATAAACTTCCAACTGCTTTCTGTGGGAAGAGGAGAATTGTGTTATCTAGGAAAATGCTTTATATTAATGTTCTTCTTGCCATAGAGATTACCAACAAATATTATTTTGATACATCCTTGAGGCATCAGAGATGCAGCTTCTGAGTGACAATAGAAATGTAGGAAAAAAAATTCCTTGCTAAAGTGTTGGATTTCGGTGAAGAGCTTTTCCCTTTCTGTCTCCGGTGCTGTAGGAGTGAGGAGATTCTTTGAAGTGAGGCAGTCCCTCTGCTGCTTCGGAAGGGAAAACAGTGCAGTGGTGTTGGTGCTGCCTGTGCTCTTGAGAGGTAACTCATGTTCTCTTCTCAAATATTCCTTTTCAGCTGCCACTCTGCACTGAAGAGTAAAGAAAGAGGGAGGAAAAGGAACACATTGCTTTTGTGACCTTTTGGGTGAAGTCATCTAAACTGAGCAGGCTGGAGTTGTCTGCAGAGCAATGTTGTTAGGTCTTAAAGCTTGATTCTGGCATGATAACAAACCCTACCCTCGTGTAGACACTACTGGCTCATTTGTAGCACCAGGGAACGGAATTTAAAGTATCGACTTCAAAAACCTGGGCTGTTGAATGAGCTGAAGGAGGAACTTCAGTGCTTGAGTTGACAGAGGGATCAATCAAGAGGCAGCTCTGACACCTCTCCCGAGATGTATCTGTGTGTTTTAGTGGGATGTGTGCCCTCTCTCCTGCTCATTCTCATACACAAGCACTCAATTAGACACGAGCTGTGCCACGGCTCCCGTTTTCCCTGTAGTCTCCCTGACTTTGCAGAGTGTGTGGAGCTGAAGTGTAGGCTGGTATGGATTGAAGAACTGTGAGCCTGCACGTCTGTGGAATGTAATTCTGAATTTTAGCTTTAAGTTACAATCCCTGGGTACCTGTTTGACTTCTTTTCTGGGTTGAATATTAACCACTAGAACAATGTGCTGAAACGAGGGAACTCTGTGAACTTATTTGTGCCCTTGGCATAAAGTTCCTTCTCAAGAAATGAGACTTAAGTACTACAAACCTGCAAGAAGCTGCCTTTCTGTTCCTTTTTATTATTAATTTAGCAGGACTTGTTACATGTGATCATTCTTCTGATTGTTCTGCATGATCCAGGAAGGGCTGCACTATAACCAAATATGTATTTTATCTCCTAATTATTGGGTGAAGCATATATGGGAGACAGCAGGACATTTACCTCCCCATTCTGCATGACTTGTTCCTTATCTCCTGTTTGCAACTTGTTTTCAAGACTTCATTCTGTAGTTTGTGTATTGTTATTATTGGCCTGATGGCTCTGGCTCTCATAAAACACTAATTTTTCCCTTTTTTGTACCATATTTTCATCTTAGGAGGTAAGAGGTTAATTTTCCCATTTCCTTTAGCAAGGTAGCCTGCAGGGTTTATTTGAGCATTGTTTTTATTTTCTATCTTTCGAGTTCAGTAACAACAGGATTAAAAACTTGGAAGTTAAAAACATAGATGTGTGTCTAATTAAAGGAATTGGCTGTCAGGGCTGTATTTTTCTTTCTCATTAGCATTCTGTTCATTCTGTTTTCTTTCCCTATCTCCCTGTTCCCTACACACTCAGCTTGTAATAAAAGTTGATTCTTGAATGTAAAGAGCGTGTTAATGCACCTGGGAAAAACATGTACAGGAAGGAATTGGATTTGTTTCTATCTAACCTGGGTAAGATAGACTGGAATGTTCCAGTGTTTATCTTCCCAGTAATAATCAAAGATGCCTTTCAATGCTCATAAGGATTATTTAAGAAGAAAATTAAGTAAATGTATTAATTTGTTTGTTTTCAACAGAAAAACAATCTCCTATTTTAAGTTTATACCCCTGCAGCCAAGTGATAAGGGCATTTTAATGTTTTCCTGCATCTATCTCTCCATTTTTATGTGTGGCAGGATTAGGGGAGAGCTGATGCTGCCGCTGCGTAAATGTGAGCAAGCAGAGATCCTCATTACAGGGCAAAGTGGATAAAAAGAGTCAGTAACTGAAGGTGATGGAACTGTCGTGTCTGCTGGCCATTAACTGGGTAATAGAACCTCCCCTCCAGATGAGGGGAATCGCAGGGAGCAGCGTTTTGCTGCGTTGCAGGAGCAAATCCCTAAAACCTCTGCAGCAGGAATGTCTGCAAGTACGGAGATAAATACGTGGAGACAGATTGCAGCTGAGACTTTGGGGGCCTCGGAGGTTTTCTGTTCTGGTCCAGCTCTTCTGTGGAATTACTTGCACCAGCAGGGTGTGGAGTACTCTGTTCCCAGCCCCGGGAATACGAGCTGGGCTGGCATCACGCACGCCTCCTCCCCAGGATTTGTGAGTTCTTTTGCCACAGAACTCAGCTGAGTGTTTCTTGAGCGCTGAGAGTAAAAATGCTCTGCAAAGCCTCTTGTAGCCATAAAATCAAAGAAACCACCCTGCATCTCCTGACACTTCAGGGTTTCCTTGGCCTGCTCGATGGGCACAGTGTTTATGGATCATGCAGCAGATGCAAACAAGAACAGGGATGGGGATGCAGCCTCTCTATTGCTCTTCATTAGAGGGAATGTGTGGTGCTTAAAGCTTCAGTATTGGGAGAGAGTTGGAGTTCTTCACTTTTTATTTTACCTCTGGGACTATTTCTAAAGTACAAGTTGCTGTCATTCCACCGGAGGACTGGCCAGATTTACTGCAGGAGCTTTGGCCTCCTGACTTCCTTAAGCTTTACAGCCAGAACTCCTGAATGTATTTCATTGCTCTAAGGCAAGGAAATTTGTGTCATTAAACTCAGAAGTCAAATATGCACTAAGTCATACAAAAACACCTGTGTCTTGATTTCAAGTAATTTAAAAATCAGTGGAGTTGAGAGGGTATCTGTGTGCCCGGATTTGGCAACAGCACTTAGGTTGAAAGCATAACAATCTCTATGGTCCTTTAATCACGTGCCAGTAACACTTGAGTTGGCCTCTGAAGTGTTACTGATGAGTTGGAGACAAGGGGTGCAACAGGGTTTCAAGCAGGGCATACAAATGGATCCCAAAAAAAGAGTTTACTTCAGAATGGCTATAGCCTCTGTTCTCGGACATTCTATTTTAAAAGATGCTGATGGTCACAGTGAGGATTCACAGATTTTACTCCAGGTAGTGCTACTTTGCCTGGGACTGGGATCATCAAATAGTTAGGTGCAGGTATAGTTCTTTTCATCTTCTTGGTTTCTTACATAAACCTTCTCATAACTTCGCTTTCCACCTTTTAGAATTCCGTAGCTTTGCTACATAACAGCTTGGTGGATATTTGGCTCATTACTTGGAAGGAAGCAAATCTCCTTTTACTTCTGAAAAATTTTCCACTTGTATTCTTTTTCACTAGTAATGTACCCTTACCTTAAAAGATAAAGTGCTATTGTTAGACTAATATTTTCCAGTAGTTTGCTGTGCTGTTTCACACACTATTGACAGAAAATCATGTTTGGGCAGAAACCACAACAGAAAATGCTGCTTTGATGTTACACAGTTTTCTTTTCAGTCCACAGTTTCCAGTGTTTGGCCTCTTACGTTTGTTCAACATTTGGTTAAATTAATCTAACCTGGCTTTGATTTTGTGCCTGGTCATGATAGAAATAAGGAGTTGCTGCTTCCTTTTAAATTTCTGCTTATTTCTTCTCTTTAACCAGTGGTTTTTATGTTTTACTGTCGCAAACATGAAATGATTGGGAACGTTTGCAGTATGGGCATTAAAAGGACATTAAAAAAGTAAATCTGTGATTGACTGGCTTGAAGTTTCTACTGCTGAATGATTGTCAGTAATAACCAGGATTTTGTGGAGCCTGTGTTTGTTACTGAGTGCATCTCCCAGTGCGAGGGGATTCTGCTGAAGGAAGTTGTGCAATTCCATGAGTTAGTAGAAATCTGGTGTTGGAAAGCAACGCTCACCTGCCTGGTGTGCTCAGCTCAGGAAATGTTAACGCTGTTGCTTTGCCTGAAGTTGTAACCAAAAGCCTGGTAGTCAAACCAAAATGCAAGGGGAAGTAAAGATTATTAAGATTCAGCACTTATATAATCTTGTACGCCTTTTGAGTGCCAGAGGTATTAACTATTTAAGCCTCTAGATAAATTTTTCTCTGCCTAAAAAGAAACATATACATGTGTTACCCTTTTTCTCTCTTGGCGAAACATAGAGACTGAAAGGCTGAATAACTCACCCAAGGCTTCATAACCCAGCCTGGATGTACCTGGCTCCAGGGCCTGTGCTCAATTTCTGCTGCACAGCAGTAGCGTGTGAGTAGAAATGACCCCACAAAATCCTTATTTTGATGTAGACAGCAAACCCAGGACACTGTGTAATAGCCCTGTATGATGAATCTGCAGCAGTAACACAAATGCTGGTCTTGGCAAACTGCAGTGCTGTACGTAGATAGTGTTTGCTGTTGTATCGATCCATGCCTCTAAATCTTTAATTATCTTTCATAGTAAAACTTGTCTAAATAAATTGCTGTAGTGCTGCTGCTCCTTGGCAGCAGCAGAGGTTGATGCTTGGGTCAGTGGCCACTTTTTACCATATCCTTTCACTTTGTTTAAAGATTTGATACCATTAAAAGGAAGGGTAATAGATCTAAAAACTAACGGGCTACCAGACTGCTAGTCCTGAGGTACAAGATTCCCTACTACAAGTTATATCTTGTACAGTTTTTCCTGCCCCTTGGAGTGTTTATCATCACCTGAAAGAGCTGAAATGGCTGGGTTGGTGCTGTTCCTCTTGCTTGTAGAGCAAGTGTGGTACACCTGGATATTTATTTTGCTGTTTTTACGCTGGAGATACATTCTTTTGGCACTAAAAGGAAACCAAAGCCTTTGGTTCATAATAAGAAGTAGGCACTGCAGGTACTGGCCTCGTGAGGTGTTCTACCTGCGGGTTTCATCTTCGGTGATGAAAATCAGCTGCCATCAGGTTTGCTGGTTACAGGCAGCAGCAGTCACTGCTCTGTGCACTCTGGATATCAGTTTTAAATATATTAATGTGCATGTACTTAGCTGCTGAAGGACTTTTTTTCATCTGAGAAAACATTAGCCAGCCCAAGATTTGGTATTTTATTTCCAAATGGTGTGACTATTTCAGTTGCTGTGATACAGATTTGAGTCCCCAAGACTAGGTGTTCTCATACCTAGCTGTGCAAAATCTTATTCTCAGCTACATCTGTGTGAAAATGGAGATGGATCTGAACGAGATATGTGTGAAATCAGGAATTAAAAAGGCAGAAATGGTGCTGGGGCAGATCCAGGAACATTAATAAAGGAAAGTTGGAAGCATTTAAGTAGGAACAGTTGTGGCATGTCTAAATATATGTGTTAAATATGCTGTTAAGAGGTTGAAGTTTCCTTTGTCATTGTTGCATGATCAATTATCCCTTCAGGGCATCGCCCTGTGACAAGGCCGTGGTGCTGCTAATTTGTTTTATAGTTAGTGCAGTTCACAGCCATGGCTTATGTACTTATAAAAACAAATGTGTCTCAGTGAAGTAATGGTATGAATATACAATATTCAACAGGAAACCCTTCCACACTTCACCACAAAGCACTACAGCACATACACCATTATGCTGACATCTTTTATCAGAAATGAAGATATAATTTAATAGCACAAGTTTTCCTTCCACAGTGAAGGAAAGGAGAACAAATCAGGGTTTTAAAAAAACCCACAGCACCTTGAATAATCAATTCAGGAGAACTATCATAAAGTGAAGCAATATTCATGTCTGTCTCTGAAAATTGAACTATAAAATCCCAAATGATTACAAATAGTCTTTGTGCTTGCTGTCAGTGAAGTCAGCCAGCTGTGTAGATCAAGAACCTATGGTACTTTTTAACTGCAATGTTTTGTTTAAATAACCCATTTGTATTAAAAAAAAAATTTCCACTATTCTTCCTCCCTGTGGTTGCCAGCCATGTCCATAGCAACAGCTGGTGACGGCACAAGTGGGGTTCAAAGTGTTGATTATGCCATAAACTGGAGAGGGAAGAAAAATAAACACCCTGCTTACAAGTGCCTTGAATGCTGTAAGAGTTTTATAAGAAGAGGAGGCTGGAGAAAATTGACTTATTTTATTCTGAGTCTTTGCTCTCTGTTATTGACTGAGATGTGTATTTTGTCTTGAAAGTCTGGGGGTTTTTTTCTATCAGCCTGAGATGTGCTGCTGCTGGTGTAGCACATCCAGCCACACCTCGGTGTGGGTCAGAAAAAAACCACCAAACAGATGGGATTTAAGCACCTTCAAGTTCTTGTAGCAGCTGCACTAACTCCTGCTGCTTAAAATGTAATAATAATTTAAAAAAAAAAAACCACCAAACAGAACCACAGGAGCAAAGTTGTATGATAATAATTAAGCTGCATTAAGTAAGAATTGAAGCTGCTGACAATCTGGGGAGAAAAAAGAAGTTTTAACATAAATAGTGCACTTAGGAGTATTATTCCTTAGTTTGTTGCTGTAATTGCTTGCCTCTGGATTGGCAGCATTCTCTCCCTGTAAACATCTCTCTCATGATCAATTATATAGTGATTATCTTGGGTTTTGTTACGTGGGGTTTTTAGTCTCTAGATAAGTAATTGCTTGATATGGGCATGATTTAAAAATATACATTTGGGATAATTCATCTGAGCATCTTTTTTGGGAGCTTCTATCTCCAAAGACCAAAAATAAGCTTTCCGAGGGTGAGCTGCTGCTAAGATTTTTATAACAAGACTCAATATTTGGCGATTCTGCTTAATTCTGAGGTTCTTTTTTGGAACAGTCATGTACGTACATGAACATGCTTGTGATGAGTAGGTTTTTTCTGTTTTGAGTGTTCTCCTGCACGTCACATTCTCTGGATGATTCTTTGGATCAGATGGGTGGCAGAGGAGGGGAGTGAGTGGATGGTTGTGATTCTGCTTTGGTGCTGTTTTGATTCTTCTTGGCTTACCCACACATTTAAATCTAACAGCCAGGCCATGCTGGGTGAGAAACAGGGTTATTTCTTAGATTTCCCCGTGATACTGCTGTTTGCACACCCCTGTGTGAGGTTTGCTTGTTGCTTAGTCACTTATTCTTTCTCAAATACAATGTTTTGAGCTTGTTCACTGAACTGCAAACTTCAGTCTTGTGGAGAGGCTTGAACAGGTCTCCTGCATTTGTAATTCTGATTCTGTCTTTCAGAGTCTTTGGGACTTTATCAGCAGGTTTAGTAAGTGAAATCTATATTCAGTCAACAAACACCAATGAAAATATTAAGCCAGGCCAAAGACAGACCCTGTGGGTTTCTACCTGATCTCACTTTCCAGTCAGGTAGAGGATCACTGATGATTTGTCAAGTGCAGTTTTCCGTCCGCTTCCTTTCCAGCCTTCCACTTGCTTTACACAGAACAGATTTAGTGTGATGTGTTCATGAAGAAGCACAGGGAGTGATGCCTACAGCCTTATTAATCCAAGACCTTGCAAGCCCCAAAACCAGAGAATAGGGAAACCAAGCATAAAATGTGGAAATTCTGCTGTTGCTCCCAATTCCTACTGGAAATACATCTGCTAAACCCATCAATAGCTGCTTGTCCTTCATTTCATGATAGTGTTTGTCTTCTGCTTGGCCATTAGGACTGCCTTGGTTATTCTTGTGTGACCCTGGGATGCTTTCATGATGAGAAATCCCAGTCACTTCCCAGAAACACACCTTGTGCTCTGACTTAGCTAGAGAAGCGATATATGAACTGCCCTGATTGTAAACTCAGCGTAGTTGTACCTAACATTCAATGCCTGTGTAAGTATAAAATTTTTATTAATAGATGGCTGATTTGCAGTAACAATGTACCTGGAACCTGAATGATACCCCATGGAACTGCCATCCAGCCACAGCTCCCGGCGCTCTGTCCCTGTGGAGGTGCCGCTCTGTAGCACACACACAAATATTTTTCCCTGTGACTGAGTCCTGAGGAGCACAGGCTGTTTTGGGAGACATGTATTTAAATAATTTTGATTCATAATTCCCCCTCAGCACCGGGAGACGCGAGGGTGGTGAGGTGCTGGCTGGGTGAAGCCGTGCATGCACAGGGATCCCCTGGAACAGCTGGGTGTGGAATTGCAGCAGAGCCCTGCTCTTCCAGGAGGGGAAGCCCATGGGGCAGCTCTTGCAGGAATTATTTTATTACTCCATAATCTCTCCGTGTCACTCCGTGGTGTCTGGGGCATGGGGACACCGGGCCTTGCTGCGTAGTGTGGCCCAAAGTTTTTGAAAGGGGAGCAGAGGCTCTCCAGTGAAAAAATATCTGGTATAGAGGGATAGATAATCGTATTAGCTGGAGGTAATATTGGAAAAGAGGCTTTATGAAGGCCTTTGTACTAAAATATTGCATGCTGGCTCAGGAGCAGATGGTGCCTTCTGAGAGAGTGCCTAATCAGGTTATTCTGATTTTCATTTTATGTTTTTATAACCCAGTATTATCTACTTTTTGTGTAATCTGGTAGACTAATAACATAACAAATATCTAACTTTGGGGAATTATCCACTTGTAGAGTAGATTTTTGTATTTTCACATAAAAACATTATTAATCTAAATCCACCTATTTGAGATACTGAAGGCTTCATTCACAGCATTAACTCCAAAACCTGTCTTTTAAAGGCTGTAGGAATGGTATCTCCTTTGAAAAATTATCTTTACTTGTAAAAATCTGATTCATGTTCCATTGATTTTAACAAAAGAATTCCCATAAGCTTTAGATCAAGCTTAGAGATTATTTGCAGCAGAGTTTATAGTATTTGGACAACTTGAAAAGGTGCAATTAAAAATTCCAGACCGTACAGAGCCATAGAATGGTTTGGGTTGGAAGGACTATAAAGATGATCTATTTTGTGTGCCACGGGCAGGGATGCTTTACTTCAGCCCAGGTATCCAAGTGCTCAATTCTGGCTGCAGTGAGTGGAAGAGAGGAAACCTCAGTGCTGTTCTGTGTCTGATGTTTAGAATGATGGGCTGCATGGCTTGTGTCCATCACTGCTGCCTTCTCCCATCCCCTCAGTCCATAACTTTTGATTAAACAGCATCTCCTAAACACAATTTGTCACCAAAGGCCCTCCTCGCCTTTGCTTTGAGCCCAGTCTGGCTCAGTCTCCATCTGCTTTTGTGGAAAAGGTGCCACTGAGATGTTTTTGAGCATAACCCTTGCTCCGCTGTTACAGGCACCTCCCACTGCCAGCCCTGGCCGCTGCTCTTCCCTGCAGGCTCCGGCTGAGCTCCAGAGAAATCCCAAAAGCTCTTCTATTAAAACATGTGCTTTCAAATGCTCCTTTCCTACACTTACGAAATCCCAGAGGATCAGTCTGCTTAGTTTGCTTGCTGGTTGCTCCTGCCACAAAAATGCTAGATTGAGCTAAGTTCGATACTGCTTTAAAAAAGCAATATTTATATTTTTATTGAATCCCGCGCTGGGTATGAATTACTGACAGGTCCACTCCATCTGCTGCAGTCATCTTCATCAGATGTGCTGCTAAGCTGAGCACCCAGGAATCAGATTTTCCTTGGAACACCAGAGTGGTGCTGTCAGAATTTAAAAGTTATATCAGACAATGAAAACAAGTAATAAGCCCAGGAAAACATGTTAAGCCAATTTCCAGGCACTCTGTGCAGCTGTTGTGTAGAAAGTGGCTGCAACCCTGGTAAGGGCTGGGGCCTGGAGCTTCAGATGGTTTAGAAATGTTGGAATTAATGAGTCCTTAAAATGTGACTGATTGATGTTTTTCCTGATGCACGAGGCTCATGCGTGATCCAAATAAAACTCCCGGACTCTGCAGCCTGGGAGGGCTCCTGGGCTGGCTCCGTACCTGCCTGCACTTAATGAACTCAGGAGGTTCCATTTTTCACAGAACTATTAAGATATCAATAACTCATTTAGGGAGTTTTAATCTAACTTTGACCGCATAATTGATGACCCCTAAGAGTTGCCTTCAGGAGTTGCATTATCTTCTAATTCTTTTTTCTATATGAATTAATATCAAACTTTTATGCTTATGTAGATTAATTTCTAAAGCTTACTTACTTTTCACTCACAAATGTTACATTTTGCTCACACTCCAGTAAAAATTTGTATATGAAAATGAAAAAGCCCCACTTCATTTTCAGCAATTTCCTTCATAAATACATTTTCATTTCCTTTATTCTTGGTTATTATATAATGAACTTGATGGTTTAAGTGTTAAAATTTTCAGCCCATTTAATGCAGATATCTATCTCAGCAGCATTCAAGGACCACCTTTAAAATTCTGGGTGCAGCTGTACCTGGAATCAAAGCAGCCTGAAATAGATTTCAGTATATTCAGTATATATTTCAGTATTTTCAAGGAATCTTTCTAATGCTGCTTTGTTTAGAATTGAAGTAGAAATGAGTGTAAATGTAATTGTCTTGTAATATTCAATAATTAGCACTGCACTGGAATTTTATCTTTGTTTGCTCTATCAAATGTCTTATTAATTGTATTTTATATCCCCACTTTGTAAATCTATCACCGTTTCTTTGATTAATTTTCTAAATCAATTAAACTAGTACAGTCTCATTGAATAAAAAAATACTGTGATTTTTTAAAGTAGTTTTTATAATAAAAATTGCCACGGAAGATGTTGTAAACAGGATCTTTAGGTGACGTGTGATTGATTTCAGAGCTGAACGTTTAGCTTCATTTTTCAGCAGCTTTTTCTATCTATTGGTGTCTGGAGCAGAAGTCTGAGGAGCAGCTGGGGGGGCTCAGCCTGGAGAAAAGGAGGCTCAGGAGGGACTTTCTTGCTCTGCAACTCCCTGACAGGACAAGAAGAAACAGTTTAAAGTTGCACCAGGGAAGATTTAGGTCATAAATTAGGGAAAATTTCTTCACCAAAAGCGTTCTCCAGCAGTGTTGCAGCTGCCCAGGGCAGTGGGGGAGTCCCCATCCCAGGGGGATTTCAAACCCGTGTGGGTGTGGCACTTGGGGACACGGTTCAGCGGCGATCTTTGCAGTGCTGGGGGAATGGCTGGACTCCAAGATCTTAAAGATCTTTTCCAGCCTAAGTGGTTCTCTGATTCCGTGATAGCTTTACAGAGGTTCAGGTTTCTTTGTATCCACGTCAGAAAATTGAAGTGTTCTGAATGAAATGCCTGGCTTTGAACAAGGCTGTGTTCTCACTGTAATTTGTTATGCCTTCCCTGTGTATAAAAGGCAGTATGCTGCACTAGGAATGTGTGATTTCCACTGTTCCTTTAAATGCTTTTTCAGAGCAAAATAGCTGTTTATTATTAAGGGTAACCACCCCATGTCAAAACAGGAGGATGGAATGCAGGGGTGTTTATTATTGACTGATTAGTGCACAAATGCTTTGACTCTTTTTGAGCCTATTGATGTGTGAACTTGTTCCTTCCAGTATAATAACTTTATAAGTTGTTTCACCCTCATGCTCAGTGATATGTCTAATAGCACAGCTGAACTCAGCGTGGCTTCTCATCCAGTATTAGCAGTGAAGGGAATTTCCTCCTCCCAACCTTACACTCAGATTGCCAAGTCTGTGCCAGTCCCAGGCTGAAGCAGGTCAGCTCTTTGCTCCACAGGCTTTCCCTGGAACTTTACATTTGCTTTTATCTTACCTGGTCTTTGAGCTTCCTGTGTCCTGTTCAGTCAAACCCTTGAATATTTACATGCTTTTTGCTAGGTTAATCCTTTTATAGTCAAGAAAAGGGCATCTAACCCACATGGAAAGTAAAGTAGCCAAGTGGGTAATGCTGCCTGTGAGGGAGTTCACAGAATCCTTCGCTGTGCATCAGCCCTAAGAACAGACTTGTGTTAGACAATGGCATTTATTGACTCCTTCAGGCCCACACCAGTGGCCTACAGGGCTGTGCTGTCCTACCTGCTTTGGGATGACTGGAAACCCCTCCCTGCCTATCCACACATGGATCATCTCTGTTACAACCCGTGTTCCTGTCTGTGATGAGGTGATAATCAGCAATGCCATAAGTACAGAGAGCTTACCTTTGGAGGTTATGCTGCCTTTGAATTTTAATTTCTTATTTCAATGGGCCGTGTGTTACTCCTTGAGTGTCACTTTTTAATAGGCTGCCTTGCACTTGTTGAGAAGGTTTTCAATAAATCTGGCTTTGCAGCACCCTGATGATTGCCAGGACTGTCGTCACCCCACAGAGATGCAGTTTGCAGCCTGGCGGTCGCTGGTGTCATGTGCTGTTTCTTGCATAACTTTTTATTGCCATTTAAACTGTCCCAGTTTCACGTGTTGTAGCTTTTCCTGTGTGTCATGATAAGCATCTTACATGATCTAAACAGAGAAAAGGCCTAGAGGCTTCTGAGGTCTTTATTTCCTGTGTATTTGAAATGGGGCTGGTTTTGATTCCACAACATCTTGATTCATGTGACCAGTGAACATCAGGCTGTCAGGTCTGAAGAGTTGTGTGGTTTTTGCCTAGTGGATAACATTCATCTGATGGTTTCAGTGTGACCTTTCTCTTCCCTAAACAGAGCCATCACTCTGGAGAACCAGCTGGTGATCCTGGGGACGTCGGTGACGGATGCAGGAGGTTACTATGTCCAGGCAGTCAACGAGAAGAACGGAGAGAACAAAACCAGTCCCTTTATTCATCTCAGTGTAGCACGTGAGTATCCAAACTGTGCAGAATGTGCTGTCACACTGAGGCTGCAGACAGGACTCAACAAAGGCTGCCCTAATAAAAAGAGCCTTGCTAAGAAAGGGTTGGACCTTTAAAGGAGGTCAATGTTTCCTTCTTGGTTTGGAGCACGCTGAACTCCTTGTGCAAAAGAGAGACCTAAGAGAGGAGATGCCCTCCACAAATCACCCTCAAAGCCCTTTGTCTGGTGGTTTGCTTTGTGCAAGGCAGGTACATGATGATATCCCTCACTGTTTATTGTGAAGTTGTGATTATAATTTCTTTTTAATGCAGGTGTTTATAATGTGTTGTTCTCCATTGTGCCTAAGTAAACAAGTCCTCCTTCTGACTGCAAATTTATTTATGGATCTATTCCCAGTTTATGGCATTATTTTTACCTGGAGTTATTACAGAGTCCCAGGGAACATGCATTTCATTGTTATTACTTATTACTTTATATTACACGGGTTGTATTAACACCACCACTACAGAGATATTCCGTGAGTGGGTTTTGCAGCGGAGCAGAGGGAAAAGCAGCAGAGCATGGGGGCCAGGGAGATAGCTGCACGCTGAGTCTGCCAAGGTGCACATTCAGCAGAAACGGGCACCTGCAAACTCTTGTAAAACATCCAGTAAACATGTTTGTATGAAAAATTAATATTCTAAATGTGGAATGGCTTGAATCCCTGTATGAGGCACTTGATAAAGGTATTATTTATGTAGCAGTCAGAAGAGGGAGCGTGTTAGTGCTGTGGGAATGGGGAGGTTCTGCAGTTTGCTTGTAGAGACAGGGAAGAGGTGATGGAGTAAATCACTGATGGTGGTGGCAGCCCTTATAATTTGGGCTTCTAAAAGATGCAGGACTCAGCTCTAGATCAATGGCATTATGAGATGCTGCAGATCTCCTGGTCTTGGGTACCATTAGATTTGGGACAATCCCTGTTGGCTTGTTTCCTTACAATAGCAAATCTTGAGAGTCTGGGTTTCCTGGCAGGAAATCCGGGAGATTGCTTTTGGAACTATGCTTGTGTTTGTCAGAAGTTCATCCAGAACATTACAGACCTGTGGAACATTTAATTTCTAAGAAAAAGTGACTTTTCTGCTACAATTCCGAATTGGATTTCAAGGAAAGCTGTTCTTAGACCAGCACTGGAAGTCCTGGTAGTGGGGCTGGGATCACTGGGGGCAGCAGCTGGATGGTTTGACAGGCAGCTGGAGACACAAACCTCTGTTTTCTTCCAGACAAGTCTCTAAACTAAATGAACTGCTCAGGGGCTTTATGTGTATCTTTCTGAAGTGGAAATAATATTCCAAATCCACTTGTGAATTCTGGCTGTACTGTGGCACGTAGATAGTAAACATTATTATTTCTGACAGTATGAAGAGGTTTGCTAACACTTCAGTAATTTCATTTTTAAAGCAAATTTGTGTTGTTTGTATTATGTGACCAATAGCATACTTCCTACTTTAATTTCATGTCTTAATTAATGCTAGAAATAGTCTGTGATCGTGCATGCATAACAAGTGCTATGCAAAGCAGAAGGCAATATGGGCATATGGAAAAGAAAACACTCCAAAATGCCCACAGACCTGATACCACGAATGCAAACTGTGCCTCGAATGTGGCAGATAGGAAAGAAAAAAATGGGTAAAAGAAAATGAAGCATGAGACAAGATGGAAAGCTAAAAATGGATTGGCTTTTAGAATTAATGTCAGCCAGTGAGGTTTCCAAATTGACACCTTGATATCCAGGGTTATTAAGGCTGTGTGTGTGTTGAAGGAAGGCACTGGCTGTAAGGCATTGGAGTCTGTAAAGAAAATTGGATTAACGTGGTCGTCCTGAACTTTGATCTGGGGAGGAAACGTATTAATTTCTATGTAATGTATCACGTAAACATTTTCAGTCCAATAACAGAAAAAAAAATCAGGGAAAAAATATAGTCCTGGAGCAATATGCAGAGAATGGTTGCAGAAAAATGACATATTTTGGAAGAGTAATAAAGAATTCAAGCAAGAGGTTGGAAACAGGTTGTTAAAGGTAACACAGATGAGGAAGATACTGCATTGACTTGTCACTGTCTGAATCTTATGGGATATTAAGAGTGATGGCACTGGTAATTTTCCATTAGGACATGTATAAAATTTAAAAACAGTTTAATCAAAATCCAATAAACCCAAGTAAAGCGGAATAGCCAATCTCTGTGCAAGTAGATTATATATTAATTATTGAGTACAACCTTGTTGCATGACTCAGCGTGCACACTGCCACTGTTACTGAGGACAGGAGGAAAAAAACCCCTGTAGATAATTCCCAGGGCAGCCATTCACTGAGAACAGTGTTAGATATGCACAGCTCGTTATTCCTTGAAGGAGACTGGTGTCAGATTTGCTTCAGCCTGTGAGAAAAGCATATTTGCAGAATCATTCTAACAGCTGAGAAAGTTGTAAGCTGTCCTGTTCTGCTCCAAAGTACAAGACTGACAGCAGGAGAAAGGTCTGGCTCTGAGCTGAGCAGAAGATGAGTTTCAGGGCGTTTTTTGCAGATTAAAGTCATGTGTTGAATTGTGGCTGAAGGTAAATGGAGCTTGAGCATTGCCTGGAACATACACTGAACTGTCCTTCAATTAATAACTATATTTGATACATGTGGTGTAAAGAGATTAGAGGATGTTGAACGTGTTTCAAAAACAGTCTAAAAGCCCCAGTCACATTGAATTCTCTAGTGGGGCTCTGAGTATTAATAGTAAAGACATTTTGATTCTTGTCAGTCTAAACTGCAGCTCACTGAGTCCAACACTGTGAAGTCTCACACCCACCCATCGCCCCTGATTGCAAACATGCGGGGAAGTTGGGAAACAGCTCCCAGAGAAAGCCTGCAGGCTTGTCAGAGTTGCTTTGGCTGTGCTTGGGTTTGCTTTTCCCCACGTTCTGGGGTTGGCCACACATGGAAATGAAGGCGGCAGAGTTCCAGGGCTTAGGGGAACGCTCAGCTCTTGGGGACATTTGGGTGTTCCAGGTACACGCCCCGTCCCCCTCGCTGCCCCAGCTCAGCCCTTACACACCCTTGGTGCAAAGGCACTAAAGATTTATTTCCCAGGAGATCTGGTCACTCTGTGAGCAGATCCAAACACTGAGCAGTGTTTTTCCTCAACAGCTGAGCCCCCAGCTTGGCTGAACACCCGTGTTCTACGTGCCTGCCCTAAACCCACGTGTCTGAATGTGCCACAGCGTGAGGCCCACCCAGCTGTGCTTGAGAGCCACGGTTGTTTCTTTCAAGTGGACTCGTTTCCACTGATTTCAAGAGGATTAGATCATCTCTGAGGTGACAGGCTCTGGGGAAATAAAAATTATGTCCAACAGGCAGCATATTGGGAATAACGTCACATCTGAAATTAGTGTGAGATGTCATAAATTAGTCCTAAATTTAAAATGTCTTTAAATGAGTTGAACTGTGTACTGCACTAATGAAAATCCTGACACTTTTTTTTTTCCTTTTTAACCATATGTCAAAGCTTTCATGTAAATAACACAAAATTTTGGCTTGGAAAGTCAGAAAGTCTGAAAGTTGAGAGTTTGGCAGTGGAAATAGTAACAACAGTCACTTTGGATTTTAACTCAAATTACTCACTTACTCCTTGCTGAGAATCCACTATTACTGCTTGGGAAGGTTTCAGTATTAACTTCATTGCTGGAACTTCCAAACTTGATTGGAGTGGTGTGAGAATTAATCTGTCTCTGGGCTGGTACAAGCTTTTGGGATGTAAATAGTGCTCTTCAGTAATAACAGTTGGGAAATCCTAAATGTTTTTTTCCTGTTTCCATCTCTTGAGCAATAGGTTTGATGATGGTATTGTAAATGGATCCTTAATTCTTTAGGCTTTTTCCTTCCTGTGCCAGATGTACCCTGCAGCACAGATGGCCAGGTCTATTCCTAAGGATTGTGGCTTGTCAGGGAATAAAGGGACACTCTTTGATCTTACCAGTGTTGGCAGGGCACCTGAAGATTGAAGTGTTCATTCAACTGAGGTCACCATAAAACCTTTATTTCCTTGAAGGCCATTCTCAGTGTAACATCTCTGAAACTGCATCAACACTCTTCTGGTTGTAGTATGGAACTTAAAAACAAACAAAATCCAACTGAACAAAAAACCTCAAATCCCCAAATCTCTAAAAGTAATGATAAAAAACCCCATGAACCAAAACTCCCAGAAAAACCCAAGCAAACCCAAAAAATTAGTACATGGTATTTTGCTGTTGGCTGTGCTACTTTTGCATGAAGGTTTTTTGAGGGTAAAGTGGGAGCAGGGACGTTTAGAGCTCCTTAATGAAACCATGAGGGATTTTAGTATGTAAGTCAAGAGTTTAAGTGGGTTTATTAGAAGGGGGAAAAAAAAAAGACTCATAGGGAGCTTTTATTGCTGTGAGGAGCTGGCTGAGCTACTCCCCACAGGATACTCAATCCATATCCTTCCACTTTATGATGTGATGCCATGGCCAGACTCTGGAGCTGCTTGGGAAGAAGCTGGCAAAGCCCTGCTGAGATATTTCCATTACTGACTTCAGTGCATTGCCTTGTGTGAGCGCCACTGACCCACTCCTGGAAACTTTTAAGGGTGTGTTTGGCTTTTTCTGAGTCCAGTTGAAGCATTTTATGAAGAACGTGGGCCTCGGTAACTGATTTAAGTGGCTGTTTGCAGGAGGTGGGTGTGTGTAAGCTGCTGTGACAGTTTAGCTGCTCCTGCCTCAATTGGTTTCGCGGCGCTAATCGTCCGGAACTGCAATCCAGGGCCTTGCTCCTGCTCCTCCTTGTTAAGCTGTGAAATATTGAGATGCATGTCTCTCCAACAGATTTATTAGTGAATTAGATAGTCCCCAGACCTATTGGTGACACCAGGGGATACAGAGTGTTCTGCAGCCTGATGTCATTTTCTGATGCAGGCTTTGTGAAAACAGAAAACAAGATTGATGAAAATTTTAAAAACCTTGCCAGCCAGCATTTCTGAAGAGTCAAAGATAATAAAGCCAATTATCATTTAACGAAGATAAATTTTTCCCTTGGGCACTGGCAATGCTTAAAAAAATAAAATAGTAGGGAAAGAAAGAAGTTGAAGATTGAAAATTAAACTCCTGGCTTGGTTGCCTTGCAATTAATTTAAAGCATGAGGGTGTCATGTTGTTCTGCCCAACTTCCACTTGCAACCAGAAGAATTTTATCCTGTTATGGCAGACATTGACACAAGGCTAAATAGACCCTGTTTGTCCCTCCTTGTTGGTGCATATTTTGTTCTCCAACTTAATGTATCAAGACATAAATTTTACAGAAGGCAAAAGTCCCATTTCAGGCTCACAGGGACTGAATTTACCTCAAAGTTCTTGTTTGTTTGGTTTTCTGCTGTAAAGGAAAGCTCTCATGATTGCACAGGACATTTAGGTCACTTTTAGTGTCTGTAAGAATGAAATATTCTTTATGTTGTCAGGAAAGAAAGAGGTGGGGGAGAAGTGCCCCATTACCTGTCGGTGTGTTTGCTAGGATGTTCCTCTTGACATCCTTCTGTCAGGTGTGGTAAGAAGATAAGTTTTCAGAAGGTTCTGAGCAGACACTTTCCTCTCTGGAAGAGAGCATTTCGCTAACATGATTTTTCATATTAACCACCACAGCTCGTTCAAGTCAGCAGATGCTGAGGATCCTTCATGGATATATTTGAAGCACAAAAGGCATGAATTTTTCATAGCCAGTCCCAGCTTTCAGGTGTAGGCAGGAAAAAGGAAAAAAGCAATGGGCTGGCACCCCCAGGGAACAGATATTTCTGTTCTGGCGTCAAATTCACACAAGCTCTACAGACTTGTCAAACTGGTTTTAGTTCATGCCGAGAGAATTGACTTCTTTTAGCCTCTCTGGGTCAGTGCTGTGGAGGTGAATTTAGTGCTTCTATGATGTTGTTTTTACTTTTTGGTGTTATTTTGGTGAGGGAAAAAGAAGGAATATGAGATGAGATGAAATTGCTTTTCTGTGCCATGACTGTGCCTTGTTGCCCGAGGCTGTGACCAAATACTGGGGAGTCCAACACAGCACAGCCCCAACCTCTGTGCACTGATTTTAAGTCACTCTTTGAAAGGATCACGTTTCTTTCACATTTCCTCAAAGGTTTTGCTCTCTCTTTGTCCAGCAGGATTTCCAGGAAGGATATCCTGGTGGGTTCCATGAGTAAATGCAAGCCTTTGGCTTTGAGTGACACTCAACATTTGATTGACACTTCACAACCCTCTGTTATCCAAAATGTTAATTTGAAGGAGACTGTAGAAGTGTTTGGGGTCTAACGTGCAACCCAAAGGACACATTCTGTGTAAACACCATCTTTAATATCCTGGTCAAATACTGTCAAAGTGCTCTTTCTTCTACTGGTACTCAATATTCATAGACATACATTTTAAATGGGGATCCTATTTTGAGACTACAGTGCAACTTAACCATGCATTTGAGATGTGTGTATGTGTTTAAGTCAAACACATTTTAATAATAATAAAAGCTGTAAGAAAAAGGACTAAATTGAGTTAGTGTTAAAGATTTGGGTTTGGTCTATTGGAACAAATGTTAGTTTAAGCTTTATCCAGAGCTGGGAATTTCAGTGGAGGCTGATATTCTCAGTGCTTTACCCTATTATCTACTGCAAAAAGTGACACTGTGCTGCAGTGTAGACTGATTTTATATGCATTACAAAGAAGTAACAGATGATGTTCAGGATTTATCAGCCTTCTTGGACTCCAAATTCCATTGTTAGGTTTTTCTAAAGCATCAGCCAGACCTCTTCTGTAATTCTCTACCTTTCTTCTCCTTAAAGGAAAACTTTGCCTGCTTTTAACTGTAGTGATAGAGAAGGAAACCTGTGGTTAAATGATAGACTGCTAAACTGCAGGAATAATAAAGGTGAGCCAAGAAACCTGTGGCAGCTCAAGCTTTTTTGGGGGGGCGTGGTGGGGTTCCAAATATTCTATCTGTGCTCTGCCTGACAAATAGCAGAAATATTCATTGGTCTCCAGTTTCATCTTCCTCTGGACTATTTTTGATAAAACTTAGTGCCACACATGGTGTGTCTGCTGCAGCCTCTGCCCCAGGCAAGCAGGGTCTTCTCTGCTGGTAGCTTTTGACCTGGAAAGCTGATAAAATGAACTTTCTGTAAGATTATTTCAGTCTTACTATTAAAGAGAACTTAAACAGCCTAAATCAGCATAAAACCTATTCCAATATCTTGCACTTAATTTTCATCATATCGCATCAACAAATGTAATGAAGCTTTAAATGCGTGCTTTATGGGAAGAATAGTTACTTCCTTTTCTCCCAAGTGCAACAGAACAACCCTGTTGTTATGGGGACTCCTCACTGGCTGGTGAAACTACAGAACTGCACCCGAATTGAGGGTCTGTTCTCAGCAGATGCACATACATTATGCATGTTGCTCTGAAAAAATGGCAAATGCTGAGGTTTCTATAATCAAACTTATTATTTTAACATGGCTTCTTGTTACACTTGTCTGTTTATAAGGTTTGGCGGGGGGGTTATAGTGTCTGTGAGAGATCTGGAATGCACAGGCTCCAAATCCTGGGTTGTCTCCTGAACCCTTTATTTATATCTGACACATGCAATTAATCTCTCCCTATCTCTAATCACTTTTGCTATTACATTCATCGGAGTGATTTGTATCCTATCTCTGTCACTGCCTGGTAATTGATATGTGGAGATAAGGGATTCTTAGAGGACACAAACAAGGAAAAAGGAAAATTGAATTTACCTTGCAATCATTTTATAAAATGTGACACCCATCAATTATACATGCCATCCAGGAAAATGCCATCTTGAACAAACTGCGATGATTTGTTGGAAGATCAGCACAAGAGAAATGCCAGAAAACTTTTCTAGACAGAGAAGTATTGCTGGTTCAACAGACAGACTTTTCAATCTCATTGGTCCACCTACAGTGGTTTTAAATAATACTGTAGAATTTACAAAGAGAGTATCATTTTTGATCCGTGTTTTTCTCCAGTCAATCTTGTACTAATACTTCAGAGTGCAATAAGATGAAAGGGAGCTGTTGAAATAAACATTGTTTTGATCAGACATAAGAAGATGATGTTGGTTACCTGAGACTGAATCATCTTTCATGGGCAGAAATGGTAAAATTGATAGTATAATCCAATTCCAATTTAACCACATTCTATCATGAACATGTTTCTATTTAGTTTCTCTTTTCCATTTCAGTGCAGTGATAAGTGAACTAATTTTCTCACTCTTGTGTAAGTACTTTGTGCTCATGATTAGTTCTAATTGTTGGCATTAGAGTAGTAGCTCCTGTCCATACTTGTAAGCTTAAGCACTACTGTGGGATCTTGGAAAAGCTTTTTAATACATACTGATAATGCCATAAAAACGAGTATATAGATGAATAATATAATAACAGTAATAGAAATCATAAAACTGAGAAGATTTAAGTCAAACAACATTCAGTGTTGACAGCTTCCCTGGCCTGTCAGTCTGGCAAAGTCTTTTCCCTGGAACTATTTATTTCTTTATCCTGCACACCCCAGATCCAACTGCACTGTCTGAAAACTCCCAGAGCAGACAGAAGCCCAGTGATTTGTAGGCATTTGTAAAGGGCTTTGCATTTCAGTTCCTGTAAGGATCATAATGCTGAAGCTTTGGAAGGAATGGCTACTGGAGACTGGTGTATCAATTTACCCCTTTTGAACATTAACTCCTGGTTTCTTATAAGTCCCTTTCTGCTGTGCCAAACTCCTGGAGTTTTCGAAGGAGCTGACTTGAAGCATTTTGCTTTGATTCCCATCTTTACACAGTGGGATGTGCTTAAAATATAATTCTCATTTATTTTAAGTCGCCAAACCCTTCTGAAGGTGCTTTTTACTGCGAAAATAAGAGCCTGTAACTTACTGAAGTGAGCTTGAGCTTAAATATGCTATTTTGAGGAAAAACAAACAACCAAACCCCCATTTAAAGAAAAACATCCAAGAACTGGACTTTGATGGGTCTCTTTCAACTCGGGATAATCAATGATTCTCTGAGCTGTGGCTGTGACAGCTCTGTCCTGGTCTGCAGTGAGACAAGTGGTCCTGGCTGCTCTGTGAGAGAGTGAAGAGATACCAAGCTCTTGCTTAGGAAAACAGTGACAAGTGTTTTATTTCTTATGAACCAGATAAATTTGCAGCCTGTAGGGTGTTTTGGGGTTTTTTTTTTAGTCACAGGAGAAGGACTTTTATATTTGTAAAACAAATAATTTAGGAACTATTCAGTAGTATTCTTTAAACTGTTGTGTTAGGCAAGCTTGAAATGTCTTCTAAACAATACAGATAAGGAATAGTAAATATGGTCAAAACAGATGTTTAGTAGAGTATGTTCTGCACTGAGTTACTGCAAAAGCCTAAATATATCCTAAAGATTCTTGCACGTGCCAAAGGTCTGCATGGCAGAGCTGCCCTCCCAGCATCTTCACAAAAGCTGATTTTCATCTCCAGCTTTCACAGACATATGGTTGCTTGAGGGTTATCGTTTTTAAAGCTCTTCATATTAAAGATGTTTTTAATTTCTTCTCAATATACATCATAAAACAGGAAAATTGAATAAGAATGGAAAACCCTCGGATGTCTGTCTCATCCTTCTGCCAGATAGACGTGATTTGTCCAAGTAATTGTGGGAGTGCAGACAACAGCCTGGGTATGGAAAAAAATGGAAAAATAGTGATTACAGCTGCAACCCAAGCATTGGAGAGTCAGGACAGGCAAGATTCAAGGTCATCTGTACAGCTGTAAATAATCTTTTTAGATTTTAGTGAGGACTTGCTATGAATTTTAAAGCAATTTAGTGTAATTGGTCCTTCCTACCCCATTTGTAGTAGGAAGAGAAACTCAGACCTGGCCATAACCTGGGTTGCTTCACCTGATGTATGTAAAAGCTGCATTGATTTCCTGTCCCCTCGGCTGTACCGTGGGAGCTGTAAATTGCCAATCCAGGATGTTTGTTATCCTTTGGTTTTGTACTGCTCAGTTTCACACATTGTTGTGTGCAGCTGGGGAGTGGTTCAGACATTGGAGCAATCCAAAATTTGATTTTTTTTCCCTACAGACTGTGCTATAAGGTGATGGAAACGCTGCTTTCTTTTCATGTGCAGACTTTTGTCTGCACTTTCAAGCCCTTAAAAAGGCAGAGTTTGGGATTATGGATTATTTTTGAGGGTGGATAAATCATTCTAGCTATGGAATGTGGGAACAAAGTTATAGCTCCTCTAATGCTGGAGAACATCATTGTTAAATAGCACGTCTTTAAAGGACTGCAAGCTTTCTGTGATAAAAATGGAGCACAGCAATCAGGAAAATGCACACAATGTCCTGGTCTCCAAGGCCCTATTTGTGCAAAATAGTTACTAAATTTTGTCCAGCTATGTTTGCTCCTAAATATCTCTACAAGCTGAGGATGAGTAGCTTCTGCTGTTTGAGTGTAGGGAAAATACTGCAGTGGAAAATGTGTTGGATAAAGAAGGAAAAACAGAGTAGTTGTGTCTGGTGGTTCTTTTTTATTCCCCACTCATTCCTTATGCACTAAGGAGGGATAAAATGAAAATTTTGTTTTTTCACTCCATGTGGCTGCATTTTGATCTGCTCATAAACCTGACTTAGTAAAGACTTAGGGAAGGCTTAAAAAGCCAGCAGTGTTGTACCTTCTGCAAATGCTGGGAAAGGAACCGCAAAGCCTGTGCTGCCTTCAGCCATCCTTGTGGATCTATCAGGTATCTGTGAGTGATACTGTCAGAGCTATTAAAGAAAGTAATTGGTAGTGAGTGATTAAATTGCAGATGGCCTTTTCAAGGTGATTATGAATATTAAATCAAGTCAGTAAAAGGTAGCTAAAAAGGCCCATGAAACCAAAAAGTGAATATGCTGAGGATAATGGCATGAGAAGAGGCTCTTGCAGGCATGCCGCGCTCATCTGACCCCCCCAGCCCATCAAACGAACCAAAAAAACCCCAGCAAGCAAGAGAATTCAAGTGGGCATATTGTATTAAAGGAGGTGGAACTAAATATCTCCATTTTTAGGCTGTGGATTCCTCTGTGCAGAGACCTCAGTGCATCTCACTGCTCTTTTACCCAGAACTTGACCCCAGGTCCTTGGCTGTTGGCACTGAGCAGTGATGGCTCTGCAGAGTCCCCTGTGCCAGGCAGTGCTGTCTCATTTACAGCAATCTTTCCCTGTTCTTTCCCAATTGTGAGTGATTATGACAAATGTTTCTTTACCACATCATCCTGGAACAAGGCCAAGAAATTCTGTAAAGCGATTTAATTTCATTCGGTGGTTTTCATCTCACAAAGCAAAGGTTATATGGGAGTTCTTTTTTTAGCTGAAAAATCTAAGGTTCATTTGGTTCCATGATTTAAACTGGAAACTTCAGATGCAAACAGAGGTAAAGAAAACTGAAAAACAAATGTCTTCATTTTGAGCCCTGCTGACTTAATTTTAATACGAGTGCAGAGTGCTTTCACATATGTCTAAATAGCTTGTCAACTTGGAGCCTGAGGGTTGGTTTTCTTGTGCATATTGTGATTATGGACTCATCGCTTTTGGTCCAGTTTCATGCTTTCAAATAGAATTTGGTATGGTTGCTTATACTTCAACAGATTACTATTGTATTGATCTCAAACATCGTGCTGACCTATCTAATCTGCTCTTAAACTGTAAAACACCCTGGGATTGATTCTGGAGATTGATATCAGTGTGCTTTGCAATTATTATTTATTATCTTTGGTGCAAATGGGATCTTTTTTAAAATCATTTGAGGAGCACTTTCCCCTTCAGACAGTATTTCTGCTTACCTGGATGTTGTGGTCATTGTAATGTCAGTGGTTTTGTTGCATATTGATTCTTCATATAAATTAATATTCTTTCACTTATGGGTATCCCCTTGGTAAATTTGATAGAGAATTCTGCTCATTCCACTACAACAACACGGATTTCTAACCTTGTTAGCTTTTAGAAACTGGTCTGTGACCCCTGTGACAAAAGCATCTGTACCTTGCTAGTATTTTAAAAAACTTTTTGTACCATGCAAGTACTTTAAAAGCTTTTCTAAAAATTGTTCAACTTGATTGCCTGGTTGATTGCTTGTCAGTGCAACAGGTGTGTTTTTTAAGGGAGAGGAGGTTTAACCAGATGTTCAACACTTCCCTTTAACTGTGGAAAGACAAGTAATGCAAATAGCCAATGCCCAAGATGTTATGGGGAATTAAAGATAAGGAGGACTTTTTTCTACTGAAAGAAGCAGTGGATTAGAGTAAGGCAATATTATGTTTTTCCACCCTCAAGATAACACTTAAACTTAGCTCTTCTTTAAATTTTAACTCAAGAAGTGTCTTGTACAAAATGTAAGCACAGCCAGTGCGTCCAGGCTGCTTAATATTGAAAGCCTCTTAATAGAGTTTGGATTAACGGTTGCCACTTGCTTTTGGGGGAGGATATTGATCACTTCTTTCATGTGATTGATGTGGTGTGTTTCAACTTGGAGGGCCTGGGATGCTTTTAAAAGCAGTACAGTGGGCCATGGCATCATCAGCAAACACAGCCCTGCTCCAGAGGTGGTGAGGAGAGGAAGACTCTGCTTAAATTGTGGCTGACAGCTCTGTGTGTCCACTGCAGAACAGGGGGATTTGCACCTCAGAGGCCAATGGAGTGAAATACGGAGTCTGGAAGATATTTTAGGACTTGGTAGTGACTGCTGAGTGTAATGCAGAATTCATTTTGAACAAACAAAGTCCGAGGTATTTGTGCGTTTTTGTTGTAGCTTGTAATGGTGTCACTGCAGTCAGCTGGGCTGCTTGAGGAGGGCTTTTTTGGATGATTTAAAGGTGGAGAAAGCAGTGGAATTCTTAAAATTCACAGGTAAATCTTTTTTTACAAGGCTGTTACAAATGCTTGTGGAGGGTGTTTGTAATGGAGGAAGTGACAGACCTCTAATTAGTGTGGCAGCATGAGGCTGTGGCAGCTGCGAGGGATGCAGTAACACTGTTTATCTCGAGTTTATGGCTAGCAGATGCAGGTAGATAGTGTTTTTCTTGGTTCATTCTTTCACTGCACATACAAGAGGAGGTGTTTTTAATTTTGTCAAAATATTTCTGAGTTGTGAGACTTAAAACATACAAGTTATGAGTTTACTGTGAATAATGACCAAGCTGTTTTCCTGCAGCCTTTGCACACACAGGTTCTTTAAGGCAGCTTCCTTTCAGAACTGTATTTTGCTACTTTTAAAGCAATAAAGCTATTTTCTGTGTGTTTCAGGTGGAGGTTTATGAAGTCAGCTGGCAAGACTTTATTGAAATTTTTAAAAGACTGGGATTTAACGAGTCCACATTCAGTTTGTGTGACTCAGGTACTTGATTTCAGTTTCACTTCAGAATGTCACAAACAACTTTAATGACCTTTTTGTGTCTTAATACCACATTTCCAGATGCTTCATGGCACAGCACAGCAGCGGAACAGGGAGCACAAACCTCATTTCTGTGTTAATGCTGGAGATGGTGTGCTTGTCATAAATCCTTATCCTTAACTGAGTGGTGTTCTTTAAATATTCATCAGAAGTGAATATGAATTACCTGAGTAATATTTGTGGTGTAAAAGTTTTTCAGTTGCATCTTTTAATAAGAATTTTTCCAAAGTAAATTTAACCTTTATGGTGAGGTGTAAAGGTGTGTGATCTGTACAAAGTTCTGTCCAGGAGTGCAAACAGCAAACACCAGCCCTGTCTGTGCTGCCCACCCTTCTGCCTCCAGAGGAAATGGTCCCTGAAAAGCACTGGCCTGTATTGAAAACCTCTCCAATCCCGCTCACTTCAGCATCCAACTGTGTTTGTCAGACACAGCTATTACAGGAACAAGGGTGGAACACAGGTTTTATAGACAGTGTGTGTTGTGAAAAACAGGATGTTTTATGAAATCTCTTAACTTTTGAAATACAGGACAGAAGCCCCTCTTCTTCCCTTTTTTAAGGGCACAGTGGTGTGTTTTAAGTGGTCTCCATGTCCTAAAGTGTAGTGAGCCTGTGGTTAGGCTGAGACAAAGGTGAGCTGAATTGAACAATCAATTCCGGGTGAAGAGAGACGTTGAAGTTGCCCAATGCTCACTCTGACCTCTGCACATGCAGCACTGGCAAGGGAGGGGCTTGTCCTCACAGCCAGAGCTGTTCCTTGTGATGAGCCCTTAGGAACAATGTAAGATATCTCTGCTTTTCATCCTTGGTCACCAAGAGAACTTTAAAATCTCTGTTTCAGAAGGAAATCCTGGGTAGCAGTCTCTGGAAACGTGCAAAGCTCACCAGAACTGCATGATAGGGAATATAAAAACTCAGTGAAAAGTGTGGATCCTGATTGAGGGAAGGAGTGCATTGAATCAGAAAAACACATCTGGCTCGGAATGCATTGGGTTGTAGATCACAGTTTTATGAGTTTGCAGAAGATGGGGACAGTTTTATTTTTTACTATTTTTTTCCCCTCAAGATTGTATCATTGCAATCCTTTCAAAAATTGCAAAGTAAGCTTAGGAAGGAATAAGAATCCTCTGAAAGTCGCAGCAGGTTGTATTTTAGGCAATTTTCATTTTGCCGTTTTCCTCTGAATTTGTCAAACAGTGAATTTTGAAACAACATAACCAAGTTGTTTATGCAGTTAAGGATTTATGGGAATGTGCTTCTCATTCACAAGGGGAGTGTGTGGATTTGAATTCCTTTTTACAATATGCTGCCATGATCCCGAAGTAATTCAGAGATTGATTTGTAAAACATTCTGAATCAATTAAGGCTTTAATCAGCAAGTGGCAAACTTCAGATGGCTCGTGGACTAATTTTACCATCTCCCATCAACACGAACCTAAGCTGGAAAAAGAAAACAATTAAGAGGATGTAATTATCTGTCCTGATTACTGAATTAGAAGAGTTTGTGTTTATTCCATCGCTATGCAAAGGGAGAAATCTGCTTTGAAAAACAATTTGAGGCAGCTACTAAATTGCCAAGGGGTTGCAGGGTGCAGTGTCGATGTTTGCTAGGCCAGTTTTGGAAGAGGTTTGTAATCCACAGCTGTCAAACAAGTTCTGGCTGTGGAGCTTTGGAGGCTGTTTCCCTACAGCTGTGTGGTGCTCCCTGCAAGTCCTGGTGCTGAGAGGGATTTTGCTACCTGTGCTTAAAATTAGTCTGGATTTTCAAGATAGTCTCATCTACAGATTTGTCTAAGCACATCTCAGGTCCTTATATCTGCTGATCAAAAAGAAGAAATCTTCCTAGAAGGCAGGAGCTGATGTTTAAGTTCCCATATGAGAACAGCCTTTGCAGAAAGCAGGGATGGAAGAGCATCCCTGTGTGATCAAACGGTCTCATTAGCCTGTGGTTGTACCAAGCACAGTTACTCTAAATTATTGGTGTTTTGCTTGACATCAAATGAGATAAACTCATGGAAATAGAGCAAACTATTACATAATTCTTTCCCAAACCAGACTTTCAGATTCGGTCAGATTTTTATTTTCAGCTTAGCAGAGATATAAACACAGATTTGTGATAGACCTTTACTTGCCCTTTAATATTTTCCCAGATGTGACCAGAATCCACAAATTGCATAAAACCTCTCATAAACCCCCTGCTTACAACACTAGTGTAATTTCTCTTGGAATATTTAGCAGAATGTTAATCCTGACATATTTAGCTGCCATGCTGAAGGATTGTTGCTGCATTCTGTGCAAAGTTCAGAATAAATGCCCAGAACTCCAGTGAGTTATAGGTCAATTACAGTAATTGGAAGGAAGAGTAAACAAGAAACCTTAGTAGTATCCAGCAGGAGTGATGCCTTTATTTTTTATTAATGAGCAGTAAACAAGCCTGTCACCAATCACTGACTTTGAAAAATGTGCCATATAACTTACTCCTATAAATGGTATCATTGCTATGTAGTAGATGTGTCTCTGGGTAGTACTGGGTTTATTAAATACTGTTGAACAGAATTTTCAGTTGAATGAGATTAAAACTGTCATGTTAAGAAAAATGAACTTTATTTAAGCAGCAAGGGATAAAGCTGCCTCATCATGGAATCATGGAATGGTTTGGGTTGGAAAGGACCTTAAAGCTCATCCAGTTCCACTCCCTGCCATGGGCAGGGACACCTTCCACTACCCCAGGCTGCTCCAAGCCCTGTCCAGCCTGGCCTTGGACACTTCCAGGGATCCAGGGGCAGCCACAGCTTCTCTGGGCAACCTGTGCCAGGGCCTCAGCACCCTCACAGGAAAGAATTTTTTGGTGTATTTGAAGGACTGAGCGAGTTCAGGCTATAACCTGGTTTGGATGCACAGTGCAGATGTGCTTTGTTCCCAGACCCCTCAGCAGCGTGGGTGTTGCCAGGGGTTTGTCAGAAGTACCCAGCACCCTCATGAAGGTGTTGTGGATTTACAATGAGAAGAGAGTTGGCTGTGCTGTGCCTGTGGTAACATTATTATTTTAGTGTCATCCAAAGTCCCTGTTAGGTGTTGCACCTTTGGGATAAATATTTGAGAGGAATTGTCCTGTGAAGAGTGGAGTTCATGTTATTCTAGCAGTTTTCTGTGCAGATTCTTAATATAGGAAATAAAGGGACTGGGGAATCTTATTCCTAAAAATGAGTTTCTCCAGGGATGTATCCATTGTGGATTCCTTTGGATTGTTGACCTGGAACTCTTACTGATCACAACTATCTTGAAAACATTCCAAAAATTCCTCCACATCTCCATAGCTATCATTTCTCCTGAGATTCAGAAGTTATTGATGGAAAGGCTCTATGTGAGCAGGGTGGCTGTACTAGTGTTTCACACAGGCTGAGGTGTCGAAGGAGGTGAAGAAATGTCCAGAGCCCATGGTTCAAGGAAGGGAGTAAATTGCAATAGACAGTGAACTGGTGGGAAGGAGGGATCTTCTGCCAGGGCCAGCTTCCAGTCCTGTGTCAATGGACAGGCAGCATTTCAGAGAAATGCCATCTAAAGAGATGAAAGTTTCTTAGAGAAACCAGCTTTCAAAGGCCACTTTTCTAGTGGCTTGGGGAAAAGGAGGGTCTGCAGCCAGTCTGCTTCTCTGGTGACCAATGGGCAAATAAATGTTAAATCTGATTTCCCCCAGAGACAATGAGCAGATTATTGAGAATGGGGACTTTATTCAGAGCTGCTGCTCCTCCTGGTGAAATCCTATCAGCAGGACATGTTTTTGCTTACCACTACTTGCCAAGGTTTCTTTATTTACCAGCTGGGTCATGATGTATGTGAACAGACATCTTGTCTACAGGAAATCCAGATGGGCTCCCTTCTCTCTCCTTTCTTCTCCTGCTGGATGCAAAAGGTCAGAAGTAAAGCAGCAACAGGAATTCTTGCTGCCAGCACAAGATGCTCTTGACTATGCCTGCATCAGTACCAGAGACTTTAATTTCCTTTACACTGAACTAAGGTTAGACTCGCTGAAAGGTCATTCTCTGTGCAATAGGGTTTGTTCTGCCATTTGTTTTATTTATTGAAAACAGCCTCTTGCCCGAGAACAAGGTTGTTTCCCCTGCTATTGCCTCCCCTCTTCTTAAGTTGCTTTTGAAAGGTGTTTCATTACTCGCTAAGCTCCAAAGTGATTTTTTCTGCTGGTGATAATATCAACTTGCAAAACCTTTGAGCTGGGAGTGTTTTTATCTTAGAACTCCAGTGGCGCTTGTTGCATAAAGAGATGGTGACATTTGGAAGTGACCCTGTCTTTATTAACTCAAGCTTTGAGAGAACCCTGGAATTATCCTGATCTCTTTCTGTCAGCTCCCCCAGACTCTGCGGATGAACTGGAGACCAGTGTTCTCATCATACAACCTTCTTTGGAAGGTCAAATCTTTTCTTTAATCAACTAACGTTGAAAACCAAATTCTAAATCTTTCACTTCCAGTTGGGTCAGATTTTTGGCTTCAGAAATACGCAGGTGAAGAACTCTATTCTAAAATGGATCGAACTTCTGTAGAAAAAGAGGTGTTGCTAAAATGTCGTCTCCTCTTCTGGGCATTCATTTTCACCCGTGGTCAGACAGGGAGCAGACATTGTCTGTCTTGGGCCACCCTGGGTACCTGGGAACTCCATAATTGTTAAAGAAACCTCACTCTCCACCTGTGCACGGGAAGGTGTTGAGGCCAGAGGTGTTTGTGAGAAGGTTTGAGGTGAGAGACCCGGAACTCTCCTTGGAAACAGGCATAGGAAAGCATCTCTGGCGGGTCTTCTTCCTCCTCCTTGTTTCCTCACTTCCAAAACGTGATTTTCATTTATTTTGTTCTTTATTGGACCATACCAGATAATTTTCAAGGTAAACGTATAGGTTGATTATTAATTAAAAACAGAACTAAAAGCAATTCAAATGTGGGCTTTTTCATGCACCTGGGACAAGAACTGAGACCAACAGAATGACAGCTTTAGGATTAAGGATGAGTTGGGTTTTTGGATGATGGAGTTCTCCGGGCAGGCATGGGAGGATTTTGTTAGATATTGGTGTTATTATGTAATTCACTAAATGTGTTTATAGCTCCAGATGGCTGGATTTAAAAATAAAATTAATAAATTATCTTCAAACACTTTTAAAGTCCCTTGTGTATAGCTGGGTATATCCAAAGCATTGTACGGAGAAGTATTTATGGGCTGCTATGAAAGGAAATAGATTTATTTTAAAGACTCTCTTTGCTCGATAAAACACTGCAGAAGAGTCCACAAGAATTGTCAAAGATTTTGGATGTTTTTGTAAAAAGGAGCTTATTTGGGACTGACTGATGTTCTTGGGTTTCTGCTTTCTGATATAAAAGTAAAGTAACCTGGAAACTGTATCTGGCAGGGAAAGTGTGGCCTTGGATTAAAGTGATGTCTGGCGACGTGAGGGAGCCTTGTAATGAGGATCAGTTTGGCTCAGGGATCATTTTGTTCAAAGTTAGAACCCGTCCATGTTTGACATTTTTTATGTTGTAATAAATATTGGCTGCTGGGGAGAAGCCTGAACGCTCTCCTCGTGCCACCCAGCTTGAAAATAATTTAAACAGAATATAACAATGTCTCTGTATGCTCCAAAGGGAACAAAGACAGATTTCTCTCTCCCACTCCATTCCACGGATGGCACTTCCTCCCTTCCTCCTGAGGGCCAATATTCCTTAATTAAATAATAAAAAAAAAGCCTATTCAAGTCTTTCTTTTCAAATCAAATGTCCATAAATGAGAGATTTGTCTGTGTAAGATGCAAGCACAAAACCCTGAGCAGAGCTGATGATAACCCTGGCCAAAGTTCTGAAAGGAACAATCCTTTATTCCCACGTCGGGGACAGGAGCTCTGACTCCTGTGATTTCCAGCCAGTCAGTTCTGTCTCTCTTAACGTGGCTTTTCCTGTTGCTGTGCAATTATTCCCCTTGTTTTTCTTTGCCTTTGCTGGGGCATCAGTCTCTGGAAGCAGAGACAAAGGTGGAGGCTGTGTTGGGGACGTGCTTTGTTCCAGGGTCTGGGGCAGCTCTCTGGGTGTCTCCAAAGCAGGAAGGGACCTCGTTGTCTCCCGTGTGACCCCTCGGTGCCATTCTGGCCCTGCTCACGCCAGCGGCCAGGCTCAGTCTGGGTGTCTGGTCAATGGGTTTTACACCATCTTTTTTTGTTTGTGGTTAATGCAGCATGTTGCCTCCTCTTCCTGCCCTCCCCTGGCTTAAAACAAACACTGCCAGGCCCTAAGGGCTCCTCTTGCTTTTAGGAAGTTATAGCCTGAGATGGAGCAGAGCGGTGATCTGATTAAAGTGATTAAAACCATGTACAGAATGCATAATTAACCTCTGCCCTGGCTGTCACGGGGAGCTGATGCTGGAGCTGATACTGTCTCTCTCCATGGCAGCAGGCGTATGCTCCATGGCTATTTTATTTTAGGGTTTTTTTCCCGGAGAACTTTAATCGCTTGAGATAAAGAGCCAGGAGAGAGAGATCAGGGCTGTATTAATCCTCTCAATGGCTTTATAATTTTGCCACTATTCTGCTGCTGGTAATCAAGAAAAATAATGCTGCCTTAATCCTGGACGCCAAGGTCAGTCATCCCTGAGCCTTTTGATAGGAAGGATGTCATTATGGAAAGATTCTTAATGAACGTAATTTTCTTTGCCTACTTTGGGACTGGCAATATGGAGGTGATTTCTTATTCCTGGTGGAAGAATATTTCTTGGCTGGAGCAGTAATCGGCCGATTTTGATCATTGCCTAACAGCTGGCTGGGGCAGCAGGACAGACAAAGGCTGTTTGGGGAGGTGCTGGGGGGCAGGGGTGTCCCCAGCCAGCCAGGGCTTGGCCACAGCACCAGAGGCAGTTCCTGGGACCTGCAGGTGAATGGGAGGGCAGGAGGATTGGAACAATTCATGGAGAGAACATATGCGCGTCCTCATTAGGTCTGGCCTTGCCAGGCAGAGGCACAAACTGGAGCCTGGAATATTTTCTGGTGTGACTTCATCCTACCGCCGTTTTGGTTCTAAAAAAAACCCTCTCAAACTTCAAAAGTTTTCTTTTTCTGTGTCTGAAGTGAGGTGAAGAAGTTGTTTAGCCGTTTCCTGAAGGCTGAGGATCAGAACACCTCACAAAGCCGCTGCTGTAAATAATGCTTCTCACCATCACATTTAACTTAATTCTGCAAAGCTTTCCAGATTAGAGATGGTGAAAGATATGCCTGTCACCGAGACTGAAGGCTAAAAGTGCTAAAAAAGGCAGAGCTGACACGTGTACAAAAGTTGATGTTAATGGTGGGCTCATCTTGTGAGGAAACGGATCAGCCGTGTCTGTGTCTGGAGAGAAAAAAGTGTGAGGGAATTTTCAGGTTTGTCCCCACAGCCAGGCTTTGGGTTAATCCTGGGAGATTATTCTGTGTTCTTGCTTCTCACATTCATGGTTGATAACATCTGAGAAGTATGGAATGTGCGGAGGGTATTAACACCTCTGCCTTGTGCAGAGCAAACCCCTTCTTCTGGAAGCCTCTGTGAGGAATTGCTAATTTTTGACTCTGTTTTTTGCTGTGTTGCAATCCATAGCATCCAAACCACGAAGCCTCCTATTTATTTAAAGTCATGGGGTGTTCAAAAATAGCAAACAAAAAGAAAACACCGTTGGATACTCCATTTCACACAGATTCTGAATGCCAGTCTCCCTCGCTGCTGATTTCTTACAGAAAAATATTAAATGCAACTTAAATGCAAACACACACAAAGATACACTAGGATAAAAATCCATCTTCACATTTTCACTTAATCCAGTAAAAGCAAAGAATTCAAAGGAAAAGGCTTTATTGCACAGTTTTGTAAAGTTTAGTGCTGTTGTACAGAAGTTGTGTCTTTCATGGCATTGATAATGCAAATATTATGTAGTATTTTTGCCATTGATATTAAAAATATTGTATAACTAACACTATCTTATGGGGATGAACAAAAATCGTTATCCAAGATAATGTCTGAGATTTATCCATTGGGCTAAGATGAGGTGCTGTCAGGCAACTTCGGTTTTTTGGCAAAAATATACATTATTTTATCTTCCTGCTGAAAGTTTTTGGATTGTTTCACAGCAGTCATTTTATCCAGAGGCAAGATGAATTATGTGTTCTACAACATCTTTTTTTTTTTTTTGGTCTCCGGGAGATGTTGTTTTACAGCATCACAGCCAGAAAGAAAAAAAAAAAAAGAATCCCTAATGGGTTTTTGAGTGATATTTTGATGTGACCAAAACAAATGATAGTTATTCTGCACAATACATTTTCAATGCAATGTTTTGGGAGTAGATAGTATTTTAAATGAACCCAATTATAAAAGCAGCTGAAATATTTATAGTGCCCGACTATGGCTGGAACACAGCCCTCTTGTATTTTTAAATAATGCACTTCTCGTTGTCCCTATCCTTCCATATGGAGACTCGGTACTGGCAGCCATTATTCTTTTCTCCACAGTGCACGTTCCTTTAAATTTGTTTTGGAAAATGGAATGGATGTTAGCCGTACTTAGGATCTTGTGCAGGGCGTGGAGTTCAAGCCCCAAAGAGCTTTGATTTACAGGTTTTGTTGTAGAAGCGTCTTGAACGATAAAAAAATGTCCAGAAAGCACAAGTCCTGAACTCCGAAATGGTCTCCATTGAAATGTGGAAGTTGCACTGAACAGAAATGAGGGCTGCTGAGCCTGGTGTCACAATTCTGATAAACGATGGAAAGGGGCATAATTAATGTTTCATAGGCAGGAAAAAAGAGCTTTTCACGCAAATTTCTCTGCTTAGTGATTTTCACTTTCTTCCCCATTGAAAAGCAAATATGACTGAAAATTCAGCTCCTGTTTGAATCCATCCCTGCTGGAGGAGTGTTGCTTTAGGCCATAAATACAGGTCTCTTGTTAATTCCTCAGAAGTGCTGCGGGCCGAGGCCATCACTGCTCATCAGATTGATTTGGTTTGTTATTAAACAAAACAAAGCATGTTCCTGTCTTCCCATGGAGTTCTCTTTGCATCTCAGAGGTGTGAAGATGCTGCCTGGGCTTTCTGCAGTCATTAATCGGGACTTGGGCAACCAGGGAGGCTTCCTCTTCCCACTTCCAGCCTGGAATCTGAGTTATAATGAAGAAATAATGTTCCTGCAAGGGAGCGCTGTGGTAAGGTAATGGGCTCTGGCTGGATAATTCTGAGGAAAAGAGATATTTCTGAAATACCAAAAATACTGGGTATTAAACTGCGTGACTAATGCAGCACTCTGCTTTTGGCCTGCTAATTTCTGATGCGAACTGATTAGTAATTAAGTCAGTCATTGCTATCTTGCCAAAATTAGGATGGCTAAAAAGAGCCATGTTTATGCTTTACTTCCCTCAGGTGGAGGGTGAGTAAACAGGAAAACCAAAGTTTTCTCTGCAGTGTTTTGTTAGGGGAGGTACTCTTATATCAAGTCCAGCTTTCAAGTGTTTGCAGCTGCTCTCTTTAATTTCCAGTAGTGAATATAGGTCACACATCAACAACCTGGTGATCTGAGAGGACTTATTAGTCACAGAATCACAGGATGGATGAGGCTGGAAGGCTCCTGTGGAGTCCAGCCCCCTGCTAGAGCAGGTCACCTCCAGCACGCTGCTGAGGGCTCTGCTCAGGTGGGGTTTGAGCATCTCTGAGGGTGGAGAGTCCACAGCCTTCTCCAGTCTTTGATTATCCTGGCAGTCAAGGAAAAAATAAAACTCCTTGTGCTTAAATAGAATTCCTTGCATTTCATCTCACGCCTGTTGTCTGCCTCTCTGTCCCGGGGCACTGCTGGGATGGTAATATCAGTTTACAGTTGTTTTCCCTGCAGTTTGTTATGGAGACAGTGGGCGAGGCTCCCGTCGGAGCCGGTGCTGGAATTGTTTTCCCACTGTCACCACCCGCCAAAGCCTCTCCTGTACCCGGGTGCTGTTGGCAGCACTCAGCACTAAAAGCAAAAAAAAAAGAACCATAATGAGCTGTGCCCTGCAGAGTAGTTATGTGGGATAATTGCACTAATAGACACTGGGTTTTACAAAGGCTTTTGCAGATGAAAATATAGGGCACATTAGCGAATAAATCAATGGCAATACTTTAATAGACTGTGGCTCTGATCTTCACTCAGTGAAACTACTTGATAATGACATTTTGTTCCCTGTATCATTTCAAAACAACGGCGGTTTCATCGCAATTGTAATGACTTTGATAAACCGTGGCATAAAGAGAAGGTTTGAAGTTGGACTGTTGAAAGAATTTGGGGATTTCAGCATTTCCATTAGTACCCAACATCCCACCAGCAGCGGGAGATTTGGATGTTTGCCATGTGGGATCTGGAGCAGCACAAAGCAGGTGTTCCAAAGCCTTGGAAGCCACAACAGCAATAATGCAAGAAGCTCACACATTTATATCTTTGTGTATCCTCTCTGATATAATTCGAGTTCAATTTACCTGTCAGTGTGTGAGTAAGTAAAATTGGGGTAGATGTGAAAGATGAAGCAAATAAAGTCCCAATATTTTCTTTGAATTTAAGTAGCACTTATCATCCAAGGATCCCAAAGCAATTTCCTATTATTAATAATAAGGCCTGATTCATATCTAATGCTTTTCATCAGTATTCCTCAAAAGTCTTTACCAAGATGCAGGTTATTAATTCCAATATCAAAATGAGAAAACTGATGCACAGAAAGATAAAAGTGATTAGCCTAAAATCACTTAGTTAGAATCAGGGGCAGAAACAAGGTTAGAAATCACATTTTGTAATTCCTGGTCCCATGTTCTCCTCACTTAACAAAATTGACTCCTTTATGCAACACAAGGATAATTATTTTATGGAATTTATAAGAGCTGTGTCAAATAATTTCTATTAAAATACCTCAGTATCTGTCTTCTTTAGGAGACAGTGGTGTAATAAAGTAAGGCAGAAGCACTTAACAGATCCAAATTGATCTGCATTGCTCTGTTGAAGGATGATTATCAGCAGTGATTGATTTGGGTGGTAGACTTGAAGCCCAGGTGTGCTGATCTGGGAATATCAGTGCAATTTGCACATACCGTGTATTAACTTGAATTTTTTTCTGTTCTCTTAATGAACAATATTCAGGCTTTCAGAAAGAACAGTTCCTTTCTCTCTGATCCAGTAATCTCTGGTATATGACACGATGCACTAGGCTTTCATATAGAAAGAGGGTAAAATTCTTAAAAAATAAATACAGAAATCAAGAGAAAAATCAATGGTGTTCAGATGTCATTGCAGGCAGAATATTTTATTATGAAAATTCAGTTGAACAGTGAACACCATATCTGGTGTGCTGTCCACAAGGTCTCTGAACAACTTTCCCTGATGCTACAGAGAGAGAAGAAAAGAAAAATCTTGCTTCATTTCCCCTCCCAGAAGGCAGTAAAGTACATACAGGTCTTTGTTCCTTAGTTTTCAAGCTGGGCACAGCTATTTTTGATGACACAGGATCATACTTTTTCCGTAGTATTTTGCTGGTAATGAGAAGTCATAGTGGAATATCTGTATTTTCAGGAAGTATTTGAATCAGCTAATTTTTTGCAATGTATTTTCCTCATTTTTTCCGTGACTGGACTGCACTGACTGGTACCAGCCAATTATGGGAGAACTAGATACTGCTAAGTTCATCACAGTGCTATTTACTTGCGAGTGGCAGCCAGCACACAATGAAGCTTTTTGGAAGAATCTAAACAATGCTTTGGAAATTATAGGGCAGAGAGCAGAAACGAGAAGAATAAAATTCTGGAAATTACCTAATGAGTAAAGAAAAGCATCACTGACCTGAGTCTTTATGGGTGCAATTCCCATCAATGCTAATGGGAATTGTTGACACAAAACCCATCTCTGCCTGCCACCCTCCCCATTCTCCCTACACACATCACCCAAAGTTGAAATTGCAAAATAGGAAGAAATTATTGGGGAAGAACATTTTCTGTGTGCTGTTGAAGTGCTCACATACTGATTTGCAGGCCATTTTCTAACTTTTTTAAATGAAATGCTGAGAAGGTAATGATTACTGTCCAAGCCCTAAATTTTGCAGATAAACAGCCTATTTTAATATGCCATGATAATGAAGGTACAATATATTAGATGGTAGTGGTTTTAATATGAAACCCTTTGGCCAAGAGGTCAGTGTATTTTATGTGTTGACCCAGCTGATGTGGCCTGAGAGTGGAATCAGAGATTCAGCTGTGGAGGTTTCAGTCCAAATCTCAGTCAAACCTTTTATTTCAGCATAATTCCTTTTCTCTTCTGCTTCTTCCCTGGGACCCACTGATCCCCCCACAAAATGATGATTTTTTGCTGTAGGTCTTTGCTAGGGAAACGGGAAAGTTGTGCTGCTTGCTGCTCTTCCTGGCCTTGGTGTTGGTACCAGCTGGGCCAGGCAGGCCTGGTACAGCACGTCCCGGGAGGGCTGTGGGGGCCTCGGTGGCGTTGGCTCCCCACTTGTGCTGAGAATCCCTCCCGTTTAGTAGAAAGATTATCATCTCAGGGTGCTAATTAGTCCGAGCTTTGAAGTCTCTCACAAACAAACAGTGAGGAGAGCTGCCTGGGGTAGGGAGGTGATGCTCTGGATAAAAACGTGTGATCACCCCCCGTGGTGAGTGTGCTTTGGGAGATGATGCTTCTGAACATCTTCATACACAGGCTGTACACCAGGAAAACTCGAGAATAGAAAGAATAAAAGGTGAGAAAACATCGCCGAAAACTAGGCTGGAAACTGCCTGCAGGGTTTAGCTGATGCAAGGAGGACATCAAGGAACTGGTTCTCCTCTTCTTTGTTCCAGTTTAACTTCACTATCCTTGTTTGACTTCCGTTGTCATTTAATAGAGAATGGTTTTTAAGCGAGAGTTGTTTGGAGTCTGGCAATTGCAGGGAGAGGTGCAGCTCTGTGTGCATTTCTTCTTCTAGGGCTGTGGAACAAAATCAGCATCAGGGTGTGGTTCTGTCAGGGACCCTGGATATGTGTAGGTCCCCATGTCTTTTTCATCATGGGTCAGTACCAGGCAGCAGATCTGCTGAAGCATCCTGGGCTGCCCGAAATTTCTATGAAAATTTCACCCTGTTCCTTGTAAAGCTAATTGCCTTGGAGTAACAGGATACAAATGAAATTAAAGTCTGGAGAAACAGGGTAGCTGGAGGATAGCTTTTGTTCTCCTGCTTCTGAGGTATTTTTATTCCACAAAAGTGCTTAAGAAACGAGACCCAGAGTGTCTGCGTTATTTGTTTACCCAGAGTGAAGCCATCCCTGTTAGAAGCTCTGACAGCCTGCGTTCCTTCCCGGGTGTTCCCCTGCTCCCTCGCCTACCCATCACTGTGCAAGGAGTTGGCTCCTAATTGACACACTAACTTGTATCCTGGACAGGTTTCATTTGGTGGGGCTTTGGTTAGCATTTTGAGACTCCAGCAGCTTGTTTCAGTAGATCTTGCACTTCTCCCTGCAGAGCATAACAAATGCACGGCTATTAGGCTGGGGTGGTTTCTGAGCAGAAAGATCTAGTGTGTGTGTGTTGGGGCACCGGGGAGAAGCAGAGTGCTTGGGGATTCTCAAATCACAGCAACAGCAAATGCTTGCGGGTTGCTGTGACAGGCTCTGCAGATGACAAGAACACCAGTTCCAATGAAACCTTGCCACCATCATTTGTGGAAATCCTGATTACAAATTTCTTACACGAAGCCCTTGCTGTGAACATTCATAGATTAAACCAGACAGCTCCTTTTCGAGTTTTACTTCATCTTTGCTGTGTTTGCTCCTGGGGCCATCTACAGCACATTTTCTGAGATTTAGAGAAAGAGTGAAAAATTACAGTGCATGTAATGCTATAGGAACATTCTTCAAGATACTGATTTTTATGAAAAAGGGGAGAGGATGGATTGAATGCCAGTCTACTTATAATTGCAACCACAATATTTTTCAAACTAGGGGTATTGATTGTGTCCTTGAACCAGCAGTGATTGTTTTTATGAAGCTTTATGTTAACCATTAAAACTATTTTAATATTTCTTGGCCTAATTAGATTCTTCTATAGATGGCAATTAAGCAAAAGGGTTGCAGTCACTTACATCGATGTTAGATCAAAGTCTTGCAGCGGTGCTGAAGTTAAATGCTGTCAGCAGTGCTAATCTCAAAATTATGTGCATTATTTATTATGGAGTTTGGGTATCACTTGAAATGCAGAATTGCCCTAATCATGCTGTGGATGATTATAAGTAGAAAATGTTTTACCTTCTCTTCAGTACAGGTAGTGTTGTAATAACACTTCTACAAAAAATGAACAATTGTTTAAGGGCTGAAATGAGGAAGGATTGTGCATCTCACTGAGCTTTCATGTGGACTTTTAATTGGCTGCAAAATGTGTACTGACTAACATTAATGTTAGAGCAAGAAATGTTGTGGAAATTACAATTAAAATTATATCATGCCGTGCCATTTTCTATTCGGTCTTGGATTATACTTCCTGGATCCCCAATATTATCCAGAGTGTGGATTCAGTCCTCATTCTGAAAGGAATCTGAATCCCTCAGTGTACCTATGCTGTAGTTCCATCAGATTTTCTAGAGGTCACTTGGGCACTGGTAAAACTTACTAATCCTTTGCCATTAGTATGAAAAGGTCTTATTTAAATCAAGAGTTTCTGAAAAGTGTTCTATGCTATCATCCAGATCTTGTGAAATAACTTCACAATATTTTAAAGATTTGAACTAGGCTTCTTTTTTACATTTTTGACTGATATTAAAAAGTATGTACTGAGGTATTCTGCAAACACTTTAATTTTTTTTCCTAAAGTGAAAATAATGTTCAGAATATCTGTAGAAGTGTTAATCTGGGAAGCAATGACAAGTGTTCATGACTGCCAAGCAACCCCCACCAGCAGCAGGTTGGAGAGGTGATGTGGGATGGTCAGGAGAGTGAGAAGCAGATTCTCTTTCCTCCCAGGGTACAGCAGTTCCAGGTTGTGGCTTCTGCTTGGTGCTGAGAACAGAAATGTGTGAGACTCTTCCGAGCCCCTTGGGGAGAAAATCTCATACAGAGAGAGTCAGTATTTGGGCCATTGTGAGAGGGTCAGGTGACAGACATTGTCTGCAACAGTGGGGGAAGGCTTTTGTTTGATTTCCATGAAATAAAAGAATGAGATTTCATGGCAAAACTGCACTGTGCAACCTGTATCCTAAATGATGATTGTTAAGCATTCAAGAGCCGTTTTTGAGCAAGGCCTGGCTTTTTTTGACATTGACACCAACCTTTTGAAATTAACTTTTACCTAAGGAGTGTAGAGGCTTAAAAAAGCATTGCATGTTCTATTTCCTGCTCACAACATCTCTAACCAGCACAGTGAGGGCTGGGCTGTCTCACTGGGTATTTGTCCACTGTATTGAGCTGAGCTCCTCTTCATCCTTGATAACCAAAATGCTGATTCTTCTAGTGTTCTGAGATGTAATTTCACTTTTTCTTATTCCCTCTTATTTACTTGTTTATAACATAGAAGCTGAGCCTGTTGTTTTAGGTATAAACGCCTCTCAAAGGTACAGCCCAAATTGCATTGTAGGTACACGAGCTGGGAGGTAAAATTTCTTTGAAAGCAAACAAAGAGAGGAGACTGTTAAAATGAATATTTTGGACACCTGAAGAGCTGCCCAGGAATGTTGTTAATTTTCCCTGAAGGTAGCAGTGGAAGAAGTGTTTGCCTCTGTGCTTAGGAGCTGCCCCGCACTGTGCCTGGCTCTGAGCTGTGCTGCATCAGCAGCTTTCTGGGGAGAGTGCAGAGCTTTGTGTCTGTGTTCAGCAAACAATGTGCAGAATTGCAGGATTAGTTTTTCTCCCACTTTAAGAGACAAAACCAGAATAGACCATCCCGAAACAAAAGCATTTCATAGCCGCCTCTTACAAAAAACGTGTTTCTCAAGCAGACTTGCAGGCACCCGGATTGTTCTCTGCCCACAGAGGCGTCTGTTTGCTGGTGAACTTGCGTGTTATAAAGCCAGTCAGCACCGTTAAATGCAAGGCTCTAGGAAGGGAAACTCTTGGTATCTTCATTTTTTGATGGCATTGATTTCTCTGCTGTAAAATGACAGTATTCCAGTAAGATTCCCTCTCACCCAGTCGTGTTTCCCCTTCAACGCTCTGCTTGCTCCTTGTTTTTGTATCCATTTCACACTTGAGGTCCTGTGTTTCAGCCCTTTCTAAGGACTTATTTTCTGTGCCTTTCTTTTGGAAGTGTCCAAGGCCGGGTTGGATGGGGCTTGGAGCACCCTGGGATAGTGGAAGGTGTTCCTGCCCATGGCAGGGGGTGGGACTGCGTGGGCTTTAAGGTCCCTTCCAACCCAAACCATCCTGGGATTCTCTGATGAGTCTATGATTCTTCTCCAGACATTTCATGCTGCTTTTGGTTTTCTTAATACTCAACTGCAGGAAAAAATAAAGAGAAATTTTGAGAATTTCCTGGTATTTTAAGTACACGACTTACCAAAGATTTTTATGTATAAGCTGATAACACAGAGGCTTTTTTTATCTGATCTTTTGTTTTTTGCTATTTGTCCTTCACACCAGTTCAAGTAACAAAAGCAGTGGTAAGCTCTTTGGATGCTTTAGCACATATCCTCCTTGAAATCTTGACCACTTCTGCTTCCTTGCCACCATCCTTGCTTGATTTCCTACCAGTGTAACCACCCTTTTGAAGAACACCCACCTTATCCCTATTTCTTGGGGTATCTTTTTTGCCTTTCCTCTAAATCTCTTTGATATATATCAACTGCTTGTCATCCACTTTTGAAAAATCAGATTTATCTTGCCGTAGCAGTCCTTGCAGATCCCACCACACCTCTTCCTCTCATTCTTTGCTGACTCCCCAGAGAATGTAAACACACTGCTTATCCCACGGGATGTCATTGCCTAGAAGTTACTTACTGTCATCTTCTGAGGTCCCTCTTATTTATGTTGTGCCTATTATTTATAAATTCCTCTTACTTTTAATAGTCTTGTGATGACACAGCCTTTCCAATAAATCCAAAACCCTTGTCTAAGCTCTTAACAACTCGTATTTCAATTACTAAAATGCCTTCTCTTCTCGGGTATTGCTTTGACCTTTACCCTCCCACTTTGTGTCCTGCAGTTTGTTTCCCTCCTCCTCACGTTGGAGGAGATTTATGACCTCTCCCATCACGGAGGCAGCAAGGAGAGATCAGCTCCTGGCTCCCCTCAGCCATTTGTCAGTCCATTACCTGCTTGTTCTGTTTCCAGAGTCTCACCTGTGCTGATTCCTGTGCTGCTCCTGAATTATATTCCAAGAAAAAAAACTAATCCTGTGAATCTGCCTCATTAGTGCTACAAAACACCTTCTGGAAGTGTCTCTGTGCTGGGATGCCTACAAGAAAGTTTGAGCGTGATCCAGCAAGTTAATATGCTGTCAAATAGAGCTGAATAATTTCCTTCTGCTTCCTTGTTTGGCTGCATCATCCTTGGGAGGGGGACTGCTGGCTTACAACTTGCACTGCAAGATCTGTGAGGCAGCGACTCTTTCATTTTGTGTGATGAACTGTTCCTCTGGGAAGCTCTGGTCCATGTCCTCCACAAGACTCCATCCCAGTTTGAGTCTGTCCTGTGCTTTGAGCTGGAATTGCCCTGGTTTGAGGAGCACAGCTGAGATATTCTCACCTAGGTGCAGCTTTCTCTCGAATCCGTGAACCATTTAATTGCTCATTCTCTGCAAATCCCACCAATGCAAATTCCTTGTTATTTTGGGCTTCTGATTTACACGAAGCCTCATTCTTCTTTGCATGCCCAGGTTCCTAAATCCTTTCTTTCCCTTTTTAATCTTGTGTCCAAGCAAGGCTGGGTGTGCTGCTTAGTGCTTCGAATTCTGTTCTTCTATGCATGCATCTGTTTCTTATTATTGTGTAGCTTCTACTGCAGAACCGATTTTTTTCGAAGATGTATTTCATTTACTTTCTAAAATATTTTCTGATGTTTTCTCTGATGGAACATTGTGTAAAAAATATGACTTGAATAGATTGTATACAGAAGTAAAGAGAAAATACGAGGGTATGACAGACTGCAAACAGAACTTTGCCAGTTTAACTGAAATTTTACAGTTCTGTAACTCAAGAAATGCTTTGGATCTCAAAACTGAAAGGTTTTGAATAGCTTCATAACAGCATCTAATTGCTCCAGCTATTTATAAAAAAGAGAAATTGTAAAACATCGAAGTTCAAAAGCAAGCTATTGCACATGCCCAACAATCTTTTTCAACAATAATTCCGTAATGATTTTTAGCTTGAGGACTTTGTGCTGTGCATTTGTAGCAGCCAAATTGACACGATGGAGTGTAATAGCTCCAGAGCAGCCATTACAGTCTGTTGGGTAATTAAAAGCTAAATGGAACGTTGAGAAATGATCCGTACAATGGGATTGGCTAATTTCTTCACTTTTGTAGATTTAAGTCACTCAAGATGATGTTACCATTTTTTTTGGAGTGGGTTTATATTGTTTAAATCACCATGAAACCCAGTTTAGCCTCAATGTGATGTTTAGGAAGACATCAAACTTCCTTGGTGTAGTGAATTTCATATACATTATCTTCCTTCCATGAAATACTTTCACACTTTTGTTGTCCACTGAGCTCATCATGGACAGGATATTTTATCTGGAAATTCCTAAGAAATATAACTTATTTATGAGTGCCAGCACTGCAGGGACACAGCAGCAGTAAGAGGCTTCCCTTTGGTGTGGTGTCTCTGTAGACAGAGCATAGGCAGCCAGGAGCATTCCTCAGTTTTTCCAGGAATGGAAAAACTGGGCTGGGCTGGGAACTGGAGAGGTGGAGGTGACACCCTCACTGCCACTGTTTTGTGTTGCTCCATCCAGCTGCAAACAGCTGTAGCACTAAACAGGGAGGATGAGGAGATGCTCTGAGGGGTGGAGCCCCTCTGCTCTGGGAACAGGATGAGAGAGCTGGGAGTGCTCAGCCTGGAGAGGAGAAGACTCCATGGAGACCTTAGATCCCCCTCCAGTGCCTAAAAGGACTCCAGGAGAGCTGAGAGGGACTTTGGACAAGGGCCTGGAGTGACAGGACAAGGGGGAATGGCTTCAAACTGACAGAGAGCAGAGTTAGATTAGACATTAGGGTTGCTCACTTTTAAATGGTTTTGAAATAGCATTTCAATAGTTTATGCTTAACTTAAATCTCCTTCCAACTCCTACACTTTTCTTCTCTACAACTTTACTTCTCCTAACTAAGCAGTTCTTGCTGGCTGTTGTCAGTTCATTTTGTGGACCTGTCTGTCTCAACCCTGCCTGCTGAAGGGCCACGTCATGTGTCTTTTATTGATTCTGGGGTCCCCTGGGACATGCTCACCCTGGTAATTCAGCCGCAAACATCCTGCACCTCCATCAGAGTTTGCCCAGAACAAGCTGTTTCTGTTTTATTAGGCTTTATTAAGCTGCGTGGTTTTGCTGATCCACAGCCTGGACACTTCAAACAGGCCTCACGGTGATGCTGCCGGAACTGGACCTGACAGGTATTTTTCAACCTGTCTAGTGTTAGCTTGGCTTTTAGGAGCATTCCAGGCAGCTGTTGTAGCAAAAATTATGCTGCAACACTGGCCACTGGTTAGAGAATCCATATTTCAGGATATAACAATGTTAGGCGTGCATTCAAACTTGTTAAAACTCTTCTCGACTGTAACTACATTTAAAAATGGTTTCGACCCCAGTTACAAGCCCCAGAGGGAGCAGGGCTTTGCTGTCTCGCTCCTTCAGGGCAGCACACACTACCTGTTCCCCGAGTTCTTGCTAGCCTCCAGAATAAATGGTGAATTAATCTTGTGTGACTGAGAGAAACTTATGGTACATGAAATTTAGAATGCTGTCCAGACCCTTTCAGAGAGGCTTCCATCTCTTTCAGACCTCAGGCTTTAGAAAATTGAACCAAAGGAATATATGTTGTACCTCTGACAGAACTCCTGTTGTTAACTATTTCTCATCCTTTAATTTCCCCGAGTCAATAGCCTGGTGTGGATGCAGGCCAGGGTTTTTTGGGGAAAGCTGCTCTGAGGGATGTGGCACCTGTGCCACTGAGACAGTCACCTTCATCAGCCTGGCCCTGAAGCCTTTGCTCCAGCAAGGGCTGGATCCCTCCATCTGCATTATCCTCCCTTCCCTAGCAGCAGTCCTTGAGGAAGCTTTCTCCTCAGGCAGGGAAGGGCATTCTCACCAACACGTAACCCCCTTGTCTGCTTCTTCACTCACAGTAATTGCTAAAGTTGTAATTTTAAATCTGACTGGCGGTATCAGAAGGCCAACTACATGGTGTTATGTGGGTCAGGACCTGCAAATCCCAGCATCTTAATTTGACCTTTGGCGATTGACTCTGTGCTGTTTTATTCCCCATCTTTTCTCCTTAATTGCAGCTGCAGCTGTGTCTGGCTGCTATTACAAGAACTGAATTAGGAAAATGGAAGAAGTTATTCCATGGTGCTTTGGCTCTCGAAGTAGCTGTTTAACCCTGTGATTTTGTTAGAGCCATGCATGAAATCTATGCCTCTGATGTCTCTTCTGTCATATGTACTTAAAATGCTGAGAAAGAACACTCTCAAAATGATGATAAAGGGAAAGCTTCAGAATTGTGATAATTTTGACACATCATTACTATGATTGACACGATAAATAAGTCAGGTCATAAGGAATAATGCAGTTCTAAATCCCCAACCACATGAGCTTGCTGAGAGGGAAAAAAAGGGTCTATTAAATTTTCTGTATAGAGATTGCAGTCAGTGGTGCATAAACAATACATTCTATAGCAACCTGTTCATTGCTCAAGTTGTTATTGGCAGGCACTGTGCCATTTCTACAGTCATTAAAAGAAGCTATCACTATTAATCTCCAGTCTCAAGGCAGACAGGTTTAACCTGAAGCTGATCATCAAATAAAGGTAACAGATATTTGTGCTTTGTTGAACGCTCCCTTTCATCTTTGGATGCCTTGCCTGTAATGTAACAGAAAGGGCTGAGGATTGTAACCTTCATTATAGAAGTTAGTAAGTTAATAACGTGTCTTTGAAAAAGGTTTTTCCCCCCAAACCAGGGGTATTCATGAAGACGACAAGTTCTTACAAAACTTAGCTGCTCATTCTATGCATCCCCAGCATTTGGGGCATTTCTTACTCTCTAATTTTCAGTGCCCTTGGTCTCATGAAAAAGCCTCACCCTTGAGCTGCCCAATATTTCTCCATTAGAAGGAAAAGCTTTTTTTTGAATTGCTGAATCAAGTCTTTGCAGTGGTGTCAAAGAGTGATGTGCTAACTCGTAATGTATTTATGTTCCCCTTTCCTTCCTGGTGGCCTGAGGAATTCATCCCACCCTGCAGGTACACCTGTAGGTACAGGAGCACTTGGGAAGGGCAGCTGTAAGGGTGAATTCGTCAAGTTCCTTCCTCAGAAAGTGGCCCTTGAAAGAACTGAAACAATCAAAATATTTTGACTCGCACTCTCTTTTGCTTCCCCTTACTCAAGGAAAATTGTATTTCCCTCTGGGAAAAGTACAGGAATCTGTCACCACAGACAAATGGGAAACTGTGATTCATAAAGGTTAAGGGGAGAAAATTCAATTTATTTTTCATTCTTCCTAAAGAGAAAGTCATATCCTTTCTCAACTATCCCTTAACATCCTCACAGAAATAGGATGACATCTGTCGTTTAAGCTCTCTGAGTACTCTTGTCCCAGTTCCAACTTTTGGTTGTGGTAATCAAGTGATCAGGGCAAAACAAACTCATCTCAAGTTATGCCTTCAGAAACCATTTTTATGTACAAATACAAAAACTGAATTCCTGCCCTGGAGACTTCCCTGATACAAATGATCTTCAGAGCATCCAGTGTCACCAGGACATGGGGACAGCCCTCTGAGGGGTGCACGGCTGGGCGTGAGCAGACCCCCAGCACTTCCCGGGCAGGGAACAAGGCCTGGGGTTAAGGTGCAGCCCCTCTGCAGTGGTGAGGGGCTGGGGTGAGATTTCTCAAAGCAATTTCTCACAGAACTGTTTGGGTTGAGACCTTAAAGCCCATCCAGTCCCCCCCTGTGCCATGGGCAGGGACACCTTCCACTATCCCAGGGTGCTCCAAGCCCCGTCCAACCTGGCCTTGGACTCCTCCAGAGATGGGGCAGCCACAGCTTCTCTGGGCAACCTGTGCCGGGGCCTGCCCACCCTCACAGGGAAAAATTTCTTTCTAATTTATAATCTAAATCTATCCTCCTTCAGCTTAAAAGAGCAGCCAGGAGTTGATATAGAGTGTATGGCACTGACCATGTCTGCATCCATAGGAGAGCTGGGAAGGCAAAGACATGATGTTGGTTTGAATTTTGGACGGACTCAGCTCAGGGGGTTGGGGAGCATCCCCTGCCCAGGCTCCTTTCCTGGCTGGTTCCCAGGGGAGGTGGTGATTCCTCACTGACACCTCACACCCACTGAACCCGCGCTCTGCAACGCTTCAGACTGGTTTTCATCTTGGGTTTTAATTTTTTTAAATTTGGATATGTACGTTCGATCTCTTCAAGAAAGGACAAAAGATCGGGCAGAACGTGGCTGAGGAGATGGAGGAGCAGGGAATCAGGTTTTCAACACAGGGATGGAACCTGCTGTCTGAATGGCCTCAGCACATGTTTTGATCTGGGCTTTAGACATTCATTTCTAATGCTTCGTAGCAGCTAAAGCTCAGTTAAATTGGTGTGGTGACATGTGCCAGAGCCTGTCTGAGACAATATCTCTGGGAAATGCAAATTGCCTGGTTTGCTCTCACACTGCCATTGCCTGTGGTAAAACCTGGGAGGAGACTCTGCTTCTCCCCCTCTCCAGTGTGCTGTTGACCAGAGATGCTGTGAATGACTGTCCAGCAGCAGAACTTAATTTAGATTGCCACATGCCATTAGTGAATTTTCCAGCTGAGAACTGGCCTGCACAGGGACTGTGGGAAGGGGGACAGCTTCAGAGCCTGTGAGATTCCCAAGGATTTGTATCTTCTTCCAGTTGTAGACTGGAAAGAAAAAAAAACTCATCTTTCCATCTTGTATTTGAGTGTAACCTAAAGTGTTAAAGGGCTGTAATAAACAGGTCAGATGCACCTGGTGCAGCCTCATTTCAGTAATGTTTGTCCTCGCCTCATTTTCACCGCACATAAAATGGAGATAATGGTTCCTCCATCTTCTGTAGAGGTCTCTGGTGTGCTGGGAGAAGCAGTTATTATTATTTTTCAAGAGCACTTTCTACTCCTTCTGCTTTCCAGTGGTAATAAATGGTACTTTTTAATGGTAGGAGTAAAGGATTTGTGCAGAAATAAATCAGCTTTTTAAAATTTTCCATTTTCCCTCTTTGCTGGATTTTACATTTTATGCATTTGTATGCATAGAGAGGAACAAGAAACAACAGAAAAATTGTTAGCAGTTAAAAACATTTGTTTAAAAGCATTTTTTGTGATTGTGGTTCTCCTATATGAAAAAAACAGATTTGTTTGCAACATGCTATTTTTTCTTGTCCTTTACTTTGGCTATTGCTATTAATTATTATGAGTGGTACTTGTGATTCACTGTAAAACACACAATTTTATGTCTACTCTGCCTGTATTGAGGTGGTTCAACCATTTACCACTTTCAAAGTCAGTAGATAACAATGGTTTGCAGAAGCTTCTCAATGTCTCAGAAATTTGGTCATTTTTGCCCTGCCCATGGTTGCACACCTAAAATTTGTGACCAGAGAGAATTTGGGAAATGCAGAGAAACACTTAAAAGCCCACATTTCCAGAGCACTGGGTTCACACTGGAGTTGAAGCTTGTAATCTTTTCCATGTACGTTATTTAAAATAGAAATAAAAAGCAAACCAAACTGCCCCCCAAATCAACAACAAAACCCTACCTGAGATTTGTGCATCACTGCTTGCTGGGTCAGGGCTGAGTGGGAAGCACAGAAAGCAGAAACCCAGTGCAGTTTCCATGTTTTGGGGAATAAACCATGGCTTTAGTCAATGGATGAAATGCTCAGGAGCTGTGTCTGAAGTCTCTGCCCTGTGCGTGGGACGTGGGAGAAGGAGCAGCTCTTTCCAGAGCCCAGAACACCCCGGGTTCTGTGTGCTGGCACCAGGAGCTGCTCTGACCTCTTCACACTGGGACTGGCACCCTGGTCCCAGTTCCCTTCCCAGCCCCTAATCCTGGGGTGCAGTAGATGCTCGAGTGTGAAGAGCTCCATTTGTGCCCCGTAGTGGGCTCTGTTACAGAGTGGTATTAAAGCATTTTGCTGAAATACCAAGTGATCCTTTTCTTTTTCAGAAGTGCTAAGTGAAAACACATTGATTTTTATTTTCTTTCAGCAACTTCAATAGCTCAAGATTATTACTATTTTTAAGAGTGATAGAGAAATGTCAAAAATGCTTCATCTGTACTTTTATTTTTATATATCACCAGGCTTTGTGTTTTTCAGGGCTTTTTGTTTGAAGTTGCAGACTTTGGGACCAGGACAGAGAGATTATGGTTTATTTCAAAAAGCTGCTTCTATTTCTGAGCTCTCTCAGAGATTTTGTGGTTCAGTAGGTAACACATTTTATTGTCTTAAATTCGGTCTATGCCGCAAAATTCTTTTGCTCCTGAATAGCCAAATGGTCTGGCACACATTAATCTCTTATCTATAATAACATTTTTTGAAAGGAAGGAGGGGAGGGGGCTGGAGCAGTTTGTGACACTCCACAGGGTGCTGGCAGCAGCCTGCAGAGAGGCCAGCACCAGCTTTTGACTCTGCACACGCTGTATTCATTCGGTGTTTCCTCCCACTGAAGGTGAGTGTGGATGCACTGAGCGTTCAGGACTAATCCCACGGCCAAAGTCCTGGAGAGGAGTCACCAAGCAGAAGGTGGCAAAACCAGGCTGGTGCTGTAGGTGTTTGATCCCTCCAGGATCCAGGTGCTGGCTGCAGCCGGCTCTTCCAGCCTGCCTTCCTTTCAGCTTTGTTTTACCTGCTTGGAGTAATTTTAATCTCCTCGAGATGCATTTTATGTGTGTGTATGAGTGATTCATCCTTCCTCGTTCTGTGTAAGTGCCTTCAGGAGACTGAGTGTGTAGGAGAGAGAGTGAGCCACAGGTTTGGGGTTTCAAGTGGACCCTGCAGTGTTTGGTTTCTGGTTTAGCTGCTCTGACATCTGATAGTTCTGCTCTGACACATCCCATCACCATCTGGAGAGCAGAGTCATATTGTTAAGGGTTATTTTTGGGGCAAATCTGAATAAAATGGGTTAATTAAGTCGAAACAATGCTGTTGTGTTCTGCCTAATGACACGTTGCCAATTTATTTCAAACTGACAACCCAAGGACATTTGGAGAAGTGACAGAATGTTTCTAAACCTAGGGGTGAATTGATTTCTCTTTAAAACAAAATGAAATAGATGTTACTTGTATCTCAACATTATAGAAATTCGTGTCTCAGACAATGGTGCATTTTCTAATGTACCACTTCATCTTTCATTTATTCCCCCTAATTTTCCTTATTAACTGTAATTCTGTTGTGACATCCGAGTGTCATATTATAATGATGAAAATTTCAAATAAGAAGCAGCACGAAATGCAAAGCTTCGGATGAGCTGGGAGTCAAGAGCACCCTGTGGAAATCAGCCTGTGGTTTTTGTCACTGCAGACTCCCTGGCATGTTCAGGGGAGGCTGTTAACCATCCACAGAGCCAAAAACTGTGACCAGCCCTCTTCTGACAGGGCAGAAAGTCAGTGCAAGGCTGAGGAGACGTCGCACCCTCCAACTCCTCTCCTGGCAGGGCACAGCAGATAGGAGAGCCTGAGTACATTAATGCAGAGAGCATTTGTGCAGGCCAAGCAAGGTACAACTAAGAGTTTATTTTTAACAATGCTGGCACTGCCCAGACTGCAGAAATACCAACAAAGAGCCTGGAGTAATAACTTTCCTTTAGATTTCTTTTTTACAGGACTTGCAGCATTCTCTGAGCAGCATTTATGTACTGGGTATAAATAGGCAGCTACAAAACCCCATTCCACATCCCAGAAAAGAGAGAGGCTGGTTTATTCTCACTTGAGAAAATTAAATGCTTATCCATCTGTGGAATTATTTTTGAATGGATAAGTTTGTAGACTTTCTTTAGCTGGGTTATTGTTTGCTCTTTCGGAACATTCTTTGCTTTCACAGTTGTTTTGTTCTTGAGACAGAGGAAATGCAGCAATGTGTATTTTTCTCCCTGCTGAGGTCTGAGGCAACCTTATATTATAAAATAACTGAAGATTGATAATCACAAAGACTGCAAAGGGGAAGCTGCACTTTATTTAGAAAAAAACATCTGTGCTAGAAAGGGGAAACAAAATTCTTTCTTTTGTTAGAAAAATATTTCTTTAGATTCTGAGCTCTGCTGTGTGCATGGTTTTGTCCTTTTTTTTTTTTTTTTTTTTTTTACTCTGCTCTAAATATTATAAATGAAATTTTATGTGGTTCTGAATGTCCGTGACCTGAACAACTCCACTTCTATTAAGGATTGTCTCCCTTTATAGAAGACAGTGGAGAAGTAGCCTGATATGGTCAGGGGGATGGAGAACTTTAGACCATATGGAGTGGACCTGAGGCCCCTGATAACCTATTTCTCAAAATATTATTCTGACAAGTCATTCCATATGTTTGGTTGAGTTAGTTGCTGGAAGAAGGCTGTGGGGTATCTTCTTGTTTCTCTGATCTGTTCTCTTTATGTAAAGACTTGGAAATAGCAGACCTTTGGGAGCAAGGTAGCAATCTGGATCCCAAAACATGTTTCTCAGATGTGTGTGTGTATATAAATATATAAAAATAGAATGCAGCAAGAGTTGACCTTGAGCTTAAAATGCTGCTCAGTGAGTGCATCTTGGTTTGAAGTTAAGTTCAACAAGGAAATCCAAGAATGCCTTTTTATTGCAGTGTTATCTTCTCTGTAGAAGGGCTCTCCTTTAAGCCTTCATGAACTTTTCCCAGCCTGTGGCATCAGGGATCTGAGGACAGATTGTTAAACTTGGTAGAGTTTTTTTTATTTCTTTTAAAGTTCAAATGATGTTTATATGTGGCAAGTTTTAATCTCAGTTCTTAGAGTGGTTTTTCTGGAGGAAGCTTTGACCAGCTCTTTGCTTACCCACCACCTGCAGCAATGGACAGGCAGGGCTGTGGCTGGGTGTCCCTCATGGCCATGGGAACGGGGCCCAGCTGGTGGCCTGGACACAGTCCCCAAATATCTCAAAAAGCCCCTCCTTTCATTGTGAAGGGCAGATAGACTACAGAACACTTCTAGGTTTGTCTTTTTCTTCTTCTCTGTGAGGGCAGGTTTAAAGCCTTCACTCTTTTAGGAAGATCACAGGTTTTTGAAGCAGCAGCCAGGTGTAGGAAATACCCAAGTCTAGGGAAACCTCAAAAATCCAATAATATTTATCATTTACATGTATTTGCCAGGGATCTAACAGCAAAGTCTAGGCTAGAAAACTCCAACTCTTTTTAAAGTTGGAGCCTAACTGAAATTCACTGTTAATTTTAGCTTTATCAGGGCTGCTTGTCAGATGACTTTTTAAACTCTTTGTAACTAGAAGAGGAGAGATGATTATACAGGAAGTTAGGAAGAAGTTCTTCCTTGTGAGGGTGGGGAGGCCCTGGCACAGGTTGCCCAGAGAAGCTGTGGCTGCCCCATCCCTGGAAGTGTCCAAGGCAAGGTTGGATGGGGCTTGGAGCACCCTGGGACAGTGGAAGGTGGCCCAGAACTGGATGAGCTTTAAGGTCCCTTCCCACCCAAACCATTCTGGGGTTCTGTGATCAGTCTGTGTTTGTGAGTCTCTGCTTCCCGTGTGATGCACCACAATATCAGGTTCATTTCAAAAACTGCTACAAAGAAATAGATCTTGGGAACTCACATGTGATCAATTGTATGTATCTGCTTTATGCTCTGCAGAGCGTATTTAATCTTAAATCTTCCCTCTGCAAATAGTGCTTCCATTATTGTTGTCATAAAATAAATTGTTGAAGGCATTTCTTAAAGAATTTCCCCCAAAGTCACTGCAAATGCTTTTCTTTATTTAAGTCTAGTGAAGGATAGATGAGATTCTCTTTTTAGTTGTTACCAGCTTTTCATTTCTAAGTGAGAGGAAGAGTTTAGACTTCTTATGAGTAGAAGGAAAAGCAACTAGATTGTCACTTGTGTGATTTTATTTGTGCCAAAGTAAGGAGTTAAGAAATGCATTTATTAAAAAAAAAAAAAAAAACTGACATGAAGCCATATGCAAAGATATATTTGTAAATAGAAGGCAGCATTTTATTATCTCACATTTTGCTCTCTTTCCTGCTACTTGACATTAAACCAGGATCTGCTGGGGAGAATGGCAGCCCCTGAAATGGCAGCAGCTCTTGATCCCTGTGACACAGCCACGTCCCCAGCTCAGCCTTCCTCCTTCTTTTCTTCTCTCAGCTCATCTCACCATTGAACTTGCATTTCTGGATGTGATTATTAAGTGACAGTTTTGGTTTATTAACCATCCAGCTACTCATGTGTGGTTAATTAATTTAAATTTCCCATTATTAAGAAAGCAAATGGTAAATATCCAGGTACATGAAGCACCGAGGCTGCAAGACCTTAAAAGCTTGGGGTTTGTCCTCAGGAGAAAATGAGTCTTGCCTTGTGCTGCAGAAACCCCTGCAACCACTGCCAAGCCCCTCAAACCTGATTCCTCCTGCCAAACGAGGGTCTGTTTATGGTTAAAAGGATGCTTCTCGTGCAATGCACTAAAGTACATCGTAAAAATATACAGCCTCTTAAAAGTAATTCCCACTAATGAGTTATTTTTAAGTCTTTTTAAACATAGGCGTGTTTTGGGAGAGATTTGAGGTTGTTCAGCCTGGAGGAGAGAAGACTCTGGGGAGACACTGGAGCATCTTCCAGTGCCTAAAGGGGCTCCAAGACAGCTGAAAAGGGACTTTGGAAAGGGCCTGGAGTGTTAGGACACGGGGGAATGGCTCTAAGCTGCCAGAGGGCAGGGTTAGATGGGATATTGGGTGGAAATTCTTCCCTGTAAGGGTGGTGGGGCCCTGGCACAGGGTGCCAGAGAAGCTGTGGCTGCCCCATCCCTGGAAGTGTCCAAGGCCAGGTTGGACAGGGCTTGGAGCGACCTGGGATAGTGGAAGGTGTCCCTGCCCATGACAGGGGCTGGAATTGGATGAGCTTTAAGGTCCCTTCCCACCCAAACCATTCTGGAAATCTGTGATTCCATGGGAAGCCAAAGGCTGTGGGCCCTGGCTGCAGTGCTGCTGCTCTGCCTTTTGCCTCCTGCATCCCTTTGAAGATGACTCTGAGGCTAATAGATTCCACTGCCAGACCACGGATATTTTTCCCCCTTTTAACTGCTGTTGAATAAGATTACACACTCTATCCACTTATATAGCCGGTATTAAAGCTATCTGCTGAATTGAAAAGCCACCTGAGTGTTCTTTAGCTGGAATAGCTTGAGGCTATATATTTTTTCATGTTAAAAGCTCTAATGATGTGCTGGATGATAAGTTTCCAAGCAGAAAGAAGCCCCTCACTGTGCATGGGGGAAGGTCAGGTCAGTGACAGAGACTGAACTTCCAAATTGCTCTTTTTGCACGAGGAGTTGTGAGAAGGGAATTTCAGAGTGTTTGAGCAGAAATTTGGTCTGCCTTTGAATTTAGCTGCTGATTTACAGGGAGCTGTGTAACTAAGCAGTGGTTTAATTTCCTTAAAACTACATGGGACAATGCTAGAAATCTATTTCTGAGGTAGTGCTGTAATACAAAGTGGGTCTGTAGACCTCAGGAAGTAGAAAAGAGAGGAATTCACCCCCCAAACCGCAGTTGCTGGGTCACCTGCACTTAATGGCCTGTAGAAAGACAGGAAAATCAAGAAAAAAGCCACATCTCCCATCCCTGTTCCTGTCTTCAGAGCAGAACTGGTGAAAGACAGACTGGAGAGACCGTGTCATCATGGACCATCCTGGCCTTGCTGCCTCTCCTGGGGCACTTTGTTGGTTACAGAAATACATTTTCCATCTTTAAATCAACTGTATTTAGGCCCCAGCCTCTCACTGTGCCCAGGAGCAGACCCTAAGAACTCTCTATAAGGTTTTAGACCTTTTCAACCTGTATTTTAGACTCAGTTTTATCCAATAAAATATATAAATCTCCTCTTTAGTGGAGTATCTACACACAAAGGGGTATAAATCGTCTTGTGGCTAGAGCTGAGCTCTCCATTAATCTTTCCCTAGGGCTAAAACCAACAGCACTTCAGCCTGTGTGAAAGTCCTTACAAAGGGGGGAAAAAAGCTGTTTAAAATGTGGCTGTTATTTGTTTAAACATTTGGAGACATTTATAATGGGTTGCTGGCTTGGTTTTTTTTTTTTACCCTTTGTCCTTGTCTTTTGTTTGTGTGTTTTTCAGTGAATCCTTCCAGGCAAGAAAAGTTTTGCTTGTTTAACTTAGTAAAATGAAGACTGTAAAATAGAATTGTTTTCTGTAAATGTTTTAGGATGTAAACATCTCAGAGGGAGCAGCTCTTCGAGCTAAAGGACAGCTCCAGCAGGAGAACTAATGGAGTACACTGGCCATTTAAGCTGGAAATTAGGGGTGTTTGTAACAGATCAAACTGAAAAGCTTTAGGAAGCTTTCCAACCAAAAAAGGATCTGGACTGGCCAAATCACACACTTGTATGGGTTAATTTCTGGGGGTAAGTTAGTTTTTCAAAGTTAAATGCATCAGAAATATCATTCTGACATATTCAGACAATCTCACAGGCCCAGGAGGGGTGGATGGAAAAGAGGGCGGGGAAGGTTCTCAGCCTTTATGACATGGGCAATTCAGGCAAAATTAATTTATTGCAAGGCTTCCTCCACAGGTGCTGGTGAAATCTTGTCTCATTGCACCTTTACCATCTCCTCCTCTTATTCTGGATATTTAACTTGGGATCTACTTGCTGTATGTTGTTCTGAGTTTTATTATTTTATTCACCCTTTTAATTTTTAAAAATTTGCTTGCAGTGGAAGTGCATCCTGTGCTGTGTTTGTTCTGACGTGGACAAAGCTTAGTCACAGTGACAAGAGCGTAATGAGTCAATAAATACAACCAACCTGGATCATTCACTTGTTTTGCTTGTGTTTTGTGAATCTTTTTCATATCTGGTGTTTTATTCATATGTTGTGGTGTCTGATGTCTGGTTCAAGACGAGGGCTGGATATATAAGATTTCACTTACTGTGATTAATTCAAACTAGGTTGATTTTTCCCTATAAACTTGATCCACAAAATTAAGTTTTTATGTTGCTCCTTATTTACTTTTTTAAATCTACAGTCTAGGTCCTCAAAAGTTAAGTAAATTATGTTATTACTCACGTGTTTGAGGAGTCTTAAGACATCCTTGGGAACTGAAAAGTCATAATTCTTGATACAACTCTTCACCATTAGTTTGCTAATTATTTTATAAATGTGTAACGTTGACTCAAAAAACCTCTCCATCTGGAGTTTTTATGTTCTTCATCAAACCAAACAAATGTGACCAAGAAGCCTCCCAGGAAAATCTCTGTTATTTTCCTTTCTATCTAGAAATCTGAGTAGAGACCTGTGCAGTGACAGCAGCCTGGTATTTCCCTTTTCTTGAAAATAAATAGTCCTTGCTGGAGTCAAAGTGGGAAACTGAAACAGTAACTTTGATTATCTTAATGCTCTTTTATTGTAGCGCCTGCTAATAATCACCCTGATAAGCAGGGAACCAACAGACCTGGTTTGGGATCGAGGTTTATGATTGAGAATACACTTTCTTTTCATTATTTGCATAATGTTTCTCTCTGGTGCCTGCAGGTGGTTGTCAGCATTTGCTTTTCTGTTGATCAGGCTCCAATTCCTGTTGTGCATCTTTTGCTCCGAAGGGGAAGGGAAATTAATCTATTATTGATCAGGATCCAATTCCTGTTGTGTGTCTCGTACTGGAGAGGGAGAGGGGCATTAATCCACTCTGGGTTCATAATTCAAACCATCTGCAGGCTGTACCTGGGAACAGGGCGTGTGTTCCATTAGGCAGTTTGTATTTGGAAGGCCTTTTTTTTCCTCTCTCTCTCCCTCGAGCAATCTTGAGATACCCTGTGATTGTCATTTCTCCTCTTCTCTCATATTCTGTGTCACAGGCAGAGATTGCACATTCCTGATGCCATAATGCTGTACTAGATGTAATATATTTGCTGTTTGTGTTGGCCTCTTATCTCCTATCCTGCTTTTTTCTAATGGAGGTGTCCATAATTTGATAAAATGAAGCTTTGCATGTATCCTGCATAATAATTACCAAGGCGTTTCTCCATCCTGTGCAAGCCTGGAAGTCTGTGGCAAGTTTATGGTGAAAGTTTTCTAATATTTTTCTCCCGGGATAACTTATAAATGGTTTCAAAGTTCTGTTTAATTACTCAATTTCTTATTAGCTTGAGGGCAGGGTACTGGTGATCTCTTCTGTGAAGCGTTTTTCTCGCATAGACAAATTTCACAATATGAAGAAGTAAATTTATTTTGGGGTACTGATTCCTGTGGGATCCCTCCTTCACTGCGAGTGGACACCGAGCAGTAATTGCAGTAATTCACAGTAAGGGTAGGGATGAGGAGCAGCCCAAGCTCGCATTCCAGGCTCTTGATTATTTGGACAATCCTGCCCCCTCCTCCTGCTCGTGGTCACCTTGTTTTGATTAAGCTTCTTCAGAGGGTTGGGACCCATAAGCAAGCCTCAGAAATAAACCTTATCGTTGTGCTCAAGTCTGAACTCAAACTATTACTTCTTTTCAGGAGATAAACGTTTTCTCTCAGTTTCTGTTGAGGCTGGCTTACCTCCTATCTCTGTCACATGAGTTTGAGCACCCACTGAAGTAATACACTTAATATTCTGCACTGCAAATACAGACGTAGATAAACTTTGCATGTCATAATGTAAAATCTGGGGAAGAACTTAATGTTTATGCATTTCTGAAGGGGAAGGAACCTATTGTATCTCCAGTCGTCCGGCCTGTGTGAGATTTCAGTTCTGCTGGGAAAATTAAGCACTGAAGTGGCTTTGATATAGTCTGTGATCTTTATAAACTGTAAATTACAATATTTAAAATTCCCTGTACCTTACATGTCAATATATGTACGGAGATAAAAACATGGTCTTTCCAGAGATGATAAGGCAGTGTACATAATTATTGTATTTAAATAACAGATTAAAATTCTACAGCTCATCAGTACTAAAAAAAAAAATTAGCGTTACAGAGGCCTTGGATGGGTTTCATTCCTGGTCAGGCAGGAGGAGGGAGGGGGAAGTTCAGCAGGATCAGTGATGTGCAGCCACACTCAGCCACAGGTGATAAAAACAAATAGACCGTGCAAAAGTTGTTCACTCTTTCTTCTTCTCTCAGTTTATCTTTGCTTTGTGGGAGATTGCCAGATTCCTGAATTCCATAGTCTGGAGAGGAGTTTATGTTCAAAGGGATGGAAAAACCCCAGATCATTTCTTTCCATTTTCTCTTGCCTTGTTTTTTTTTTTCTCTTTTTTTTTTTTTTTTTGGCTCTTTAAAAAAATTAACCAAACAAAAGTTTAATATGGAAAACATGATATCAATGCCAATTTACTTTAATATCTTGGGCTGTAAATGGCAGCAGTTCACCAACTGCTTCATGAGCAGCTGGGGATGGCAACCACTGGAGAACTGGAGGACAAAGTCCCTCCTGTCCTGAGTCCAGGCCTTTGGTGTTCCCACAGTTTTGCCTCAAAGACATTTGGGGTCAGTCCTGCAGGCCCTGGGCCCTTGTAGATCCTGGTAATGGCTCAGACAGTGAGGAATGAGAAAGTTTAGAGGCAAAGGGGAGATTGGGAGCGCTGGGAGTGCAGTGGCTAAATGGATAGAAAGGAAAATAAAGCAGTGTGAGCTCTCTTTTGGAGAACAGCCCCTGTTGGATTAGGACTCTGCCTGTGGCAATCCTTCTGTCCAGTCATCTATTAAGGGCTAAAATCAGATTAAGAGCACATCTCTTAAGTGTTTTTCAGTGTCACTCAGCCTTGTCTCTGCGGCTTCCCACAGGTTCCCCCCAGACTTTTGATGTGTAATAGTGAGGCATCCCCTGGCTGCAGTTCTGGGGTCGGTGTTTTTCCCTAATGCTGCTTTGCTTTCTTAGCTGAGAGGAGGGTTCAGAAAGCAGATGGAAAGGAAAGAAGGCCTTTTCTTTCCAAAAAGATAGAATATAGCTGGGAATGGTGGTTCTCTATTAGCAGATTGATCTTCCTGTAGCTCTGTTCCTGTGTGCATTTCTATTGCTCCCCCATTTCAGTGTCCTTAGTAAATATTTTCTTAAGAGAAGCTGAAGTTCAATCATTAAATTAAAGGATACATAGGAAATTGAGCAGTTCTTAAATAGTGTGAAATGTATAGGGGACCATGGGATGGAAAAGGGGGAATTGGCCATAGATGAGAGCAGAGAAGCTGAGGGAGGGGAGGAGGAAAAGGAAGAGGTGATGAAAAGCCAGAAACAGCAGAATCCTAGAAAGCTCAGGCAACAAAAAGTCTGATGAAGTAAAAAAAAAGGAACAGTGAAAAGGAGAAAAATTCAATTGTTTTCGACAAAGGAATTTTTGAAGAAAATGTCTGTTTACTAACAATGACATTCTGCATTGGATTTTTGTGTAGCATCAGTCAAGTAAAATCACATCTGTGTGGTGCATGAGGAGGCAGGAGAAGGATGGAGTGGCTTTATTGACAGGTAGGATGAGAAGCTTGGGAAGTCTGGGTAGCTGTTCATTATCTGGTTGTTTGCAATAACTCTCTGCCTTCCCCACCCTGATGGAGAGCTGATCTGCCACATCCCATCATCCAAACAAAATCCCAGTTTTGCTTATCCCCCTCAGGATCCTGGCTACTCTGGCAATCCAGCCTGTGGATTTCTTACAAAAGGGTGAAGTTTTGAAAGGGTGAGGCAGGCACAGATCCCAAGTTACAGCCTTACTGAGATTTTTACTCTAAAGAAAAGCTAAGATCCTCCTTTGCTGTTTCAATTAACCAAAAAACAAAGCTGCAAAGGAAGCTCCCTCTGCAAAGGGAGCCCTGGGAAAGTCCCTGTGGAGTTTGATTTGGCAGGACTGGGGCCAGAGTGAGTTATGGGAAGGAGTTTCTTAGTGCTGCAACAGGAAAATTAAACTGTCTTTGAATATGAAATAGGAATATTCATGCTGCCTCCATACTGTTTAGGTAATACTTGGAAGTTTTGTTGTTTTCTGTATGTTTGTTATGTCCATAGCTGACCTTTGCAGGTGTATTCCTGGGAATCCAAGTTCTGACCATTTTGATGAGCCCTCTGTCTCACATCAGTATCAGCTCACTCACAACCTTTAGCAGCAGCCTGCTTTTAGTAAGTTTGTTTCAGAGATGGTACAAAATAAAAATAAACACATGCTTTGTTTAGATTTTCACTACAGCCACTGAGAAATCTCTGCCTTTTCGTGGCTGCAGGACAGGGAATGTGCACTTTTATTTCCTTTCTTATCTGCTGGGTGCACACAGGGCCACTCATGTGGGGTGATGGGGGTGAAAACAAAGCCGACTTCTCCTCTTTGTCTGGTTTTAGAGGGGAGCTGATAAGTCAAACAAGTGGTTTTCCTGTCTTCCAGATGGAGATAAGAAGTGATTACTGCCAAATTAGTCTCTGGTTTGTTGATCTTTTAGCATTCAGTGCTGTAAACCTTCATCTTGAGCAGAAGTGGTGGGGAACAGTGACGCTGAGGTTATTTCTTCTCATCAGTAACAAGCTTCTAATCTGATCAGCTCTTTTTTTCTGGGGGGTTTTGTTGTTTTTTTGGTTTTTTAATTACTATCTGGAAAACTTCTGCCATGAATACCTGTATGGAAATCTTAGAAAACAGATTTGCTACCTGATGGCATCGTATTTGCAGGAATGTGGACGAGGAGGTGTCCACTGACAGCTTGTGTTCTGAGATCCCGTGTGTGTTGCATAGAGATGCTGTGTCAGGTTGACAGAGCATATTTGGGGGAAGAAATAAACATGTGCTTACAGTTTATTAAGTGCTACTCCTGAATGCTTGAATTTATTCAGAAGTGTGGGTGGTATTCTTAATATTTTAAAAGGTTGCTCCACACTTGCATCTCCTGTACTACACTATCTGCTGTAACTAGAAAAACATCAAAAGGTAAAAGATTTGTCATTGAGAAATCTGCTAACCTTGTAATGTTCTGAGCCCCATGACCAAAGCCTTTGTCTATCCAACAGCTGAAATCCAATGTCAAGTGGCTTTTGGCATGCTGGGTATGATCTCAGCAAAGAATCTTCTGTGCACTGTGTGTTCTTTAGGAAATTACCTTAAATTTTAGGGTTGATACCTTGCATTTCACAATTTCCCAGTCTGCTTAATGGGCATGGACTAGACTCCTGTGCAGAAAACATTTGATGAACTGGCTTGCTTTTCCATCAGTTTCGTTTTATTTTCATTACTTTTCCCTGTAATTTGTTTATTGGTTTCTGTATCTTTGAAAATTTTATTGCTCTGTTATTCAAGCTAAAAAATAGCTAATTTTTCTTTCCCAAATGAGTTGCTTGAAGCAAAGTACCTATGAATACATGGGTATTTTAATTCACTTACTAAATGCATACAGAGAAAATTTACAAGCTGCCTTTTTACCATTTTTTAAGTGTCTGCTGACTGTTGCATAAGCTAAATTATTTACAGTATGAAGCCTCACAAAAGAGTAACAGATTTGGGTTATTTACTTTCCTGATAAGAAAAGGGGATTGAAGTTGCTGTGATATGCTGCTTTGTTAATTTTATATTTGTTCCCCAGTGTGTAAAATCTTTTTAAAGAACTAACATGAGTATTGGCAGACTCTTTTGAAATGGTAGAGAAGGGGTAAGATTAAACAAAACATGAAAAGGTCTTAAAAATATAAGTCAGCAAGCGTTTGATAAAAATAAAAGTGCTCAACAATAGAAAACCTTTAGGATGCTTAATTTATTTGCTCTGTCTTGGAGAATATTCCCAGATGGAGGGCGGGGGCCCGTCCTTGGGAGCTGTGGGTTTGGGTTGTGTTGGCGCAGTGCGGGGAGCGCCATCGGGAACGGCCCCGCTGCAGGTGCAGAGCCGTGGTGGGGCTGAGGGGTGGCGTTTGCAGCAGTGCCTGGAGCGTGGCACCCTCGCTGTCACAGCCCTGGCTGTCCCCAGGGCCTCACCAGCTGTGTCTGTGCCCCCGCAGGTGCCACCAGCCCCTCGGACACCGCGGCTCCGGCCATCGTCGTCCGCCCGCACAACACCAGCGTGGTGTCGGGGAGCAGCGAGGCCACCCTGGAGTGCGTGGCCACCGCCAGGTATGGGAGCACCTCCACAGCTCCGTGTGACTCTCTGTCCTTTCCAGAGAAGGACGTAGGATGTTATTTTATATTTTTTATTGTTATTAATTTGGAGATGCAAGCAGGGCACGCTTGCTCTTCGGAGCAAGCCTTATGAATAATCTTGTTTGTCCAACATCACTGAATTAAACCTATTGATTTTTCTGACCAAACGAGGATACAGGCAGGGGTGCTTTCCCACCTGCTCCTCACATGGAAAGGGAAAGAAGTGCTGTCCAAGCAGCAGGCATTATCTTAAGGAAAAAATTATGGTGAGGGTTAATAATATTTCAGCTGTTGCCTATCAGCAGCAGAGGTGATGCTGTTGAACAGTTGATGTTTCCTAGTAAATAAATTTAGTCAGGATCTCCTATGAAGTAATTTTTTTTCTGGCACTCTCATTTTGCAGTGATTATTGCTCAACTGTTCATAAGGCACTGTAATATAGAATTCACAGCATTCCTCCTATGTTTCCATCTAGTTGGCCTTGAATAGCTTTGAATTTCAGTGGAAGTGAATAGTTGAAGTCCTTGTGTGATAAGACCAACTGATTTACTTTCCCCTCTGAGGGCAGAGATGTTCTTGATATGATTAATAGTGTTTTGGTAATTGAGTTGTAATGAAAGCACTTCCCATGCAGCTGATTCCCATAGCAGTATTTACTCCTTTTGCTTGGAGAAATCAAATTATTAGCACTTAAGTTCTATTGCTGTATCAATTAGCTGTACTTGCATAATGCCACTTGAGTAGTCTGTAGTCCTTGATGTGTGGAAGTTATATATGCATTTACTTTCTAACAGTGTGTTTTGGGGATAGAGGAAGACTTAAAGGAGTTTTATAATCTGTAATATTATATTCCTCATGTGTATAAATATATATATGCACACACAGATTATTCTGTAATATATATGTTTTATGATTTTATTCTTGTATTTTTTGGCAGACCTCTTGAGAGGCTGAGCGTGACCTGGAAGAGGAATGGAATCAAGATCACCAGTGGCATCAGCAGCTTTGGGAGACGCCTCACCATCACCAACCCAACCTCTGCTGATGTGGGGATGTACTTCTGTGAAGCCAAACTCAGAGACAGCACAGAGGAACCAGCAAGAGCAAAAGCTTTCCTTTCTATACTGGGTAATTCTCAAGGCAATGTGTTTTTTAGTAAAAAAGGCTCTGGGCTGAGGTATAATAGGAAATAAAATTGATATCTTAATATTTCATTGACCTTACGTTTGAACCTTTCTTCAGAGAACAGAACAAAGTAGGTGAAGGAGGGTTATCTTCCAAATTAATTCAGCTGTTCTTCCCCGCTAATATAAATTCATCAAATAGATTTTTTTAAACACTGCTGTGATTGTGAATCCCCTGTGAAACTATACATTTAATGGGAATTTTGAGAAATACAGTAGTAAAATCCTTAATGGGCAGCTTCCCCATCTTGGCTTTTAGGTGCATTAAATCCTGATTAACTCCTGGCTTGCTTACATCCAGTTTTCATATGTCAAGTGCCTGTATTTTTGACAGAAGGCTTTTAGGAGCACTCCTGTGCCTCGTGTGCTGCAAGTGCCAGTCGGGGGCCAAGGGCGTTCTGCAGGCACCGAGCATTGCTGAGGCAACAGGACAGGGAAGGAAATGCCATTAAAGCAGCTCTGCTTGCTGGACCTTCAACTCCCAGGGAAACTTTGGAATTAATACTTTTAAAGGGGCATTGCTGCCCTGTTTCCACCACCACCTCTCCAAGTGTTGCTGTAGGGAGGAGGCTGGGATTTGGAAATGGTAGTTCCTGGCATGCCTGATGAAATCCTGCACGTTAGCACCGTGCACACAGCGTGCAGTGGTTTGGGACTTTTAGACTAAAAGAGGCTTTTTAGACTGGAGACACTGAGATGTTTTTAGCCAGAGCTGATTGTGTAAAGCCAAGCTTTTACCTGTGGGAGTGTCTGGGGGAGGTTTTAGCCCTGGCAGTGCCACCAGTGCCAGTGCTGCTCAGAGTTCAGGCACGTGCGCTCCTGGAGCTTTGCAGAGGGAATGCAGCCCACAATTCTCTGCACTCTTTGAGCCTTCTGAAAATACAGTATTAAAGACTGCTCTATGATCTGTATTCTGATAAAGCAGTTTGTAGTAGTTGCTGTTAAGTGAGGAAGCAGCTCTTCCCTCTGCAGAGCTCCATTCCACATTCATTTGTAGCACTGTGTGTCTGTTATATTTATTGCCTGCTGGACAGAGTTTAGTTCCAGTCTTTTTCCTTGCCCTCTGTTTCTTAGAGTTATTACCTTCCTTTTAAGGAGCAGAGATGGATTTCACTTATTTATAGGTTTTGTTGAAATTCTTTGTTATTCATAAGATTTTATTGTGGCTGCTTTGCCTTTGTTGCTCTGATGTCAGATCCACCCTCATGCAATGCTTAAAGCGGCCTCCTGGCTAATGTAAAAGATTCTTAAATACAGTTACAATAAAACTGAAAAATAATCACTGGGGAATCATATTAAACTAGCAGTGCTTTAGTAGCTTACCTACTCTCTTATTTTTAAATGTTTTATTTATTTCTTATCCAGTTTTAGGAGGCTGACAGGGAATGAAGTTATGAAAAGGCCTGTAGATAAGAACAAGCAGATGAAAGAAAGCAGAAACAAATTGGTTACCAATTACTTTTATTTCCTTCTGATGGAACACGACACTTCAGATGCAGGTGTTTACTCAATGTGTCAGCAAAGCCTGATAGATTTCTTTATTTATGAGTTTCTTGAGCTGCAGGATGGATCTCTAATTCTAAACAGGGAGCCAAATCAAAGGATTAGTAGTTAATGCATAACTTATATTCAGCTTTAGAATTCTTGGATGGATCTGGCTGTCATTTAATTAGTCAAGGGAACGGGTTCTAGAGGAAAGCGCAGGCAAGATTCAAACCTAAGGCTTTCTGCAGTGTATCTCTCCCAGTCCGTGGGGGCACTACTTAGAGAGAATCAGGAATGCTTGTCCATTTGCATGCATAAAATATTTGTGGTGTGTATGTGTAGATTGGGAGCTGATAATGAGCTGCACTTCTTGGGAGAATAACACAGCGTGGACTTAATGAGGGGTCTTGACTAACAGAAAAAGGGAATTGTCTTGAAAGAAGAGGTTTGTTTTCAAAATGGGAGAAATCAAATGCAGCCCCTCAGTAGCATGGCTGTGAGAGTTTCTGTGGATCAACAGAGAAAAATATTTTGCTGTCAACAGGTGGAGTAGGGGTAGCAATGAAAAGATGCATCAAAGATGTCACAAACACTGAGTTAATCAAAGCTTTTTTCCAAATATATCAGTCCTTGACTTTCCCAGCAAAGAGAAGTCGCACAAATTGAGTGTGGCTCAGATGGTGACCAGAGCTCTATTAGAAGGCAGTGAAACTTAGTACAAAGGCATCTGCTCAACAAATTACTATTTGTGACCTACAGTATTATCTCAGAAGTTTTTCTGGGTGTTTCTGAGAGTACATCTCTGTCTGTAAATGAAAATCACAGTAATATTCAAAAAACTTGAATCTCCAGTATATTAGAGTAGTACTGCATAAACAAGAAAATCCTCTGGTTGTGGGCTGCTGCAATTTTCTTCTGAATGTGGCAAAGAGCTCCCTGACATCTTCATATTGTTCCAGAAAAGATAAACTGAGGTGGTTCCAAACCTTGGTTTTATTAGCTGCAGTTGTTATAAATTTTTAAAGGGTATCATGTTCCTCGCTTGGCAGAGTAACAGTTTGGGAAAGATTTGTTGCAGATTAGATAAGAGCACATTTGTTTTATCACTAACAGTTTGAAGATTAAGTAATTTAAAGAGTCTTCCCATGAACAAACCAATTTGAAAGCTGAGATAATCTTAAATTCTTTTGCTCCACTTCTGCAAGTTTTGTTAGTGACAAATGGTAATAGTCATTTCTTAAGTGATTGTTCTACGGGAAATTGTGAATTTTAGGAGCTTAAGAAAATGGGGAACGAAACTCTTCCACTGAAATCCAAGCTGCTCTTTAAATTAAGTGTAGTCAGAAAGTAAAACCTGAACAAAATGACCAGAAAAACAATTAGAAAGAAGGGCCTGGCATGATGAGGGGTTGTACAGAACTGAGGGTTGAAGCCTTGTTAGTCTGTCCAAAGGAATATAAAGGAATAAAACAGAGTCAGAGTAGAGGGGTTCCCTTGTTTTGGGTCATTTTTGTGCTCAGAGAACTACATTAAATACAATGATGACATTCTTATCTTGGGAGATTCCGCTCTGTGGGACCACGGGATTCGGGATCACATCGGAAAAGTTCCAGTGTTGGCCTGAAGGGCCCTCCTGGCTGGGCTGTGACATGGACTGTGGGGCTGTTCCTCCCTGCCCGTTCTCCAGGAGTGTCCAGATGCTGAAGGGTCTTCCTTGTGCATTGCGGCTGCTCAGGAATTTGCGTGGAGTGTGTACAGGACTGTCAGAGCAGAAGTTATTTCCCTCTGTAGCTACGAGCACCTCAGAGCCTCGTGCTCAGACCTCTGGAAACAGCAGCTCTCGTGGCTCCAGCTGAGACACTTTGAAACACTGCAGATGCTGTCTTTGAAAGCAGTGGGAAGAACTTTCCATGTGTGGCGCTTCAGAGAAGATCCTGATGATTGTGTTCATCTACTGTGTAAGAAAATAATACGTTTTCAGGGTAACTATAATATGAAACGTCTTTGGACTCACCTAATCACAGTTCAGCCTCAAAGGAAAGAAATACTGGCAGCTTTTGGTTTTTTGGTTTGTCAAGCCTCAGAGGTTCTGAGATGGACACAGACTTGCTGCCTTGGGCCCAAAGGCAACAGGACCTGTCCCACAGGGAAGTAGTGGGATTTCTGGGCAGCCCAGCTCTGTCTCTGACATTCCTGAGAAGTTCCTCCTCCTTTCAGCCCTGCAGACAGGACGTGTGTTCCCCGGGCTGTTATTTCAGAACACACAGGCTGCAGCTCGCAGTAGGAGTAGTGGCAGGAAACCACAAGGATCTTTTCATCTCTCTCTGTTTTAACCTGATACTCATGCAAAGAAAATTCCTGCTCCGAGGAGCCTGCTGTACCTGCATCCACAGTGGGGCTGCTCTCCCAGCATGGCCGGTCTGATCTTCTGTCTGGAGTCACAGACTTTGTACCTACAAGGGGCCGTCAGGCTTCCAGTTCCTCTTCCTTTAGAAGATACTCACCAAATAAATTAGTTTATGGTAATGCTGGAGGAAGGCTTCCATGTTGAAGGCTCAATTTTCCTCTTAAATATGCAGCCCTGAATTTCTGAGAGATGCAGGAATTTCAGCTTTGGAGGAGCCCCTGGGGCTTTCTCTGTTCTTTCTGACTTTCATGTGTGTATCTAGGATTAGGTCACACATCTCCAATGCAGCTTGAAGGGTACGTAATGGATGCTGACTGCTATCTTGTGAATGTTAAAATCAGTGACCATGTAACTCTGCGTGGGGGAAGCTAGAACAGGATCAGATTTTGCAGGCTCCCAAGGGCTTTTCTGAGAGACATCTTTCCAGTGATGTCTGGAGTGCAAAACACCCCCGAAACTCTCAACAACTATTAAAAGCATGCATTTATATTCAAATACTCTTTTCCCCCCTTGCCTGTACTTGACGTTTTAGTGAAGATCAGTCAAACACCAATACAATATCTGAACAGCACGGTATCTGTTTCTTTCAGCCTAATGTGAGCTGTGGCCCCTCTCATTGCCACATGCCACAATGCCAGCAGGGTGAACTCAGAGTAATGGGTCCTTTCCTGTTCTAGCTATTGTGATTCTATAATTTCCAAAAAATTGAAATGTTTGACCTGGTACTGACAGATTACTGTCATTCCTAAAAATTGCTGCGTGTGAGGACTTGTGTCTGGCATGTTATATACTTTGGAAGACGTGACAATTTTGCCACGCGTATTAATTTTCAGTACATGATTATTGCCTACAACAATAAATGTTGAATTCATACTGTGTCATTCAAACCAAGCCTTATAAATATGCAGTGGAGTCACATACAGAGGCAGCCAGCGTGCCCCCTCAGAATGCCATCTGACCCCTGTAAATAGTGCTGCATTTTTATGGCCTCTTTCTGATAGTCACTCACCAGGTGCTGTGTAACCCAAATTCAGATCCTCTGAATTTCTCCCTTGCAGTTAATGCTGGGCATTCAGGCCCTTGGGCACAAAACCTGATGTGTGGATGGTACATCTGACACCTCTGAAAAGAGAAGAGCTGAGGTTTCAGTTGTCCAGCACCTGTAACTGGAGCTGTTTCCTCCTCAGCCTGGGTTCTGTTGAATCCACAGGACCTTTAGAGCATCCATCCTGCTGGTGAATGGCATGTGGATGTGGGAAAGCTGCACAGTTGCGTGGAAAACTCAAAACTTCTTTACTTGGAGGGTGAGAGAGCACTGGAAGAGGCTGCCCAGGGAGGCTGTGGAGTGTCATTCTCTGGAGATGGTAAAAAAACACCTGCAGCCTGCCCTGGATGAACCAGCTTTAGGAGGGGAACTGGTCTGGATGATCTCCACGGATCACTTCCAACCCCAACCATTCTGAGGTTCTGTGTGAAATCACTCTTCTATTTGCCTCAAAACTCTAAGGGTACCCCTACACCAGTAATTCTGGGATTCCCTCATTCCTTGCACCACCAAGGCTATTTTTCCACATCTATTAGACTTTGCCACAGCATTGTTGTCCATGTGCTGTTCTGGATCTTCCAGAAATCCCTTATGAATTAGCCTTGTCATCCCACCCAGGCTTGTCTCAGTCTCTAGTCAGTGCAGGCCCTGAACTGCAGAGTTGCTCCTGGAAGGTTTTCTGTATCAGTGCTCATCTTTCAAGAACAGGATCTGACTTGTCTGTGGGCAGCTGCTGTCTCTGTGTCAGGTGAAGCATTTGGCAGAGCTTCCAGCTGCTGGAGTGGCTGTGAGAACAGAGTTCAGCAGGCTTTAGTCTGGGGGAAAAGGTGAGTCTGGGCTTCAAAACTGGAAATCAAATCTGTTGGCACTGAAAATCCTCTGGGATCTGCCTGTGGCCTTTAGATTGCATCTTTCTGCTGCTCCTGCTCTTTTTCTGTCTTGTCTGCTTCTGTTTCTCCCTACTTCTTTCAGAAAAAGCTGATGTGAGTCTTCATTTTATAACATCACATCCTGTTTGCTAAGTGACACTTGTCACTGACTTCAGGCTCTTTGTCACGTAATTCATTGCTTGATACCTGCTCACCTAAGCATCTCTTAATGTCAGAAGTTTCTTTGAGGGTGACATAACAGCCTGTGTGGGATTTAAAGGAAGGAGCACAGGTTGCAGGTTAGGATTTTGGGAGGGACAGTGGGAAAGACAACTGTGTAAATATGCCAGGTGTAACTGCAGGAACTGTGCAGCAGCAGCAGCACATAAACAGAGGTCATGGAACCACGAGCATCTTTGAGGTCACACTGAGTGCTTCGCAGCTGGACTGAAGGCCCACGGTGAAGATAAATCTGCAGATTTATCACTGGTGTGTGAGTATGTTGCTGACCCAGCAGCAAGTTTGAGAGCTGGTGGCTGAAGGTTGCCAAGTTTAGCGATTGGCCCATTAAGGGCAGAATCCTTTATAAAAGGAAAGGTGCAGTCAGGACCTCCCTAGGCAGAAGATAAACTTGAACCTCACTGACTGAAGAGACATTCACAGAAGAAGCCCAGACTGAGAAGGGAATGTCTGGATTTGTGAATATGTGTCTGGATGTTCTCTTGGCCCAGTGCTGCTTTATCCTCACCCCGTGATCACATCAAACTGCCATGGAATGAAAGGTTCAGATTTTATTTTGGGAGATGGACGTGTGACACTGACCTGTGCGGCCACAGACAGGACACATAGATAAGGACAGGACGCTGAAAGTTTGGAAATTAAGAAGTTAACATCCTGAGAAATGGACTGCAAGGGGAACATCAGGCAGGGCTTGGAGGATGGCGTGAGAGGAAGGAGTGTGCTGGGAGTGAAAACGTGGACTTAGATGAATTGCAGAGGACTCAGCAACTTAGCTGATCAAACATGTCAAAGTGTGTGCCATCAGTGAATTTCAATTAAATGTTCAGCTTTTCAATTTGTTGTTGAGATTAACGCATGAGATCATATGCAATAAATCACAGCTTATTATGCATGTTTATTAATAGCTTTATATTTAGGCAGTGAGGATCAATAATGTTAACACATGTATATTATTAGAATATAATAAATCAGGTGGCTTGTTTTTATTGGTTTTGCTGGGTAAACAACTATTCCAGGCTGTTTGCAACCTCCCCTCCTCCCCTGCACGGTGTGCTGAAGACTAATATTGATTGGCTTTATTTGGAATGAATACAGAATTGTAATATCCATTGGTGCTCCAAGGAGACCCCAGTTCTGTACACCCAAGCAAGCATTTTATTGCAGTGAGGGGGAAGAAGTGCTGGGAAAGGGGAGTTTCTGTTCTAACCTGGTGCCTCCTGATGTCAGCCCTGGGCAGTGACAGCCACACTTGTTACGCTGCAGATAGCAACAAGATTTTGCAGGTTAAATTTATATAATTTTGATTTTATTCACTAAAATGCTGATGCCCAAGCAATAATATAACCACAAGTCCTTTTTTCCAGTTGTGTTTGGTGAAGAGATTTAAGAGCAGGTCAGCTCAGATGACCTTGGATCTTGTAGCTTCCTACGTATTTTAAAACATACCCAGTTTCCTTAAAATGGAAAGACAAAACTCAGTTTCACAAGCTACTTACATTGCCTTTTCTGTATTTTCTAAAACTTACCAGTGAGTTTGGTTGTGCTGCAAGAGAACTGTATTTATAATCAAGTAAAATCCTTCTAAAAACAGTACTTGGATGATAATTGCATTGAGCAGACTATGACAGTCTTTAGTTACCATGATAATAACTGCAACCTTAGTGCCTCTGGGACTTTGACATGATGCTCTTCAATTTTATGCTGCATAGAAGAAGGAGTTACATGCCAGCATACTCTGCAATTTCTGCAGTCTGGTCTTTGTTTAATTAAACATCTAATATCTTTTCTTTAGCCCTAATGATAAAGTGGGGATTTTTATGATTATTACTATAACTTCAATTAAAGCATTAAATCTGTTTGCTTTCCCGAAATAAAACAGTTGAGAGGAATTTCTTTTAATTATGGTGCTGTTGTCCTCTGATGTCAACTCTGTGACATGCTATGGCACTTTATTTGAGGTGCTCCAAGCCTTTCTGAGGTGAAATGCAGTTTAGATACTGAACAAACTATCCTATAAAATGCTACATTGTAAATATAAACCTTTATAAACCTCTTGGGAGGGCCTTTCTAAGCGAAGAATTAACATGCTCCATGATTCAGTCCTATAAAATGAAAAGTAGCCCCTGCTGTGAGTATTAATTTGCAGTGCAAACCCCTAAATCTTTACCTTCCATTGACTCGACTCTGGAATTCATACTCAGCATAGCAGAACTTGTCAGCTTTTTTTATGATGCTTTTACTACCAAAGAAAACCCCACCTCCAAATAGAGACAAACCTGGACAAACTAATCTATTTGTAACCCCCTATGTCAAATACAACACCTGTGGAGAGATTCTATGATTAACATTTTTTTTTAATCAGCACCTGTTTTTCATTTAGTTGTGGCTTTGCTTGCTGACTTTTGTTTGCTTTCCCCATCCTCAAGAACCTCCGTATTTTACGGCTGAACCCCAGAACGTGATTTTGGCTGAGGTGGAGAAGGACGTGGACATCCTGTGCCAGGCCATGGGTGAGTCTGCAGAACTGTTCCAGCCTGGATTGATGGCATGTGTATGTCCTGTCTTGAAGAAATCATCTTACATGAACCATCTTTTTGAGCTTTTAACATTTAGAAGTCTCTGTTGTTGCTGATTGTCACAGGTCCCATACACGAGGAAGAGGGGTGGCCTTTCCCCTTGGAGAACTGGGCACTTCTTGTAATTTAGCGTGGTTTGGAATAATGCTGGCACGTTGATGTTTGTCTGTGGGGAGCACAAGTCCTGCTCCTGTCACTCTGGGATCCTGCCTGTGCTTCAGAGTTGTCACTAGACAAGAGATTTTAATACCTTGAGCCATAAAATGGGCTGAGGGAAAAGCGTGGTTATGGAACCCATCATTTGCAATGTAAAGAGTCATTACTTTCAACAGCTCCAATGTCCTTTCTTCTAAAACTTAGGGAACTTTTTTACTGAATAGAAATGTCAGTAACTCTGACATCTGAATGTAGTTATGAAATCTGCAGGAAGACTACTGTAGGTGGTTTTTAACTGGCAGGTGTTTTATTATTATAAAAGGCTTCAAATGTCTCAAATCCCACCTAACTAAAACCATGTTTCAAGTTGAGTTCCACAGAAATGCAATCACCACCGATTTCAGCACTCTGGTAAGGTAGGAGAAATTGTCGTGATGTGTTTAGAGCAGGCTTCTCAAAGTCACCAAATTTCTATGTGACTCTGGCAAGGGGCTGAACATTTTGTTGTCTCACTTTCCCCGGTGCTGACTTCAAGAAGCAACATATCATAAAGTGCCATGAGATCCTTAGGGAAAAACATCACATCCTTAATTAAAAAAGCACCCAAACCTAACTAACAGCTTACTTGTGTCGTGTCTTTCTCCAAATCAGAGCTAATAAAGATATTTTTTACTGCATGATTATGTTATTGCCACTATGATTTAAACAATTATCCTCCTGTTTTATGTAGGAAGAAGTCAGCACTGCTTTTCTAGAAGGAATCTTTGCAAACTGTGTGATAAGAAAGTGCGTGTGTTAAGGGTGCTCTGGCTGATTTGGAATTTCAGAAGCCTCTGATGAGATCTCTTACAAAAAAGCTCTTATGGAAATAAAGCTATCAGATGATAAGAGACAGTGTCTTCTTGTTAATTAATAGCTTTTTAAGCAAAACACAGCAGGACCTGCTGTCAGTGGAGTTCCCCAGGAACTGATGTGCTGTCTCAAATGTTTTTCATGGATTAAAACAAAAAACAAGACAACCCAACCCAAAACCTGGAGGAATGAGGGAGACCTGAGGTTGACTTCAGCTCTTCCTTCTGCCCTAACTCTTGCTTTGAGCAGTTCAGTTCCCAAGGGGGTTAAGGGGACACTCATAACCATTCTCACTGGAGATATGGGAACCCTTATTAGACAAAATTATTATTTCTGCTCAGCTCTTGTAGTGCACATCTGATTTGCTGATGAATGTGGTGCAGGAGCATGAAAACCTTTTTCCTTGTGGATTATTTTGCTGAGTATCTATAACACAGACTTGCAAGGGGGCAGGTACTAGAATTAAACATAGAGGAGTTTTGATCCATTACTACCCAAATCTGGCAATCACCAGCAGTTAAAGAGAGTAAATGAAGGTTGCTGCCTCCCTGCTCTGAGCTGGGAGAATGAAGCACTGGGGAAACTGCAGAGCTGCCCTCTACCTGTGCCACAGAAGGAAGACAGATTGTATTTCCCCCAGCCCCATCAGGTTCTGTGCACAAAGCCCATTTGCCAAGACTTCGTGCACTATGAATGTGTGAGAGACAGATTAATTTCACAGTATAAGCAGAGATTAACTGTAAATAAAATTGCCACTTGCACCGACCAGCTCCCTGCTCCCTGTAATGGAGTTTCAGTGTATCAGGCCACAGGAACCAGGCTCTGCTGTTTATCTTCCAGCAGTGGCTGATGCTGCCTGAATGTTCAATGGGTTTCCTTTAAATGCTCTTTCTTGTTTGCTCGTGGAAAGTTTAGAGCTGCAGGCAGTGGTGGTGATGTCTGGGGAGCGCAGTTAATTGGACTTCAGTTCTACCTGTTTAGAGAAGTAGATGGAAGAGATGCTTTGGGGATTCCCCAGGATCTCACTGGGATCTAGAGGAGGCGGTAAAAAATAAATAACAGAGATGACACAGTGAATATTCTGAGTCTTTCACGGAGGTTCTTAAGTTAAATTTGGCAGAGAGTCAAGCAGCTGTTTCACAGATGGAGGAGCTGAGCCTCAGGTTCCATGAGTTATTTGCCCAAGGTTACAGAAGAAGTGGCAAAGCCAGAACCAGCATCTCTGTTTCCTGCCTTCCCTTCTCCCCCCTGATGCTAGATTAATTTGTCTGTGAAAAATGAATAGTGCTGCACACAACTGAGAAAGAAGGTTATTTTATTTACTATTGCCAGTCTTTTAGGCCACTCTCACCTCTCGAGCAGCAGGGTCAGGCTGATGCTGCTCGGAAAGGCAAAAGGTCTTTAAAGTGTTTTCTTCTCTTCATAATTTTTTCACCAGGAGTTGTTTAGAGAAAAAAGAAGCAAAATTCCTTTGGGGGTGTGTGGAGAAGAAAGGTTGAGGGGGTGGGTAGAAGAGGAAGAGAAAAAAAGCTGGGCTTAACCATTTTTACAGCCAAAGAGGTAGGAAAATTAGAAGAGAACTTGTGTACAACTTGGAAGACAAATCTCTCTGGGAAGATCACAAAAGCCCAAATGAATGCTGCTGACAGGCATCAGAGTGCTCAGATAAGATCCTGTTATTCAGACTCATAACTTTGAGTGGAGGAAGATACCCGTAACTGAAAAGTAGAGAAATAGAGATGGTAATATTCAGTTTGTCAGCTGAGTTGGTGATAGGAAGGTGTATCTCACAGTGATTATAGGATTAGAGGGTTTGCCAATACTGTTAGTAGAATGGGATTTATGGAATGACACCAGTGTTAAAGGTTTGAGTGTTCTGAATGCAGGATTTCATTATTTCCTTGGTGCCTATCAAGTCTAATGTGTGGGAAAATGGAGTTGCTATTATTTAAACTTGAAATCATTTCCAGGCTTCTCAGCATCAGGAGAACTATTCCATTTTGCATCATCTGTTTCTTCATTACTCAGTGATAATTTGTATTTGCCCAGGAGGATTTTCAAGAGATGAATAACACTCTCACCGAGAATTGTGAACATTGAAATTTACGCTAATTCTGTATATGGGCTGTTGTATGAAATTTAAATTATGCCTATTGCAAGCTCCTACATCACATCTATTCTCTATCAGACAATGCACTCCACATAGTGGGGTTCTTCCTGAGATGATTATCTGCATTATGAGTACATTTTATTTTATCAGCAGAACAAAAGCATCAGAGGTGATTGAAGTAAATGATACGTGTTTATAAAAGTAACAACAGCAATTGGATGTTGTTTTTCAGTCGTTTCCATACATTGTTTGTACATTTTTTCCAGAGTTAATACAGCTTTTGTCTGTATAAAGAGAATAAGTACACTGAGAGAAGATATGAATGGAAGTATAACACAGTAGTATTTAACTTCGGGAGTTTTAAAATGATAATGATGATTATATAGATCTTCCCATGGCACTTTAGCTCTCAGAACATCAAGTGACTGCCAGCATTGCAGTGAAATTCATTGTCTGCAGATGCTCAATTCATCAGTGACATCCCATCCTCCAGGCTTTGCTCACACAGTTTTTCTCTATTTGGGCAAGTTTCACTCACCCGTGAATTTAAGTCCGTGGTCTCTTACCTTATTACAAGAGATTGTGTGGGTCTGAGGCTTTAAGTGAAATGTGTTCAAAAACACCTCGAGCTCTGTGCCCAGGTCTGGCCCTCAGTTCAGGAAGGACATTGAGGGGCTGGAGCGTGTTTGGGGAAGGGTCTGGAGCATAAATCCTGTGAGGAGCAGCTGAGGGAACTGGGGGGGCTCAGCCTGGAGAAAAGGAGGATCGGGGGGACCTTGCTCTCCACAACTCCCTGAGAGCTGGCTGTTGTGAGATGGGGGTCAGGCTCGGCTCCCAGGGAACAACGGGCAGGATGAGAGGAAATGGTCTTAAGCTGTGCCAGGGGAGGGTCAGGTTGGACATCGATAGGAGTTTCTTCCCAGAAAGGGTGATCAGATGTTGGGGAGGTGCCCGGGAAGGTGATGATCTTGGAGGTCTCTTCCAATCTTAACTACTCAGTGATTTTCTAATCACATAATAAAATACCTGCCTCACTTCTGATCTCCGCAGAGAACCCTCAGCATTTGATCCAGTAGGGATTTCTGGGATGTAAAGATAAAACATTGTCTGATAGCAGTGGGATGGGAACAGCTGTCGAAGACTGTTCCAGGCCCCTGACATCTCTTGAGGAAAAGAGAATCCTACACTGTTTGTGTATAATAAATTTACAGCCACTTCATCCCAGCTGACGGGGACATGACAGCAACAAAAATATGTGTGAAATGACTGTGTCAGGGTTTGTGGAACATGCACATGAAAGAAAACAGGAATAAATGGGACTGTAAGTTTTATCTAGGCTAGGAATTTTATTATTCTTTATGCCTGCTTTTTTCAAATAACGGCTGAAGCTTGAGACCGAATAAAAATAATTTAAAGCTATCCCATTGTTGGCAACATGTTGTTTGTACATCGGCTCAAACTAAGCTGCTAAATTGGGACTCAAGCACAGCCATGTGAGCACTTCATTTTTCATGTGTAATTTGCCATTTCCTTTGTACTTCAGCTATCTTAGCTACAGTAGCACAGAGGAATCTTATTTGGGATGGAACAGTCTTACAGACTGGCTGTATTGCCACACTGCTGCAGTTTAAGGAGCATGATTCTGGCTTTCAACATGAAATTGCTCCAAATCTTATTTTGTAGTAGCATGAAATACGATTGGGTGAAGAAAGTAATTTGATAACATGTTTTCTCAACATTCTTCCTTCAGTGTTTGCTGGTTTTATTCCCTCGTGTCCTGCAGTGTGTTATTACCACTGATAATGTGAGATCCACCCTCCATTTCTCTAAAGCAGCTTGGAAAAAATATAAATAATTGGCATAGAAAGAGGGCAGAGCAGGGATATGACCATAACAGCGCTTCGCAAAGACTAACAGCGATTTATTTGTTTGAGCAGGTGTTCCCATCCCCACCCTGGTGTGGTACAAGGACTCGGTGCCCCTGAGCAGGCTGCAGAACCCCCGGTACAAGGTGCTGCTGAGCGGGGGGCTGCGCATCCACGCGCTGCGGCCGCAGGACGCCGGCATCTTCCAGTGCTTCGCCAGCAACCAGGCCGGGGAGATCCACACCTACACCTACCTGGATGTCACCAGTGAGTGAGGAGTGGTGGCTCGGGGTGCAGGAGGTGCCATCATCCCTGTGGGTGACCCCACACCCGTCGCGTTTCTCTGAGCTGCTTCAGTTTGGCCCACAGAACCCTGATTTCTTGTCAAGTTTACTCGCCCCTGCTGTAAGGAACCCCAAAATGCCCCTGTGGTCTCAGCACAATCTGCAGAAGCCCGTGGAAAAGCTCTCCGTGACATCAGGAGAGGTTGAGGTGAACTCCCTTATTCCACACAGCGAAAAGAGATCTTAGTGAAAAGAAAAAGAAAAATTAATTTTGAAATACTTTTATCTTTCCTTCGTATTTCCACTCTAATGGAATTCTGTCCTGAAGTTGAGCTACTGCTTCATGATCGTGCATGCTATCATTCTATTTGCCTTTGTCTGCAACTGCATTTAGTTGGGGGAAAGAAAGAAAGTTCAAGTTAAATGTCTTTTTTGACCAAAAAGTCAGATTAAATGGTTTTGTTAATGAAGTGCATGCTTCTCTGTGGAAGAATTACAAATCCTAGTAGTCTCTTTTAAAAGTGATTATTAACAGTCATTTCTGTAATATTAAACTTCTCTTCAGGAAGCTGATTTTTAGCCCAAGAGCAGTTTGCACATACTGACAGAATTCCTGCTGGCCTCAGAAAATAAATCAGCCCCAGTTCAATATAGATCTAGGAAACTGCAAGAAAAAAATTGCAATAAAATGCAACTGGGGGAAAATAAGAAAGGAAGAAACTTAGAAAATGTCTTGGATAAGGCTCAGGTTCTAAATTCTTTTGGCTGACATTTAAGTTTCAAAGTTAATGCCTTTCTCAAGTTGCTTTTCATCTTAAAGAACTCTGTTATGAAGATGAAGGAAAATAGTTTTGTTTATCTAGATTTCTCAAGTTCCCCCCAAACACTCATTTTAAGCTTTATCTTCCTTTAACCCATCCTACTTGTACAGGTACAAGCACTGATAGATTTTTATTTTCTGTGTCGGTAATAAACAGGATTAGACAATTCCTGGGAGATGAATAAGAAAAGGTTACAGTCACTGCTGAAAGGTTTTCATGTCTAATGGTCATGTCCTTCTCCATGATCAGCTCTATAAAAGTGGATGTAAAGTAGTCCGTGATAATAGTTAAAGGGTCTTTCTGAGAGCTGATGACGAGTTTGTTTGAATTTTTTATTCCAGACATCAAACCAGCCTTTATCCAGCCCCCCGAGGACACCACGGTCACCGAGGGCATGGCTGCGGTGCTGAGCTGCGAAGTGTCAGGGGCTCCACGCCCTGCCATCTCCTGGAAGAAAGGTAGCCAGTTATTAACTTGTAGAAGAGCTATAATCCACATTTTCCTGTCCATTCCTGTTACTGAGACCCTGTAGATCCCATTTCCCCCTTCCCCCATCCCGTGAGCAGCGGGTTTGCTGTGGGGCTGCTGTGAGCCGGTGCCCGGGCAGGACGTACCACTCTGGGAGAGCTGGAATTGCAGTGCCTGATCCCCGAGCCCACCCGACACTAACCTTGCTGCTTCCCCCTCGTGTGTTTCAGGAGAGCAGATCTTAGCCAGTGGCTCGGTGCAGATTCCTCGCTTCGTTCTCCTCGAGTCTGGAGGGCTCCAGATAACGCCCGTGTTCCTGCAGGATGCTGGCAATTACACTTGCTGTGCAGCCAACTCTGAAGGAGCTCTGAATGCTTTTGTGATGCTGACAGTGTGGAGTAAGGATAATGCTTTGTTTAAAGTCTAACTTTAATCAAGTATTAATCAGTTTTTGTTGTAAGCTCAGGAAATTTTCATAAGTAATTATGCTTTTCTCGTTAATAGAGATACTTGTATGATTTAATAGGAATAATGTGTCTATTTTAGGAAGCCTATCACAAATACCCTTTTTGTTTGGAAAATTATGCATATAAATCTCTATTTTGTGAAAGGAAGTGTATTTAAATGGAGCTTCAATCACAATTAGTTTTACTCAGGTTTTGCTTTGGCGTCTCGCATTGCAAGTCAGAGCTTTTAGCTTGTAGATTTGGCTGTTTGCAGGTGGTTTCTGCCTGCAGGAGTGTGCAGGCAGCACAGATCAGTCCGTGCTGGTGCTGAGGCTGTGGCTGCAGTTACAACAGATAGGATTTTCCTCATACTTTTGTATTTTTTGTGGCCCTGGGTGCCGTGGGAAGCCAAATCAAAGTGCAGCAGATTTCAGCTAATCCCTCATGCTACAGACTGGTGTGAACATATGAAATGGTTTTGTCATTCACCGTTTTCCCTTGATCTCTGTATTTTTTATTTCTTCTGCTGAGGAGGAGAGTCTGATCCAAGAGGTTCACCTGTGTTACTCCTAAGTGAGTTAAATTGAGGTGTAACATGGTTTTGGCCACTCAAGGTACAAAATAATGATCTGTGAGCTGAGACTAAGAGCAACCAAAAATAATGAAGATGATGAGGATTAACAGAGAAGTCTTGTGGCCCTCTCTCCTCTCCATCACTTGAAGTACTGACTCTGCTGTGGTGTGTGGTTCATATTTGGCATTTGTTAATCCCCAAACTCTGCAAGCTAAATCAGCCACATTTTTCCTTTTGAACTTGGGAGTACCTGAAAACATTTCTGGCAGTAACTAATGTATTTGTGTCATGTGGCCATTGTATTTATGTCTTATTGACAACACAGAGTTGGTATAGATATCAGGATGACGTAGATTGAATGATACCCAGGATCAAGTGAAGGAGATCCTTCCTATTAATTCTCAAAACTATGGTTCTTCCATATATGAGAAAGTTCCTGTTCATTGTACTGCATGAAGGGAAGAAATGTGAATATAACCTGATGTTTGTGTAGCAACAGCACCATTATAAAGCCAGAAGTCTTACACAGGTACATCAGGGGTAGTGCTAAAAATCCCATGATGTTAGAGTCAGCTTTTGATTCTGCTGATGGTCCCTTCTTGTCCATGCGTGAGGTATCTCAGTAGATGCTGATTATCACTGTAGGGATTTGGGGCTTATTAACATTATCCACATATCTTCCATGCTCATCGTGGTTGTCTCCCTGCCTCAGCTGGTGCTCTCTGCTGCTGCTCCTGTGTGGGACACATAATGGGGATCTTTCACACCGGATCTGGTTGCTGTAGTTAGAGCAATTATTGTGTTCTGAGCCTCCAGAAGGGGCTTCAGTAAGGATGTTCTGAAACATTTGAGTAAACAACGTATCCTTCATATATGGAAGATTTTTCTACCAGAAGCTCCTCCTCTGTCCTGGAGTTGATGAGGTTGTAGAGTGCCACTTAAATTCACCACTTTCTCGGTGTTTTTCAAGTGCGTTCTTCCTTGCACAGATTTTCCTTGGTCTCGTTTGTGTTTTTGCTGCTCCAAACAGTGTGGCTCGTTTCCTGACTCGGGGTTGTCTTCCACACACTCGCTAAGACTTCAGGGAGTTGCCACAGGCACTTGCACAAGCCAAGGGAGAGTTCAGAGAGCTTTAACATTCTTCTCCTCCAGGCTCGACTCGTGCCCTCTGCTCTGTGCCTCTCTGCACCCCCGGCGTGTCACCTGTGTCCCAGTGACTTCAGAGGGAGGGGAGCCTTCTCAGCAGAGGCTGGAAGAGCAGTGTCCCGCTTGCTTTGAATGACAAAGGCTCGGTGGCGGCTCGCCGAGTGAATACCCAAGGATAAAGGCTCTAATTTCACCTGAGCTGTGCCTTGTGCTCCTTTCAGATCGCACTTCCATTGTCCGCCCTCCCGAGGACAGCACGGTGATCAAAGGAACCACGGCCACGCTGCGCTGCGAGGCCACTCACGATCCCAGAATTTCAATCAGGTTGGTGGTGTCACTCCTCGTTTGTGTGGTTTATCCCAGCTTAATTTTATAAGCTGTATGAATAGCACCAGGTGAGAAGTTTCAGGACCCCAGATTTTCACACCAAACCCCTGATTACTGCATTATAAGGTTGTACACTGTATCATTAATCACATAAATCCCATCTTCCATTTCAGCCTTATGTATTATTTACAATGAGCTATGTTCCACTTCATGACTTCAATATAGCCTTCCATGATTTTACTGTCAAGGTTAATACACTATCAATAAAACCAACTTGTCAGAGGCTGATACTTAATGAGAGTAAAAGCCAAAGAGAAGGAATAGGATTTCAGAAGTGTTTACTCTGGGGTGCATAAAAGCCACACAAAGATGCCCATGTTTCTGGAAACAACTCAATAACTTGGGCTTATAGTCTGTTCTAACTGTGTAAAGAAACCAGAATTTGTCTGGACTATTAAAATTTGTATTAGAGCATTTGGAGGAAGCTCAAAACTTGAAAATAAATTTACCATGAAAATTAATGTAGTCTGAAAGCAACACAAATGAAATAAAATACAAGGAAGAGCTTGGAGAGTGCTTGAAGGATGAACTGCAGAAAGAACTTCGGAAAGAGAAATAGAGGTATAAAAATTTCAGTTAGACGTGGGAAATTGTGAGTCTGTGATCTCTCCACACCTCTGTGACATGTTGGGAGGTGTGTTTTTGATAGGTGAGCTCTAGCAAACCTTCAGCAAGTTTCTGATTGTGGCAGTCAAATGTTACAGAGCCTTGGCAGAGCTGGGCCAACACCCACCATTAACTGCACAGTTAACATTCTAGTAAGGGTGAATTTAAGAACTTGGACATTTGAGTACTCCATTTTTTCCTTGTAAAATACATAATATCTCGGATGGAATTACATTTTTCATTCTAATCGCTTGATCTAATACTTAAATTTGTAAAAGGCACTGCTGCAGGGGCCTGTCATTTTTAACACGTGATGACAGGAGCTGATACCTTCCAGCAGAGTTAAAATAAATCTATTCTGGTGTTCTCACGGGTAATCAATAACTGAAACATTGTAATACTCAGGTACCTTTGGAAGAAGGACAGTGTTGTCATAAATCCATCCAGCAGCTCCAGGATCACGGTAGAGAAGGACGGAACCCTCCTCATCAGCCAGACGTGGTCGGGTGACATTGGGGATTACACCTGTGAGGTCATTTCTTCTGGAGGGAACGACTCCAGAACGGCTCGGCTGGAAGTGATGTGAGTGCTCCAGCTTAAATGTTCACTGCAGTTGGTTTCAGACACCCTCAGGTATTCCTCTAGCATTTAATTCTAGGTGATCTGGAGAGTCAGCAACTCTGGTTTTTGGTGTGGGGGTTTTTTTTAAGGGAAATTAAGCCTGGTTCATTGCTAATGAAATTCCCTTGAAACACTCTGGTCTGATCTCATGGCTGAGCCTGCTTCAAGCAGGAGTTTGGACCAGAGACTTCCTAAGGTCCCTTTAAACCTGGATCCTTCCATCACCCCATGCTGTAGGGCTCTCCCAAAAAGCCCAGGCGCTGTGCTGTGATGCCAAGGTTTGAAAACAAGAAAATGTTTTCTTCCTTTTAGTATTTTTTCCTCTGTTAAACATTTATCAGAATAGCTGGTCCCTGGATGGGCATTGCTTACTCTTGCATTCTCTTTATACATCATTTTTCAGGGAGAAAAAATATTTTTAAGTATGACTTTCTTTATTCCTATGGATCTTTAAAAATAAAAACAAGAAAATGTTTAAAGTGCTATTCCGTTCTGGAAAAGGATTATAAAAATGTCTTTACAGGGTTCCATATTTTCTATTTCTGTCATTCCACTGGGGTGAAGTGCACTTCCATTTTATTTTTATCACTAAAAGCAACAGCTGTGGGTTTGGTATAAGTGTGGAGCAGATCAAATGAAAAGGAAAAAAAAAAAGTAGGTAATGTTTTATGTAGAGTTATTTATTTATTTACTTACTCGAGTAGCGCCGCATGCTTTAATTTAACTAAAATTGCATCTGTTTCTGCCGGTCATGCCTGATGTCTCTGAGAAGATGGCAGTTGTGTGGTTGGCAGTGTAATGAGTTCACCTCTGAGATTTGCTATGCAGAGGGCTGTTTGATACAGCATTATTCTGACAGTGCCAAGGCTCCATCAGATGCCCATTTTCGGAGAGCGGTCATACATTCTTTTTCTAATTAAGCACTCCTCAGCTCTCCTCCCGGAGTGCATTTTACTGCTGGTTGGAATCCAAGAGCAGAAGACAATTCAGAATATATTGCTGCTACATAACCACGCTCGCTGTTCTCTGAGGCGGTTTTTGAATGGAGGGCAGAAAATCATGGAGTAAAGGCTGAAAAGAATGTTAAAGCTTGGACTTTGAAACAAAGCTATAAATATGTGCTAAACACTTCAGCAGCGGGATGGTTTCCTAATGCTGAATAGCAAAAGCTGCCCTGTGCAGCCCAGTACAACACAAGGGATGGATTCACTTGCTGTTCCCTACTGACCGCTGAGGAGCTTCTTTTATGGTCCATAAAATCTGAGCTAGAAGTTGGTTGGGAGAGGCTCATCCTGCGTGCACTGCTGAGGCAGCCCAGCTGCTCCAGCTGTGCTGGCTGGCTCTCCATGCACTGGCTCTTAATCCTGCATCTCTGCTTCCTTTGATGTTCTGTCGCTGATCGCCCATCACTTGTTTTTCCTGGAGGAATTAAGGAAATCTATCAGACCCACTCTTTCAGAGGAGTTGAGTAGCTGATAAGTCACTCAATAATACCTTGAATTGTGACATTTCATTTCAAAGCAGGGCTGCAGGTAGTGCAATACTGCCAGAGAACATTGCATTTCCTTGCACCTTTCATCATTATCGTTTGGTTCAGCAGCACAGATCTGCGAGGAGAGATACACGATACAACAGGAGAGAAATGAAGAAGAAAATATGTGGAAAGGAAACGTCTGAAGTAAAGCTTAAATTAAATTCCAGCTTGTATAGGAATGACAGATCTGTAACATTCCCTGTTCTCCCAGATGATTCCTTTGTGCAGAGCATTAACAAACAGGGCATGCACGTTCCCATCGATGAGCACTACACTTCAGTGCCTTGAGCAGCACTGATGTCAGACAAATGTTCAAAGGAGGCCTCTCAACCAATTACAGACTGGAGCAGTCACCAATGGATAATACTGTAGCCCACAAAGCCTTGCCTGACAAGTCCAATTGTCTCCCCACCTTTTTCCCCCCAGGAACCAGCATGTTCCTCCTCTACCTCTGTGCCCGTCAAGAGGAATTTCCAAAGGCAAAATAAGTTTGCTGCTGATTTCCGTTCCACCTGATTCAATTGAAAACTGTTGACCTTCAGGGCGACCTTCAGTTATTTAATCTCTGAGTGGTCCAGCTTTCTAATCTCTGGGAAGAAGGAAAGAAAACTCTCTCTTCCTTCGCCTCCCGTTGCTGGGAGTCAGCCTTGGGGAGAAAGGTGGTGCTCCTTGCTGGAAGAACCTGCACTGATAGCACAGCACAGACACATTGGTGCTGCAGGCAGGATGGATCATCTTCCTCAGCAGGAAAGAAGAAATAAAATATTTGCAAAGGAAAGCCAGAAAACTAATGAGGAACTTGCTAAAGTGCAGACAAAGGTTACCTTGCTCATCAATTTTGCACTGATGGTACTTGGGCACAGAAACTAATTGCTAGTCAAGATACTCTATTCATTCATTTGTCTTCCCTCTAAATGTGTTTATTCTTCATGTACATCACTTGATTTGATTTGCACGAGGTAAAACATTTGCGAGTGATGTTTCTATTCTGCAAGAGATAGATTTTAATTTTACACTGACTTTGCTTTTCTCCTAGTAGAGTTTCTCAGCTGCATATCAGAAACATTTGGTGATGAGCCCCCTGCTTCTCCTGCAACCCTCCAAGTCATAGGGTTTGATCCTGAAAGCAATTGCATGTCATGAAACAGCCCAGCTTCATTTAGCTTACTTTTATTGTCCTGTAAATACCACCCTGAAATACATGGGGAGGGAAAAAGGCCTGTTCCTAAAGCTGCATAAGCTGAGTTATCACCATGTATCACTCACCTGATGGGAAACTGTGCTGATTCCAGCTCAAAGCATCCTGAGGATTCTCAGGATGTATAAAATATGCAGAATTACCACTATCTGTGCCTGATGATACCCACTGCTCAATATCAGCCCATGCTAGAGGATCTCTTTGTTGTCTGAATGTGACTGGAAAGTATGGTAATGCTGCATTGTTGGAAAATCAAAGCCCTGTACAAGCCTCTGTTATGTCACAACATATAGTAAAATCTTTTAGGCTCTTTTTCTATGCAAAAATATGGGAAGGACAATGTAATACAAAAATAGGCAATTTATTCCTGGCAGCAAGTTCATCTTCTTTCAGTTCCCTTTCATCAGAGAAAGAACTATTATTGTTCTGTCTTCTTCAAAAGCAGGAGAGGGGAGCTAACCACTTATAATAAACCTCAGTGGGTTGCCAGGAATGCGCAGTATTGCCTTTGTCAGCCATCTCTACATGAATTTGGATACCCTTTTACTGGAGTATTTATAATTGCTGCTTCTTCCAATTTCTTCCCAATATATCCCATTAAAAAAATTATTGCTAAAATTAAAATCAGTATGACCAGTGCAGGGTAAGAGATAAAAATGACGTCCCATTACAAACATAACTTGACACAGGTCCCACATCCCTTGGTTCCAATAGCCCATCTCTTCTCCTTTCTGCAGGATGTGAAAGCAGGAAGAATGTCAAACTTGAAAATATTCCTTCCTCACTGGAAAGAAGGCTTCTATTTATTTCTCCAAGCTCTCTATAGAGGTGTCATCTAAGCAGCAAGGTTCACTGCTGAGTCTGAATGCACTTGATACTCAAAGCAGAAATATCACCCAGAAATGCACTCGGAAATAAATGCCATTGTGTCTGTTTGTCATTGAAAGTATGGCAGGAGTGTAGGTGTTTTCAGCAAAAAGAAAGCATAAAATTCAAACCCCTTTCCCAGGTCATCTCTAGATCTGAGCAAATTGAAATGGGAAATAAATCTGTGCACTCTGGAACGTGGCAACTCTTTGATTCCAAGGGTTCACCTTGTTACTGACCTGTGAGAGACAAAGAGCCCCAAAACTCAGGTCTGCCTCACACAAATCCTTCCTGTGTTTCTAAATTGGTGAGGATTCTTCTGCAAGAGAAACTGCAAAGTCCCGAGCAACAGTTGCCACGTTTGTTAATTCAAACCATGATGAAGGTTTGGGAGCAGAGCCGTCGGGGCTGAGCGCTGCGTTCCCTCCCGGTATCGGCCGCGGCGCGGGGCCGGTGTCGGCCGCGGCAGATGAAGTTCCTGCTCCCCAGCAGCCCCTGCCTCGTGGCCCTGGCTCAGGGAATCGTTTAGGAAACAGGAGCAGAGCTTTTCATAAACTGACAAGAAAACTTGTTTAATCTCCTGTGCCTTTTTAGTAATCCCCTCTTCAGTCACAGTCTCTCTAATTACCTGCTGTTGGACCATTTTTCTCAGAAGTCTCTCCAAACCGTGTCTGGTTTATTTTCCTCAGCAAATAGTCTGCTTTTAGCTAATTTTATAAAGCACTCTATGTGTTTGCTGAGTGAATTTTTCAGCTGCCCTCTGGCAGTGATGAGCTGACTCAAAACATTAGGGTTTCTGTTTTGAGCATGTATCATCTGCAACTGGCTAATATTTCTCCCCCAGACTGTCACAATGACTTCATGTTCTTTTCTTGCAAGTGCACTATTTTAATTGCTTTGTCAGAGTTCCCTCAGGTCACCTTGGTGGCAATGCCATTAACCCTGGGCTTATCTATCAATTACAGATTTTAAAGTGTCCATGGACATATTTTGCTATCACACAAAATAAGTTATGGAAAACTTGCCTCCATGCAACTCTTCAGCATTAGAAGAGTGAGGTTTTAAGATACTCTATATTGAAAAACTTCCATATATTTCCTGTTGGGGCTTCAGTGAACAAAAGAAAGATAATAATGCTGGAATTACATTTGCAGTGTCTGGTCAAGGGCTGTTCAGTGCTCTGGGTGTTACTGTCCTAAACATCATCCACTTTCTTGGTGCATCTGAAACTGACCAGATCTACTCTGAGGTCCTCCTCACCCTGAGAAAGAGCTGAAATTAGATTTCTCTGCAATAATTTCTTGGGTGTTAGAAGCAAGGAGAAGTAATCCTCTCAAAGGGAAAATAGAAGCAATGATGTCTTTGGGGATCGTGAATATTCATGGTGGTGGTACAGGTCTCATTCATCAACTCTTCCACAGGGTATGTGGTAGCAAAGGAGAAGGAGAAAAACCATAAGTGCTTGCTAAAGTAGAAATTACTACTTATTAATCTCTGCTTTTGTATACTCCAATGAGAGAGGTACACTCCTGTGCTGAGATGTCTTTGTAGCTTTAAATATTTATTTCTGTCCAGGTGTGTTTCTTAGGCACTTGTTCTGTCTGCCTCGAGGGGTTTGGATCTGTGGGCACCATCTGTTGCTGTTCAGCAAGGACACGTTTGGGTAAAGACTGGGATATTTGTGGTGTCCTGGATGGAGGCAGCAGCTCACGCTACTCAATCTCTGTCTGAGCAGAAAGTGCCCATTTCCTTCGTGCTGCTGCTAATTATCCTTGTCAGTCTGAGAGAAGAATCAACTAAACCCAAATCTTAAGCAAACAAACCCCCAAGTTTTAACTCAGTTTGTGCATTGAAAAAACAGGGAAAAGGGGATGTCCCCTCTTCCGCAAAAGTCTCCTGAGTCTTGTGCACTTGGATAAAGAGACTGAGCTCTAAGTCTGTCTTGGTTGTGTAGTCTCTGTCTTCAAGTGAGCTGTTAATTGAGCCCTTCTCATGTATGGGAGATCACGGGTAGTAAATGCACACCTTGAAAATACCCTTAATATATACCAGGAGTGCTCATTTGCTGCCCAGAAGAGCAGATACACGGGGATAATCTGCTGTGAGCTCCCCCTCAGCCATTCCTCCCACACTGCTGCTTCTGTGGCCATCACCTTCCAGAAGGAGCTGGAGCCACAGCCCCTCTCTGAGCTCTTCCCCACAGGCACTGCTGATAAATGAAGTGGGGACCGGGACTCCTGTGAGCCATGTAGCAACAAGACGTTTCACTCTTCCCTTCAGTAATTACCTTTGCCAGCTTAATCACAAAAACTTTTCCAACCAGCTTGCCTAGGACATAATGATAAATTGTGGTGGAGGTTTAATGTTTATTATAATTTAATGTTTCATTCAAAATTAAGCACCACACTCCTGTAGTCCCCGGGTAAATGGCCATATCTTGCATGCCCACACTTTTCAATGACAGCCACGCTCTGTCTCGCAGGGCAGCTGCCCTCCTGCTTTGTTTGCAGGTCCCCCTCTTCCCTAAATATGTTTATCCAAAATTTCGCAGTGCTATGTTCAAAATCTGCTCCCTTTGGGCCCACACATGCTTCTTGCAGTGCCTGATATTTGTTTTAGCTCAAAAGTGGCCACATCTGAGCTGTCAGTGCACGCCCAAATAGGAGTGAGAACAGTCAACTTAAACTCCTCACCACCGAGGCATCTCAAGCAAGCGATTTAATGAAGTTGAGATCTGAATCACACCCTGAGGTGTCATTCCATGTTTACTACAGAAAGAGCCTGGGGTCACTGTGCTGCTAATTTGGTTATGCGTTTACAGTCAAATGAGACGAGACAAGGCTTTGAGTCTCAGGTTTAGCCTTAGGAAATATCAACCCCTCTTGCCTGGAGAGAGGTGGGCAGGGAAGTGCCTTCTGCTTCTGGTGCCTCATTAGCTGTGTGTTTTTCTTGCCACTCTTTGGATCTCCAGCAATATTTTTTTCGGTTTTTTTTTTTGGTGCTAACTCCACAGCGTGTATCCATCAGGAACGCGTAAACAAAAGCATTCACGGCTTTAACAGAAAAATAATAAAACTATTGTCTGGCTCTCCATATGTTCCTCAATCTTCCAGTAGAAACAGAAATCCAGGACATATTTATTGTTCTGGCTTGGAGCCAGAGCCTGTATTTACTTTTGTGAGTGGCTGAGGAGTTGCGGTTTTTAAATAACTCTGAGCCTTCAGTGGCAAAATACATCACAGCCAGGAATTACTGCGTTTTTAATTCAAGCATGTGAGTGCCCTCATGGCTTTCTGCTCTGGCCTGAGCTGTGGAAGGGTCACCCCCAGCCTTTCTGGGGAGGAGGGCAGATTGAACGGGTAGAAACTGGCTCTCCTTGCTTTCCCTTCACTCAGAAACCCTCGTCTTCCTTAGGACCCAGGATGAGAAGTAGCAGAAATGATGCTCAAGTATGATGTTGAAGGGCTTTTATCTCTTAAAACACATCAGCATTTAAGGGTTGCAGCAGAATTTAGTGTTCTCACTTCACCATGCAGCTCCCACTTTCAGCCAATGGGTACAAATGAAATGTTTTTCCACAAATTTCCTTTATGTGGAGAAATTACACATTTTAATTGAGTTGCTGTTTTATTTTTGTTTTTGAAATGTTTCATTTTGTATTTCCATGGGGTTTCTGCAGGCATTTTCACTACATTTTCTGGTTGGGTGCTTCCAAAAAAATCCTTATTATAGGGAGAAAGGATTCTACCCATGACAGGATAAGCCTGAAACCGTGAGTAAATCAAGCTGTTCTGTAGCCTAGGAATACATATGGTAATTTTGATTAGTAGCTCTGTGTGGATAGTGTCAATGTCTTCTGCTTCCTTGAGTATGAAAAATTCCATGTTCAATCATATCTCCCATGTGTTTTACTGTTTATACGTATCACTGCTGTCACATTGTAGGACATCATTGTAAGAAGGGAGAAAAAGTAAGAGAGGAAATTTATTGACCAACTCGCTCATTCAAAACCAGGATGGAAACTGGCTTTTTTCCACATTTAGCAACATGTCCATTAGCTGTTCTAAGCATCAGCCTTGGGACTTTCAGCATAATTTTTTTTTTCCCCCAATAGGATAAAATTGTGAAGAATTCCGAGATGTCTTTCATTTATTTAATTGTACAATAGCCGCCGGTGGTTTTATATCCATCATCACACAGGGCTGGTGTCGTCTGCCTTTAACTGCCTCTAAGACTGTAGCTGAATGAAATGTAGATTAATTTTTCTCTGCTGTTTGGGTTTTCTTTCTCCCTTTTCCTCCACAGCGAGCTGCCTCACTCTCCTCAGAACCTCGTGGCCACCCTGAATTCCTCCTACAGCCGCAGCGTGGTGCTCTCCTGGGTGCGCCCCTTCGACGGCAACAGCCCCGTGCTCTACTACGTGGTGGAGCTCTCTGAGAACAGTAAGTCAAACACATCTCAGCCTCGTGGTGTTCTCAATTATTCCTTCAGGCTCGCCTCTCGCCAGAGCTGCTACAAAATGCTGCTGCCATTTGCTAAATGCGAGCCAGCCTGCACAAAGGGGAAGCTCTGGGTTTTACACTCAGCTGTTTGCACAATGAAAGAGTGAAATGACAAAGACTGAGGTGGAGGAATTATTTTACAGGAAAGGCTTAGTTCCACCTCTAGTGTTGACAGCCAGACTTGAGGCACAAGCTCATTCCTCAGTAAAGTGTTGTCTTTTTCTCCAGTTTCACGGATTTGTTGGTGCATTCAGAGCCCCAGTTTCACCTAAAAGATGCAGGCAGGGTGATAATTCAAGGAACTGATGGTCTGACAAAGGAACAAACTTGGATGTCAAGAAGAAATGCTGTCTTACCTCCCTGTGGGCTCATATATTTTCTCTGCTTTCTATAGATTATCATTTTACACCCTTCCTTTAGGTAGGTGGTTGAGGATACTTGACAGCAATCCAAATACGTGACTTCATGGGTTACAAACCTGGGCATTGGGGATTGCCACTTCCCAGGGTTTTATCATGCTGTACACCAGGTCCTCCATGGCTCTCAGTCTGCAAGGTTATTCAGGGACATTGCTAATGCCTCTTTAGGAGCTGATGGAAAGATGAGGTTATATGGAAATCGGTCACCTTGGCAATACTTTCTAATCTCTATCGCTCTAGGAGCTGGAAATCCAAGCTGAACAATTGATTCTTGATGAAAAAATTAAGAGCATCACTTTTTGTGACATGTGGAAATTAGTCACTGCATAACTGAATGTGAAACAGTTCTGATTTCTGATTATCTGGAGAGCAGCAGTTTGTTTTGCTACACAGAGAGCTTGAGAGGAAACTTGGGCTTCAGATCACATATAAGGCTTTTGCTTTGCAGGCTGGAGTGCACAACTGCTCATATATGGAGGTCCCAGAACCGATGATCCTGACAACTGTTAAGCAAAGTGAAGGTTTCTAATCTGACCAGAAATCCAAAGTCATGCCCAGGATTGATGGCCTTAAAATAGTTCTTTTCAAGCAAAGACTCCTGATATTTTTGTAACAAGTGAATAAGAAAATCCAGGATCTTGCATTCATACTCCTCCTCTACCTTTTTATCACCACCTTTTTATTTTCACTCTTCTCTCCTCCCCTCCCATAACTACAGGCCAGTAATTGCCTTTACACTTTTCCTTCCCCGTTCTTTGGCCCAAGGATGTTACCCTTCTGCTCCTTGTTTCCCAGTGGCTTTGTTGATGACAAGTTAGTGAAGGCCCAGTCTGGGAACGTGATACAAAGGTCCTAGAGCTGTATTTACACAGAGACAGCCCAGAGGTGGAGGAACATGTGCACTTGTGTCCCGCAGTGGGCTGCATCGACTGGGATGAATCCCTAAAAGAAGAGGCAGTTCATTCAGTGCCAGGAGAATCATGGAATTGTTTCAGTTGGAAGGCACCTACAGATCATCTCATTCCATCATCTTTCTTGTGTCATGGAGAAGTTTGGAAGTCCTTCAAGTTCTTTCTACCAAGGGTGCTTTGCAGTTGTATAGGAATGGGGTAGATGTGCCATCCTTTTAGAATTAATTCACTGAAATTTTTCGAAGGCCCAGCCAAAATCAACAACAGTTCTTTGGAAAGCATGCAAACAGTGCCTGAGAACACCACAGGATCCTGTGAACCACTGCTCACTGTGTGATAGATCAAATCATTTTGGCTGATGTCATTGCAGTCTGCCACTGAGAGGGTCTCACTGTCCCAGAGCACAGGTCTGTGTCCTGCAGCAGCTCAAAAGCCAAACGCAGGCCAGGTTTGCTGTGAATTGAGCATCTTAACTCCCAGATATATGTTCCAGGTCTTGCTGTCCTTGAAATTTTTGTCTTTATTTACTTTGCTTTTATGTGCAGTGTCTAATGGTTGCCCACAGAAGTAGGACAGAGAGGAATCCGAGCCCTTGGGTATTCCACTGTTGTTGTTCCCTCATTCCATGTGTACAGAACAGTAAGGCAGTGTCAGCAGTGACTTTGGTTTGGAGCACTGACTGTAACATCTGCACGCTCTCACTGGCTGGGTTTGGTTTTTATTTTCCTGAAGTGTTTGTTTTTCAGAGTCATTTTGATCTCGGTGGTGTCTGGTTAATATTTAGCTTCTCCAGACCTCCTGCTCCTCTGGAAACCACCACCTTCCCTTTGTTCCCAGCCATCCCAAGCACTGCTTGTGAACAAAGCCGATGTTTGATGTTGTGTAGGTAAAGCTTGGTCTGCTGTGACTGTGCAGAAATTCTCTTTGCTTTTCAAAGCCAGTTTGTGTTTGGGTTGAGTGCTGCAGAAGGAGTGACTGTCAGGGAGACAGGGAGCACCCTCCACGAGCTCTGTCAGTGTCACAGCAGAGCAATGTGCCTCCCATCCCAATCCCCCTTCGCTTTCACACGTGTGAAGGTGGAGGAGGGACATCAGAACTAAGATTTATTTTCCAGTTAGCAAAGGTGCACAGAAGATTTTGTTCTTAGCTCTGTGGAGTTGGAATTTTTGGAGTTGGAGTGTTTCAGTTACAGGTGCTGAAACAGCCCTGTTTTGTTGCTTTTTTTTAGGAGTTTTGTTTTGGATAACTCTCTCACAGCTTTAGGATCCGTGGTAGGTTTTGAAGCACGTACCATCAATGAACACACAACAGTGTCTGTCGCAGAGAAATAGCTGAAGAAGGTTCAAAGTAACGAGTATAAATTTCAGGGGTTTAATTACCAGCTGCATTAGAGGGAGGCGTGTCACTCCACCTGGCATGGATTAGAACTCCTTTTCATTAATATCAATTCAGTAAAGAGATACAAAACCCTTATTTTAATTAGAGGAAAAAAAAAACAGTGGCAGATCGTGCACATAAATTGCTGGGAATATGAATGACTCTAGCCACCTAATTTTTAAAATTAATGTATTTGGCACAATGCAATAATTCTCAAATTACAAGTATTCACAGTAGACTGTGTCTGTGGGTGACTTGAGACATATGGCCTTAAACATTTGGGGGCAAATTTATAATCTAATTTGAAAAACACAGTTCCAAGGAAACACAGTCATTAAGTATTCCTGCCCACACAGAGCCAAGAATGTGAACCTTGATTTGAAATAGGATTTTCAAATAAATAGTACCATGCATTGCTGTCATTTGCACTAATACAATCTTGGATGTTTCACGACCTGTTTAGCCCACTGCAATTTACCTCGGAATTCCAATGAAGTGTCTTCATGGAGATAGGAAGGGATATGCTTATTTTATTCCAAAGAGGTTTAGACTGATGGAATTAATCAAAAAATATCCTGAATAGTCTTTTAACTGAAGAAATGAATTAAGACTTAAAGAATTCTGCTGAGGACAATTAAGATAAAAGCCCATTTTTGTTTTATTGTATTCTGGGATATCTGTGCTGTGTGAGGTAATGATATGACTCCGATTCATCACGTTGTGCCAATGAGGAGATAATAAAAGCTCCCGTGGAAAGCATCTTTACATGCTTAAATAAAACCTATGAATTGTCATCCTGAATTTGGAAGGGATGTTTAAGTGGCAAATGTTGAACTCATTGATAAATCTTTGCAAAAATCAAAGTAAAACTGTGTTGCTCATTATGATTGTGACTCAGATCTAGATATGATAATGTTAAAAGATACTTCTTCTCAGGCCACTGGTAGACCTTGTGTAAGTCCTACCAAACAAATGATGAACCATTTAACTTTCATTTGGATTTTTTGAAATATCATATTGCTACAAAGGTTTGGAAGATGAATTCAGTGAATTCCAGCTGTACAGCAAATTCCTATGCTGCCATCTATGCAAGCGCCCCTGGAGAAGGACAGAGATGGAAATGTGCTCCAAACCTGCAAAAATCAGCTTTCTGCAGTCGATCTAATCAGTAATATCAAATTAGAAATGATTTTTGGGGAATTTGCAATTAATGCATGAACTGTAGGGTAGGCAGGGAAGCAGAGAAGAAATGCTTTTTGGCACATAAGCAGAGTTATTGAACTCATCACAAGCGCATCCAAAAATTCATGACAGAAAAAAAATGTAATTTCTAAAACCCCAAAATGACATTGTAAACCAGAGGACAGTCTGTGAGATTCTTCATTTCCAATAAATTAACTTGGAGAGGCAATCAGAGTTAATTCAGAATGCCCAGTATTTGTGAGACGACAGACAGCTCAACATGGAAGTTGTTCAGACCGTGGCAATTACAGGGGAAGAGCAGCGGAGCCCAGAGTCTGTTCTGGGCAGCTTAAGTTAAATGAAGGATTAGCAGAGTCTGTTCAGTCTAACAGAGGCTTATTTAATAGTTTGACCTGGCAAGTCTTTGTCACCATGAGGCTTCTCCAGGCTTCCTGGGACAGGCGAGTGACAGCCATCCCTGGAGGAGAGGCGAGGCGGTGGTGGAAATTTCATGGCATGTTTCCCTCGTCAGAATTGCTCTTCTCCACAGTGAAACGAGCTGCTGCACAATCCTGGGGTTGGTTGTGTGTATCTAAAGAGGGAGATCTGGGGGTTTTCTTGAAGTGTTTTGTTTATTGATTGTCAAAAAAAAAGCCTTGACATTTAAATTTTAAAGCTACTCTGCACGCCCGGTGTATCCAGTGCTCCAGGAGTGAGCAAATGCTCCTCAAACCGCCCTCCTCTCTGAATCAGAGTGCCCAGGAGATGAATAGGCTTCGTTTATATTAGTTTCCAGTTTAATCTCTCTTCCTGCCAGATCTTTTATCTTCCACCAGGAGAGGAAAAAGAATTAATAAAGTATTCTACAGATGCAGCATATAAACAGAGCAAAGCCCCAGGGTGCTGAGGAGATTAATAGGACCTGTTGTTGAATCAAACTGCTCACTACATTGAGCTGCTTGGGTTAAGCACTCTCAGGTGGTGTTTACACTGGCAGTAAACAAATGAAATGCTCTAGGAAACAGACCACTGCCCAAGGAGCTCATACAAGGGTATTTCACTCCCCTCTTGGTGTCTGCTCTTCCATTTTCCTCAGGAAGTTCCTTCAGGCAGTGCACTGGGTCAGCCATACCTTAACTTCAGCTTTCCTTGATTTGTTGCTGTGCACTCTGGCTGTAACAAGGCTGTTTGGGAAGTCTCAAGGGAAGCCTGTGAAAATTCAGAAGGAACTAGGGTGCAAAAAACTCCTAAGCAATGTTTTTCTAGATGGCACAAGTGTGCTTCCTCTAAGGGCTCTCTAAAAGAAATTCAGTGTTCAGCTAAGATAAATTGGCATCAAGATCTTGCAGCCAAAGTGGCTGTTGGTAAATCAACAACTGGCAAGGACAGACCCTGACTGCTGAGCAAATGTCCCTCTCCAGCATTCCCAGTATTCTGCTGTGTCAGTTTTCCTGTTAAAAAAGACTTTATTCTGGCAAGGCCCTTACTGGAATAAATACATTTGGAGTAATTTGAAGATGCAGTGTTTATAGCCCAACTGGCATCACACCCTAGAGGACTTAAACTTGCTAAGGAATCTGCCAGAAAAGCACAAAATGAGTGGCTTCTGTCTTGGTGTGAAGTTTAGCAGCCTTCCACGTTTGGGACATCTCATCTTCATTTGCAGGCAGACGTTGAGGTGACCTGCCAGGAGCCACGATGCACTTCTGATGAGCAACATGCACAGATAACGTTGCCAAAATCTACAGCGAGCTCCTCAGCAATTTCCAGAAGTGTTAGTAATTTTGAGCAGGGAGCATGAAAACAGCTGGTATTATTTAAAAACTGAGCAAATCTTCAAATTGGCTGATTCCGTTGCTGTAGTGTTGTAACACAGACCAAATGTCAGCTCTCCCTGACTATTTCAGTCATGACTTCGGGGAGAAAATGTGACACCAGGCTATGGAGAGAAGAAATCAGAATGTTTAATTTTCAACATGTTTCATTTCTGACCTCTTTGAAAGCTTGTAAATGTGATTTGGGCATCAGAGGAGCTCGGTATGGCAGGAATGTGAACTGACAGCGAGGGGTTTAGAGTGCTGCCAGGGCTCTTTCTACCAGGGAATCTTGCTAGGACAATTAGATTCCATGCTGAATACTATCACTAGGAAAAAAAAAAAAAAATTGCAGACATGTAGAATCAGCAGCAGAAGCTTCCTCAGGTCTTGCAGCAAAAGGCTGATTTGGCAGAGAGAGTCACGCTTCTACACCTGCTTGCAAGCTGGGTAGGAAGATATTCCAAACTGACTGTGAATTTCATTAGAATCCTTCCACCAGAGCCACTCATGGGTGTGGTGGTGTGATGGCCTGCCAAACAGATGGGTTGTGAAATACACAGCCCATCTGTCTTTATCATGCTTGTTTCCTCTTTTATTAAAATGTTAATGAATATAGTTTTTATTTATTATGCCATGACATGTGCAGCATCACTTTCCAGTAGACAAATGTGCAATCTGCATAACCGTGTGGGCTGACAGGAAGGTTTCTTCTGCTGAAAGGAAACTTCTTCCCAAAGTTCCTCTGAGGGAAACAAGCACAAAGAGCTCTGAGCAGTCAGAGGCGTTTTCTCACTTCTGCAGGGCTTTTGACAAGCACTTTCATCTTTTTTTCTTTTTTTCCCCACGCAAATTTTTCCACCAGATTCTCCCTGGAAGGTTCACCTCTCAAACCTTGACCCGAAGATGACCGGTGTCACTGTGAGCGGCCTCACTCCGGCCAGGACCTACCAGTTCAGGGTGTGTGCAGTGAACCAGGTGGGGAAGGGCCGCTACAGCGCCGAGACCAGCAGGTAATGGCAGGGTCTGTGTGCCACAGGGACAGCAGCCTCGGGAGGGGAAAAGTGCTGGTTGTGAATGAAGGAATAAAATAATCTTTTGCACAGTGGTTGGGAGATGGAGAAGTTGCCATTTCCCAGGCCTCTGGAGAGTGCTCTGCAGCTGGCAGGAATTGAGGGTGATGGCATCTGGGGGATGCAGCAGATCAGCACTTCATGGGAGAGGTGTCCTCATGCTTCCAGAGTATCAGTTGAGCAGAATCTTGGCAATGATATTTTGCTCTTGTGCTGAGCCCCAGCAGTTAGCCCGGGCAGGAGTACAGCCCTCACCCTGTCATGGCAGTGTCACTTCTGGAATTCACCCAGATGTGACAGAGAAGGATGGCTTCATCATATTCGGTTTCAAATGCATCTCCCTTCTTCTGTGAACCAAAGCTTGCTGTGAGCTCAAATTGCAGAACAGCTGAACTCTAAATGGTTTTTTTCAAAATGTGGGAGTTTGATATGAAAAATATTGAAAGAGCTGAAAGAAACAATTTGGAAGGAGTCACAGACACTGGACCTGAGCTCTTACTCATTCAGGCTTGTAATCTTTTTAAAGAGTTGTAGCAGCCTGGGTGATTCCGAGAGAATAGGGTTACCTCAGCTGTCTGTCTTGTTGCTTGCTTAACTGATTTCCTATTATGTTGATTTGTTGTACCTATTTCATGCATGTCTTCAGCAGTTTGATCAGCATTATATTTCTCTCTGGTCATCAGACTGTGATAAAAGAAAGTGATTCACTTGGAGTGGATACAGGAAATAGACTGTTATTTATGATTTCTTTCAACACCCATGTCCATCACATTCTTTTGTACCTAGGTTGATGCTACCTGAGGAGCCCCCCAGTGCCCCCCCTAAAAACATCGTGGCCAGTGGGAGAACCAATCAGTCCATCATGGTCCAGTGGCAGCCTCCTCCTGAGAGTGAGCACAATGGAGTTCTTCATGGCTACATCCTAAGGTAAGTCCTTTCCTAACCTGGGAAGACTTAAACCAGAGATAGGTCCAGGTGTGCACAAGGGAGTCCAAATGGTGTGACTTAAGAGTCTAACAAAAGTTATCTCTAATTGAATTAAAGATATTGGCTATTGTTTGCAAACGCTGAGGTTTGTTAAATATGAGAAAACACGGCTCTTCAAGGGGTCACAAGGGTGCAGCCATTCAAATTCTGGCCTGTCTGTCCTGGGGAATCTGGGGCCTCCCAAGGACCAGCTCCCTGTGGAGACTCACAACATCCTTTTATTCCGTTTTCCAGGGGAAGTGAAGCACCAAGTAATGCAAGTGTTCACGTGGGAGGCCGGTACAGTGCAGCCTATGCAGATGTATATTTGCTTATTACAAGCTCAGCTCCCTGCTCAAAAGGTTAATTAAATTTATCAAAGACACAACAGGGCTCCTGCCTATGGAGGAGCAACAAAAGAATCAATAAACTTCAGCTTTGTGCCAAGCAAAATGGAGAGAGGGAATGACAGGTCAGAGGCTTTGTGGCAGACCTTGGTTTGGTTTTGAAAATCAGCCAGTTGAGTGAGATCCTTTCAGCCCTGTCTGTATTTATTAATGAGAAGCGCATTCGGGCAGGTAACTGGGAGTCCTGCATACACCCAGTCTGGCTGCTTACACAGGATTCATGGTGTTGGGGGGGTGTTACCACACTTGAGAGGCTTTGCAGAGCATTTCCCTTAGGTAATTTTTTGGGACTCAGTATCCACTCCTACCCAGTTCCACTACAGCTTACTGCTCATTTGGCACCCTCCACACCCTGCAGTGCTAGCAGCCAGCTGGGGCCACACCTCTAGTGAGGGAGGCATTACCTAAATTAGAGTTTTTGTGGGGAACTCCCAGCCACTGACATATTTCCAAGTGATGGTTACAGCCTCATGTGGGCAGGCTGCTGACATTTTTAATACAGTGTCCTCCAGGACTGTAAAAGAGAACTAAATGCTGCAGTTCAAATGCCAACATCCTGTTCATGCTGTGCTCCTACTTTTTCTGGCATGGATGGAAAGGCTTTTGTCATGTTAAGAGTGTTGGTGATCTCCCAAAATAGCCCTGGAATGTTCCCTCTGTCTGCCGGCAGAGCTGAGTCTGTTCAGGTCCCAGTCACCTGCACAGAGCTGGCTAACAGAGGTGAGCCCCTTGTGCAGGTGCTGTTGGTGCAAGGTTTGGGGGCTGGGCTCAGTTTGAGCCGTGCCAGCCATCAGTGGGAAAAGGTGTTTTAACTTCTGCCTGCAGACAGACCCTTGTCCTGTGTCTTGGGTACCCATCTGCACGGGGTGCAAACGTTCACTCCATTCTTCCTTTCTAACTGGTCTCCCCAGTGGCAGGATTAGTCCCTCGGGTGTTGCCAGTGAGTCTTTCCCAGTCTCAGCATTAAGTCCTTTAAACAGCAATCCCACAGCCTCCTGCTTCTGGCAATCTGTACTGTTTCCTCCATAGAGCATTTCCAATAATGTGTGACTTTGGTAGTTTCTGCAGTATTTATCTGCATAATTGATCCCCGACCTTGCTGTAACATCCCTTTCCATTTTAATACTGATCATATTCATTATGCTCAATCTGTGAACATTTTTGGTGTCTACCTGCTTTGTCTTGACAACAGAGCAGAGAAACCCTTTATTCAGCGGGAATTTAAGATTGTCACATAAAAGCACAACTGTCCCAGGAAATAAGCCAGGCTGTTCTTCCGAGCTGAATTGTGTGGTCACAGCAATGTGCACTGAAGAACAGTGTTCCTGCACTGGTTTCTGCAGAATCAGGGTGTAGCAGAATGAGAAGCACCAGGCATCCCAGAGACCCAGAGCTCAGGACATGCAAGATGCTAAATTGATGGAACACCTGATCTTTAAAAGTGAAGGTGCACTGCACAAGTCATGTGGAGTATACATCAAAGTCCATGGTGAGAAAAATCATGAAGACATGACATTTCTGAACTGGCCTCCTTCCTCTGCCCTTTTTCTCGCTGCCAGTATTGCATTTAGGGGTCTGCCATGCTAACAGCATAACAGATTAAATCACTTACACCTTGTCTGCTGGGCGGGAGGCAAAACATTGCTGCACTAAGAACTGACTTGCCAGGGAGCACACACCCTGCACAGGAGGTGGGAGAGAGAAAAGGAGAGCAAGACATTCAGTAAATCCAGCTGAGGGCTGGTATTTCTTTATTTCCATTTATATTTCATAAATGGAATCACACCAGTGTAGCATTACAGATATTAAGGGAGCTAAAGGATGGTCAGGCAAGCAGCAGAAAATAAAGGCGTCGTCAGTGATTAAGAACTGATCTCTTTATAGGAAGACTTTAGAACAAAAATCTCTGGCTGAAACACATGAAGTTGTCTAGTCATAAACATTGCACCAATTTAGCTTAAATGAATTTAAAATCTCTCTGCAAGATGTCAATGAAATTGTTCTGTGTCAATAAACTTGTGGTGATTGCAGTGAAGCAAAGAATGGGTAAGAGTGTATAAAAGTTGTGTGGTGAATAAAAATACAAATGTCTCCATATTTGTCTTTTTCATGGAATAGTAATGCCTTGTGTCCCCTATCTGGCCTCTGTTTTTCTGATTTTTTGTGAATTAGCATATTGTGAGCATCCACTGTACCATTTTCCTAAAGGAAGGAAAACAAACAGTATTATTCACATTCACAGATTTGCAAGGTTTGTTTGTTTTCTATAATTTAGTTCTTCTCTGTAGTTTGTTGGCCTGAAGAGACACATCAAAGGGGCTCTGTTTTCCGGAATACAGTTTTTACATGGGAAAATATATTTGGTGTTTCAGCTTCTCATGTCTCAGCAGAAAGAGTTTCAGGTTATTTACCACCCACCTGTGTTTGACACTGCCCTTCTCCTGGAATTCCAGTGCTTACCCAACTCTTCAGTCTCAACTGTATTCCATCCTTATTTTAATTATTCTGTGAAGTTAATTCTGGTGGAAGCCAGGGTTGCCAGTGGCTGAGATTCCAGAAGGTCAGAGCCCTCTGAGCTCTTCCTTTTCAGATTTCAGAAGTGAAGGAAAAAAACCATTTCTCAGGCTGATTTACGGCAGCACTCTGATAAAAATCACATCTGGGCTATTTTTTGTACTAAATCACAGCTTTTACTAGACAAGCCACATTTAAAAAGCTGTAATTTTTCTGCAACCATAAAATGGCATAAAATGCTCGTTTTGTTTAGCCCTGAGCCTGTAATCTCAGTGAGATCAGATTATAAATACTATAGCAGTCAAACATGATATGGTCTTATCAGGAGTTGCTACGTTCCTCCTGATTATTTTTCATTATTCTTGGTAAAACCCTGCTGTAAAACTTTGCATATTGCCTCTTCACAAAGGAAGCATTTTACCAGTCAGGATATTTTCTCTAATTGATACCATCTAATTAACCAGCTAATTTTTCTCCCCATGTGGTAGGTATCGCCTGGCCGGCCTCCCGGGAGAGTACCAGTACAAGAACATCACCAGTGCAGAAATCAACTACTGCTTGGTGAAAGACCTGATCATTTGGACCCAGTATGAAATCCAGGTGGCTTCTTACAACGGAGCTGGGCTGGGAGCCTTCAGCAGGCCCGTGACAGAGTACACACTGCAGGGAGGTGAGCAAATCTGACCACTATCTCCTTCATCATCCCACAGGCTCCTTAGGGGATGTGCTGCTGGCAGTCCCAGCTTGGAGCTTGGGAAATGAGCGGTCACTTCAGTCAAATTTGATAGACAGCTTGGAGCAGGAAGCACCTGCAAATTTCAAATGCCTGAGCAGAGCCGAGTCTCTGCTCTATCTCTGCTGTAGAAAAAGCTGGGAGTGGAGTCAAAAATTATCTGTTTTTGTTGACCCTAGTGATGATGTGTTGCCACACTTGCAGGTCAGAGTGGGCTGCAGCAGAAGGAATAAATAGAAATGCTGATGAGAGCTGGGGTCCTGAGGAATGGATTCGTGGGACCTGTGACAGGCAAGGGCTGAGGTTACTCTGCCAGGAGAGTTAGAGAAAATATGGCAGGGAATTGGTTTTATCATGGCCAGGGCACGCAAGATGCTGCATATGCAGTATAGGAGACAGAGTGAACCCGGTGCATTGGTTCTGATAATCACAGAATACCTTGTTTTAGAACTACAGAATAAATTGTAAGGAGAGTGTAGGGAGAGAAATACAAGCCGTGGAGAAAGCGTCTGAAGCATTTCAGGAATGGTGCAGATGCTTTCAAAGGGGAAGATAAAATGATCTTTAAAGCCCTGATTTTTATGCTGGAGCTCCTCCACACTTTTCTAAGTGCTTTAAGAAGAGTATAAATTACACCAACAAAAGGATGTGTAATTACTTTTTACAACCAGTGTAAGGCATGTTTACACCTCTAGATTGGTATAAAAATCTGTAGGATAATTAAGTGCCAAGTCCTTAAGGCTTCCATATATTCCCATAATTGCAGGGTTGTGCTGGATGCTGAGCACTGGACAGTACATGGGCTTTACTTCATTGGTCATAAAACAATTACACTGTTTTAAAAACTTGCAGATTTACAGTGCACCAGTTAATTTTCAATCAGTGAAGAATATGTAGTTATTTGTTAATTGTTACTAGGAGAATGTTATAACATGATTAGGTACAGTTTGAGGTGTAGGGAGATCTTTAAGAAAAGATTATGCATATACAACCCTAATTAACCACAACAACTAGAGAAAGAACTATCTGTATTTTGTCTTAGGGCATGTAAAGTCTCATGGTCTAGAGGAGCCTGGGCACACTCAAGCTCATTCTAGAAGTATTTATAGCAGACCTTGAAATGTTTTTCTTGAAGTCTTCTCCTTGCAGCCAGGATTAATGTTTTCTATCCCACTAAAGACCCAAGCTCTGCAGAGAATTGGTTTGCACAAAGAATTTGAATCCCTTTTGTGATTATGCTTGTAATTCATTACCTTGTTTATTTGCACATTTCAAGCTATCATAGCACCTTAACCTTCCATCTATTAAGGCCCAGGTTTGGACTTCACACTCTTTTTTCTTAAACCCTATAATTGACTCTAATTTCCCTTGATATTATGTGCAGTTATTATCATCCTTTATTGATTGGCTGTCTGTTGTCATTTATAAGGGTATAAATCCTCTGTTATAAATTAGGTGCAGTCAGTCCTGCATTCATGTTAATCAGCAAGAGTGTTTAGACTGCAGGCCAACCTGCAATGGCCTCCTTGGCTTCAGGTAATTCCTCAGTGCTGGGCAGACATAGCAGAAAAACTGGATATTTCTGATTTATTTCATATTGGTATTTGCTAATAGCTGTTCATAACTACTTCATGGATGCTGCCACCCCCTAATGAACCTTGCTGGGCTCACCAAAGGTATACGTCCTGTTTTAAAGAGAGTTTGAAGCCCTTTTACATTTAGAACTGAAAAGGGAGACTGGTTGGTATAAATATCATTTGAAACTGGATTAATATCCAGTCTCCATATGTAATGTGCTACTGTCCAAATCCCTGCTCCTTTACTGCAGTTGGGAAAGGACAGGAAAATCTGGTGATTGTTTCTTGCTCCAGAATGTTCTTCCCAAACCAAACCAGCAGGAGTAAGAAAAAGCCATGTGCAAAACTGCCTTGTAAATCATATTCTGATTTTAATATGAGCAGAGATAAATGTCAAAGGCACACACTCCCATCCATCCCCCTCTCCTACTACCACACCACCACTGCCTCTGCTCTGACATGCATTAAATGATGTGAGCTGTGCTGGCAAGAGCCTGTCTGTCTGCAGATGAAAAATACCTGCAACACCTCATACTAATCAAGTGTGCTGTGCAGCCAGACCCTGGGAGGAAATGAACCCCGGGAGCAGATCAACCCATTGGCAGGAGCACATCAGCATATTGGCACCTTTGTCATAGGGGATATTGACTGGCCATATAAGCTGTGGATTTATACCAGGAGCTAGTCTATTAATCCCTGATTAGTCCTCTGGCATTGCTTTAGCCACTGAAAACTAATCAGCTGCTCCAAGCTCCTCGAAAATCACCAACTTGCAGAACACAGCCAGGCTCACGAGGTGCTGAGGGGTCTGAACTTGGAGGAGACTGGTGCATAATGTCAGTGAGATAAAATGTCAGAGAGACTCCCTGGCACAGCACTGAACATCCCAGCACGAGGGTCAGACAGGTTGACTGTCTCTAAAATCTTGAAAGTCTTTTCAGAGTGATATTCAGCCTAATCCTTTGATGCTCGGTATATACAGGTCTTTCTTCATCAGGGTTTCTCCAGCTGTTCCTCGCTTTGATGTTACTTTTCACAGGGATTTGTGCCAGCCTTCTGCATAGGGCATTTTTACTTATTTAAACAGTGTCCTGCAGGACTTCTCGTTGCGATGTGAAAACCTGAAGCTTCCCAATACCTTTTCATGTAAGAATAGCTTTGTGAAGTTATAAACATCTTTCTGTGGTGACAATATTGTCTCTGCTCTGTACTGCTGGGCATGTTTACCTTTTTCTGCAGGTTTATTTGATAAAGCAGCAGCCTCCACCCCTTACTTTGGGTCCATCCCTTTTATGTCACCACTGTGAATATTTCTGAACTTCTGCCTCTCTGAAATTCAAACTGCCACCATGCCTTAGATTTAGGCAGGGCAAGGTTTACAAATAGAGACATTGCTTCCATTGCTTTTCAGTGACATTAACCCACTTCTGTCTCTGCTTTTAGTGCCATGTCTTTCTTTTGATGCGTATCCTAAAAGCCAGTCTTACATCCTAAAGTTCACAGATCTCAACATGTGGTTCGGAGTTGTTTTGTTTTCCCTTCTGACCATGCATGGACACCTTGCCAGCCCAGGAAAGTCTGAGCAAAAGGTCCTTTTCGAATAAAAGTCACCAGACTAGTGAGTTTGATGATGTGGAGAGAAGGATAAAAGCAAGAGAAGTCTGTTCAGCCAGGCCCACATCAGCTTCTTCCTCAGGCAATAAGAGATGAATCAGAGACATTTATATAGCTGAGGTAGAAGAGCCAGAGGAAACCCAGTTAACTGAAAGCTTCCTGCTTTTTGTAGGAAATAATCTTGAAAAAGGAATCCCTGAATGTGGAGTGTCCTCTGCAACCATTCATTTTTATCTCAGTGAAAAGATATTTTCCTTAGCTTTCCCTTGGGTTTTCTTGGCAAAAATATCTTAAAGATCCTCGTTCACTTCCTTTGGGGAGCCTCCCAGTAGCCTTGGAGCACCCATGGCTATTTTGAGCCCAGCTGCTCCTGTGCAGAAGCAGGGTGGAGTTGAAGTGTCTGGGGTTTTATCTTGCTTAGATGTCATTTGCCATTTACTGCTTTTATTTTCTTTTTAAATGGTTTCACAAGGTTGAGAAATTAGCAGTGGTCTCGGTGAGGCCCCTGGCCCCCAGTTCCTAATAAAGAAATAAAATCTTGTCTGTGTGAGAGACGTGCAAGATAGGAAGGAAGGAGGTGTTTCCCAGCCGCAAGAAGCCCAACTCATCAGTTGGTGCCAAATCTCACACTGCTGGATTTCAGAATTCAGAATCTCAGATGTGCAGAGTTACAGAGACCACTTTCCCTAGGCACCCACTGCTGTTCAGAGCACAGCCCAGAACCCCTGCAGGGAGCAGAGGGAAGAGGCTTCACAGGAGGAATTACAAACCTCCACATCCCCACGGCTCCCATGGGATGTGCAGCTCAGCACCCCAAGCTGGTGCATTAAAGGAACAACCAAATCCTCACCTAGAGGACAATCTCCAGTTCCACAAGCCTGCCTGAGACAGGCAAGCTGCCACCTCGAAGGTCAGGAGCTCCAGAGGAGCCTTTTTTCCAAGCCTGTGTTGTAGATCTGTATTTAGGAGCAGGAGTCTGGCTGTCAGAAACTCTGTGGGATTTACATGCTGTTTGCACATGGCTAGAGACAGAATAATTACATGTACACATGCTTAACCTCAGTGCCTTCTCTCCTCTCAATTATCTTGTCAGTGAAACCCTTTTAATGGTTTTTATCTAGAGTGCTTCCGTGACCTTTTCTACTTGGAATGCTGTACATTAACCCACAGTCCCAGGGGCTGAGCTCTCCTCAGAGTCCCAACCACATGAACTTTATCGGGAGGAAAGTAACAGTTGGTTGTGTCTGGCCAATTTGATCTGCAGCTCTGAGATGACTCCCAGATGGATCTCCACTGTGAGATGGCTGTGGAATACTTGCAGACATGATGAAGTACAGGTTTAAAAGCTGGGAGTGTAAATACTTTCAGGATTGCTCCTGAAACACCTGTTTGACATTGGCAGTTTCTGTACTGCTTGACAACAAATTTGTAGGAAGAGGACACAGATCTACCACTAAATTAGAAAACCCTTTGTGCAGACAGCCACAGCTTCAGTAAGTTGCTCTCCATGATCTTGGAAAAGTATTTGAGTTTTGAAGTGAGCAGAAGGTCAATTCTGGTTTAGCTTCCCTCAAACTTCTTTTCTTTTTTAAATGCAGAACTGCTCAGATACCCAAGGAAGTCTTTAATATCAGGACATAAAAGGAGAATTTTATACTGGCACTTTGAAGTAAATTTGAGATTATAATGCCAATATTTTACTGATTAAAAATATTAAAATGTATTACGTCTTCTGCAGTATAATTAAGCTTATGCATATCAGATGGACCATGTTCTTTCCATCTTTTAAATGCATTAATTGAGATGCAGATGTTGATTTTTCAATAAAGACATCCAAGGAGGAATTGTGATATAAATCATAATTTCCAACATTCTGAAGGTTTTATGCTTTCTGTTCATAATATTTACCATTTTTCATATTGCAGCAGGTACTTTCTCTGCTATGACCATATATTCTTGTTTCTGGAAATCACCCTTTAATGAACAAAAAATATTTCCCTTTTTAAAAGAAATAACTAATGCATTTGGTTATCCACATTCCTAAAACTGTAGTAAACCTATCCTCAAGTGTTTGCCTGAGCTTTTTTGATGACTGCGAGGACCACAAATGAAAACTTGGAGCTTGATGATGCTCAGCTGGCTTAGCCTTCCTGACAGGAGGAGATTAATCTGTCAGTGATATCCTGGTGACTTTCTGATAACGAAGTAACATGAAGACCTGTAATACAATTTGCTTCTGCAGTAACAAGTCTCTGGCAGTTACAATATCTGAAATATGCAGGAAAGTAAGAATTTTGACTTCTAAAAAATTTTATGCATGTTAACCATTAATTATACAAGGTATTGCACGCAAAAGTAGATTCAAATATATTTTGTGGCTCATAAACAGTTTCATCAAGAACATGGAGAAGACAAATTGTATTTAGTGGGGGACTGTAGCCAAAGCAACTCATTCTGACTGTAGAGAGACTTTAATATTTATGACTGTATCTCAGGATGATTTGGTGAATCTCTTAACTACAAAAACTTTATGATGTCTACAGGTCATTCAGATAATAGTATAACCTTCCAAAAGCACACAGGGAGTTATGATACATGGCAGGAAGTAGGGCCCGGATTCTAATGAAAATTTAGAGTACTATCAGGTAAACTCTGCTTCCAGAACTCAATAATTATGCATAGTTCATAAATTGTGACATCAAGTTTTAAATTAGGGCAGGAAAGTTCTGACTAATACACAGCTACTGAGGTTAAAAAAGTGTGCAGAGCGAAGCTGTGGAGCCACGGCAGAAACTGCAGGGAATTTTAGTGACAGAGAGGGCATGGGAGTGGATGTTCTTGTCATTTCAAACCTGACATCCTTGAGGATTTCTCCATTTTTCTGTGTTGGTATTTCTGGGCTGTGCATGTCTCTGATAAGCGTGCACTCTCCTGTCTTACTGTAGTGTGTGCACCAGTTAAGAATAATGCCCATTTATGTCCCTTCCAAACAAATAATAACTTTCGGTGGAAAAAGGGGCAGCTTTGCATTTTTGAACTTCTTTTCTTCATTTCTCCTCCACGCAAAGACTCATCTTCCGAAAAGTAGTTTGAAACTTTAAAAGTTTCTGCCCTGTTTTCGAAAAGTGTGGAGGAAACCACCATTTCTCAGTGGGAATTGTGGATACTCCTTAGAAGCACGGATCACTGGGCTCTGGTAGAAATTTTCCCTTGGAAGCAGAAGGAACAAAGCCTTCCAGGCTTCAAAACCACTTGTGGATAGTTCATCTTTCATAGAATACAAATGCACATGGCTGTCAATAGTGATATTTTTGAAGCATTATTAAGCTTATTTTATAGTATTTAAAGTGTCTTAGTCCATTTTTTGTAGTCAGATAACAGTTTTCTTCTTAAAATTACTATAAGCTTGGTAATTTCAGAAAAAAACAGACCTGTCTATTAATATTCTTTCCTCTGAGAACTATAGAAATGACATCTTAAAGCAGTAAGTTGAAGAAATTGCATGGAATGAGACCTTTTATTAAATGGTGAAATATTTACGTACCATTTTTGGTTGTTTGAAGGCAGCATGCCTTTACGTTCCATGCTTTCTTTTGTATTGAGAAAACATCTGTCTAATTAAATCCTTGGCATAAAATGTTTATGCAACTTTTAGTAGATTAGAGGATGTATTGGCCCAGGATATATATAATCAATTCAATATACATGAATGCATATCATATCAGGATAAAATGAGAACATCTCCCAATTCCCAAGAAAAATCTTTATTGCGTGTGATATGACTGGTCCTAATTCTTTAAGCAGCAGTAAATAACAAACAGATGCTGTTGCCAGATTATAATTCACAATTAGAACCTTAATTGTGCGAACTCCGTGTTTTCTTGTCTGATCTGGGGGATTGAGCAGCATTAAAGGACTCAAGGAATTTCTCTCAGAAACTCTTCATTCTCTGTGCACTCGTGGATGACTGAAAGAGCTGTGCTCACCTATCCTTACGCAGCTTCTGCCTCAAGTCTTTCTGAGAAACTCCTCTGCAGGATAATAAGCTTCAGAAACCATTTCTTCTCCTCCCCTTGAAGGAATCTCCAATACAGGATGAGGAATTAACCCAATTACCCAGCTTTCCAAACCACTGCTGTTCCAGGGGAAGTGCATCCCTCTCCCAAGGTTGTTATTACTCTGTGACTTGCGAGTGACGCTCAGTGGGTTCTGTGTTCATTTTTCTCTTTCCTCATCCCCTCTCTGCTCTGTTTTGTTTTGTTCCCTCTCGGCTGCCGGGGAGCAGTGCCCACAGCTCCACCTCAGAACGTGCAGGTCGAAGCCGTGAATTCCACAACCATCCAGTTCCTCTGGAGCCCTCCACCCCAGCAGTTCATCAACGGCATCAACCAAGGGTACAAGGTGAGTAGAGACTTCAAATAATGTCTGCCTTACCAGCCCTGGTGTAAACCAGAACTTCAGTCTGATAATCTCTAAACCTCCAAAGGGACTCTGTGCTTTCAGGGGTATCTCGCACGGGTAAAATGAAGGGAGAAGTGAGCAGTTGTTGCTCCTAACTGGGGATGGAGCAACCCAGGATAGTGGAAGCTGTCCCTGCGGGACACAGCAGAGGTTGGAACTGGATGATCTTCAAGGTCCCTTCCAACCCAAACCATTCTGTGATTCTAATATTTGCAATTTATGTAAGTTCTGAAAAAGGAATGTGTCATAGCCTAGAAGTCCTTATAGCTTTGTCATTTTCCTGGAGAGTTTCCAAAGCCAGAAAGCAATTCTGTGTCAGTTTGGAAAGTCACCACAGGAGACGTGTCACTGTGGCACTGAAAACCAACCTTGAGCTTTCTGTTGATGCTAATGCAGAATCACCATTCATTTCACTGGGAACCAAGGCATCACACTAAATATTTGCCTTGACTTCCCCCCTGTGATAATCTGGGAGATATGAGAATGCAGAGTTTAGTAATCAGGCAATATCTGTTGGAGTGCACTGAGAATGCTTTACAGAGCCTCTGACCAGTGCAGTGTTTGCTGAGGAGCTGGGTGGGGTGGTTTGTTCCTGCTTGATAGAGCCTCCATCAGCATTCAGCAGTCAAGGCATAATAAATGAAGGGTTTAAAAACTTTCATGGAGAGAACAGCAAGAAATCTTGCAGAAATCTCAGAGCAGGAAAAGAGAAGACGGGTGTGGTTTATGAGCAGGGAGGAACAAGTTTGATTTGAATGTTGGGTGAGAGCATGTGGAGTGGTTTGAGGAGGATGTTCTAGTTCAAAAAACAAGTTGTGAATTAGGGGATTGTACGTGGATTAGAGATGTTTCAGAAGCCTTGATCCTTCTCTAGGAATGTCTCAAAGTGACAGAGAAACTGAGACAGACAGAGATACGCATGGGAATTTCGGTATTTCTGCCCAAACCAATGTATTTCTCATAAAGACCAGCAGTGGTTTGAGAACCCCACTACTGAAGAGCTAAATACATGTAGATGCATGTCTGCTTCTGGCAGAGACAGAATCAGCTCTCAAGGCTCAGTGACTGACAGGGCTGCAGCAGAATACCCTGAAACCACAGCACAGAAATAATACTTGGCTTCTGTTCAAACTCTGGAGAATAAAAGCACTTTTGGGGTTCAGTGGATTGCAGTGCACTGTAATTTCCTGGTCCAAGTCCAAGCACAGTGAGCCCACATTTGCAAAGGTCTTATTTCAGATTTTCATTCTCTGTTGTACTCAGAGTTTCAGTGTGAGGATCCTTCATCTCACGGCGTAACTGCCTCTAATTTATGTTTCCATTTCTTCAGCAATGGTAAAAAATAAGGAAAATCATAATTTGTATCTGTCAGTGGCCAGTGAAAACTTCTGAAATTATCAAAATTTGTATTTCTTTGGATTTTTTTGATTGCAGTAGATTGCCACAGCTTTACCATCCTGTTTCCCCCAGGGGTTGGGAATTGAAGTACAAAGATTCTGTGAGATCATTTCTGTCACCTATTTCTACAAAGTAGCTTTGTGTAGGATTTATAAATTTCTAGTAGTCAAAGCCAGGCCTTTGCTTTCTTAAGGATTAAGCCCATTTTTTCCTTTAACTGACAGAATTGTTCACCTGTATTTTCTGCACATTTCCTCACAAATGCGCAATGAAAAGCACTCAAAAAATAGTTCAGTCCTCCAAAGTTATAAATGCCAATTGTAATCCACAGAGGTGATTTAGAAAAGAAAATAAAATTTACTATCGTCTTCAACCATTTTACATTTTTATCTTTTCTTTGAAATTTATTTGCATTTCAATAAGTTGTAAAGTGCACCGTCTCAAATATGAAATATTCCTAACAAAATTACTCCTAATAGCCCCCTAACTGTGCTTTCTGGTTATCAGAGACTCTAGGCATTGGCTAAATGTGTCAAATATGGCTTATTAATTTCAGGTATCTATTCATGTTTATGAGCCTGAAATCAATACAAGTGGCACAATTTACACAGATACTGAGTCAAGCCTGGAATTTTAACATTCTGTAAGCCACACAATAAGGATTTTTGGACAAAATAAAAATTTCATAAACACTTTCGAGTTTTAGACCTCTAAGCCTTTAAGGCAATTTCAAAAATTGTTTCAAAATTTCAAAGTCATTTGCCAAAAATGAATTTTTTAAGTCCTCATTTAGGTACCTACACATGAGGTATTGCGCTCTCAGAGATACTGATCACCCAGAACATCCACTGAGATGGATGAAATCTGGAAGACTGAGCTCCTCTGACAAGCACCCTATTTTAAATGCATGAAAATGTCTTCAGGAGTCTAACTTTTGGGACTCAGGTGTTGAAAATTGTAGTAATCATCTTTACAACCATTTTCTATTCTTTCTGTAGTTCCAGAACCGCCTGAATCATTCACAGTGTGGGTGTCCCCAGTCTGCTGAGCTTGTAACGCTCCCAGCCTGTGAGCCAGGGCTGCTCACTGGGGTGCTGGGAGGGCTCTGGAAGGGGGAGGAGGGTGTGCGTGTCCCCATCCTCCTCCCTCTGATCCCATAACCACCCTAGACAGTGGGATCTTTAAAGAAAATAAGATAAATCATTTATGTCAGAGTAGCACTGAAAATACTTTTCTTCCTTCAGCTTCCTTTCAGCAGCAGGGGCTGGCCAGGCTGATGAGACAAAAGGCTCGTGTCATCTGAATAATAATTTGCCATAATTTTGGCATTGCTCAGTAGCAGCCATGGAGAATTGCAGTGCTGGTGAATCCCCATCAGCTGTGAGTGCTACAGACATCCCTCCAGTGTCACAGTGCTGCGTCCATCTGTTCGGCATCAGAGCTGAGAGTCGTTTAACAGCATTGCTTGGTTCTTTGCAATCAGATTAAGATGGTTTTGGCAGCCAAACCTACTTTGTTTCCAAATAGACACAACTTCTAATGAGAGCTCATCCGTGTTTGAATTCCCCAGCTCCTGGCGTGGCCAGTGGATGCTCCAGAGAGTGTGACCGTGGTCACCATCGCTCCGGATTTCCACGGTGTTCACAGTGGCTGCATCACCAACCTGAAGAAGTTCACTGCCTACTACACCTCGGTGCTGTGCTTCACCACCCCAGGGGACGGCCCTCGGAGCCCTCCCCAGCTCCTGCGCACCCTGGAAGACAGTGAGTACCCAAATTTTTAAATCTCTCTGCTTAAAATTTGACCCCAGATTCACAGTCACTTTGCAATCTCTTCTCAAGTGACCTCGTGTCAGATGAAGACCTCAGCCAGTTTTCCATGGGTGTTCTTCTAGCCTGTGGCAAATATTTGATTTTTTTTTTTCATTATGGACTAAACCTGGATGAATTTTTTTACATTGATGATTAGCTGAGACCTTCGTAGTCTGGTTCAGCCAACACACAATGCATTATGTCTGTGAATCCTTGTGCTCTTAAATCCGTGTTCAGGCACCCAAATAAATATGAATTGATCTTCTTAGGAACTGAGCACTGGAACTTCCTGTGGAGGTCAATGATTAATTCATGGTTGTTTCCTGCTGTTATTCAATATATTGAAAATGTCTGTATCAATATTATATTGCAAGTGTTTGTGTGAAAGAACCAGGATCACAGCAAGGCAGTATCTTGCATTCTGAAAAACTGAAGGCAGGATCAAATAAAGTGAGCTGGATGGTTTAGCATATAGATTATTTCTTGCATCAGAAAAAGGTTTGGTCTCTGTGGCCCCTTGAAGTTGTCTTCTCAAGACATATTTGGGCCTAACAAGTGCAGTGTGTGTCTGATGCAGATAAATTGCTGTGGCCTTCACAGCCGACTGTGTCCACAGTGATCTTGGCTCTGGCCAGTGTTTCGGGAGCATCATAAACACTGCTGCACATTTGCAGGTTTAAACCAGAATAAAAAGTGCCTAATTCATCCATTAAGATATTGTTTTTAGAAATACTACTCTGTCTTAATAGGGATCTTTTAGATTAGTCAGTGTTCCTGTAAAGAAGAATTCAATCGTCATTAACATTCACAGAGTGAGGCTCAAAGTGCTAATCCAGTTTTTCACGAGATACTTTTGAAGGAACCTGGAGAAAATTGCTTTCCCATGGATTTTCCTGGTGTGGTTGGTCTCCTCTGTGCACTACAACTGTGCCCCAGGAGCAGGTTGTAGGCTTAAACCAGAGGTAGGAATTTAAGGACCAGAAATCTGTGTGAGCCACTAATCTGACCTCCAGCTTGTGTTTCTGGGGTGAAAGAACGAGGTGTGGTGGAAAGAGAAATGTGCATTAGGTTCCTGTGCAGTATCAACTTCTTTGCCCATATTCCTAAGGAAACAAAGCTTCAGCCAGTGATGGTTTGTAAATGTGTCTGTTGAATTCATCTGTTGGCTCCCTCTGAGCACAGTTGAACCCCATGGTTAATCTCAGTGAGTACAGAAGGATGAGAAACCAAAGACACAAAACTCCTTGGATTTCCCAAAAATTAAACAACTAGGCAGAGGAGGGAGAATCTGAATACTTCTGCTGAAGAAAAGGCTGCAGAAATGAACCTTAAGTGCTTTCCACAAAGTGGGAGAAGGGGCAGAGTCACTGCCCTGTCTCATTGAGGTGATCTCAAGGAAATGTTGGGATCACGTGCCATTTTAAACACAAGAGAATTCCACCAGGAAACATAAACCAAGAGAGAGCCAGACTTGTATTTTCTAGATAATCTGAGCCATTTCTTGGTGTGTCCAGCTGTATGCTGCGAGGAGCCTCAGCAGGAGAGATGAGCAGGATTGATTGATTGATTGATTGATTGATTGATTGATTGATTGATTGATTTATTAATCCTGCGGAATTGCTTCCTGGGTTTTCACAGCGATGAAGAAGTTCCGTGCAGGGGGGTGTAATGCATCTTGGCAGAGAACTCCTTGAAGCTGAGTTGCTTCAGGATTTATGTGGTGGGAAAAAAGATTTGAAAGGCCTGTCATTCATGTTCGCAGGTGATCATTTTCTGTCTGTGTAGCAAAGTTGGGCAATCCTTTAGGAAAACAGGGATCTGTTTGATCTGCAGGTCAAATAAAACCTGACAGCCAGTTAGAAGCATCGTGTCCTGGCCTGGAGTCACCTGCACCCGTGTGTCCTGATGCCATTAAAACTGGGCTGCAACTGCAGGGGCTGGTTGGAGCAAAGCTTTGTGAGTGTGGTTTCCATGTCTGTGGATCCGTGGTCCCAAACAGTGATAATTCCATGCTCTTGCTGGGCATTCCTGGGATCACTACTGGATCAGCAGTTCTTCTGTGGTGCTTTGACTGCTGGGTACTGCAGAGTGGATTTGGAAATTTTCCTCACTGAGACTGCAGAATCACAAATGGAGTTGTAGCTGACCTACTGGCAGGGTTTGGGCTTTTTTTGTCATAGCTGGAGGGGAATGAGAGGCTGGACTAAATTGAAGAGGAAACAAAACATGAAATTGCAGACAAGAAATTGCCAACTGATGTCAGTGGAGCTGGAGGATACTCGGGCAGAGATCCAATCACAGAAGGACAGTGAATATAAAGTGAACAAAACCTCCTTTTTCCAGTACATCGATTGAGGACAGAACAGCATTTGGATCAAAAATCAGTCAGGCTGTCTTCCTTGAAGATCAAAATTGAGGGAGGATGGCATATTCTTGACAGTCATTCCATTTTATGCTCTTTCATTGCACACTGGGGAGCTGAAATTTTTAAGAGCTCTTGAGCTTCATCATAAAAACCCTTTAAAAGTTTCACACACTTGTATTCATTTTACAGAAGACAGTTGCCATTATGTTGGACATTTTTAGAGTTGTTTTGAGGGAATTTATCCAAGCAGTGGCTTGTGACTCTGTCCTTGCTGTGACCTTGCATAGGGGAAAGACTCTTTCCAGGTGAGGGGATTGCTGGTGTTGCTGCACAGAGCAGTGCAGGTAAACAGCTCCCAGGTATCCTTGAGCAAATGCTGGTAGATCTCCACACAGCTGGGATGATGACCGGGTGAAATAATTGACATGACGAGAGCCAGAGTGCTTCTTCCCACCTTGCATTCTCCTCTCACCAAGGATTTCAGCCTCCCTTAGCCCTGGCTCAGGGAGGTATTTCTCCATCCCTAACCTTGCCCTGTGATTCTGATCCCAGTTAAGTGGAGTTCACCTTTTAACAGCTTTCCTTTTCTGATCTGCCAGAGCCGGGAGCTGTGGGACACCTGAGTTTCACTGAGATTCTGGACACCTCGCTCAAGGTCAGCTGGCAAGAACCTGTAGAGAAGAATGGCATCATCACAGGTATCAGCTGCTATCTCTGCTTTTATTTATTTTTTTATTCAGTGTGTAGGGGGTGGAATGTGTTGTCACAGTGAAAAACTGTGCAGTGGAACATTCAGGGAGAATTTGGGGCTATTGCTGGTTTCCTGGCCCCTCCTCTGGGTAATTGAGATGTCACCAGGGAGTGTTACACTAAGTACAGCTCCAATTACTGGCAGCTCATGATTGTGGTTGCTGGAAAAGCAGTTTGTGTTAGAAATCAACTCCCCACAGGGTGTCTGGTCTTGTTAAAGCCTCCGTGACCTCCACCTGCGTTACTGAGTTTTTGGAAATTTGTGAGACCATGCTTGGCCTTTGGCCCAAGGGTGGGGGGTCCCTACATGGAGTTCACAGCTGCAAAGTCTGGATTGGCATTGCTGAGGTTTGCAATCAAGACCAAGCCTGAAATCAGCAGAATCCTTCATCTGTGATCAAGTGGCCTGGCTGTGGACTGCGTGACAGAATTTGCATGTCATTACTTAATCTGTTCTAAACCATCACAAGGGTTCAGAACTCTCTTGTTTCCCTTTGATGGGTCTGCCATTTGACAAGCTATTTATCTATTTACTGTATGCCAGTGTAGATGCAACATCAGCAACTCCATTATTTTTCATAAAGGAAGCTATAAGTACTTGAGGAAACCTCTAGTTCTTATCAACAGAAGCAATATTGTTTTCAGATGGGAAACTATTGCAGCTGCACAGGATGGATATTCCATTTAACAAAGACTTTCAAGGTTTTGAAGCTCAAAAACGCTCCCAGATTTTAAATTCCCAGAGGTAGTTGGGAAGGGAGAAGATCATTTCACATGCATCAAAATATTTTGGGTTTTGAGCATTGAAAGGTTTAATTTTCTTAAAAATTGTGTTACCATTTTTTTAAAAGCTCATTTCAGGAGTTAAAAAAAGCAGATTTTCTGACTCTTGACCGCTGAAATGTTATATCAGTCTAATTTCCTGAAGCATTTTAACTTTGACAGGTGTAATTATTTTGATAGGATTTCACTTGTCAGTGTTTTCCTCCGTGCATCTGTAACGTGCACCATTTGTAGCTGTGTGCTCCGGGCTGTTTGTGGAGTCCTCAGGCAGATCATCTCCCGCCTCTCCACCACGGAAACCTGCATGAAATATGCACTGATTTAAGTGGTTTGAGAATAGAAACTAATGACTCCTGAAAGCAGAGCAGTATTGATTCCATGAGGATGGCCAAAGCCTTTCAAGCCCAAGTGCTTAAATTTAGGCACCTCCGTCCAGGATGATGTAATACTGATCCTTCTTAAGCAGAGGTAGCAGCTCTTGCAGCTCTCAGGTAGCTTGGTGTTGCAGAATTACTTTGCTAAAAACAAGCTGCTCCCTCCCAGAATGGGTTGAAACCTGGTGGAGCCAAATGATGGACTCTGTTAACGTGGTGGTTAGGAGCCTCAGACAGCTCTTCTTTTTTATTTCCTCCCCTCTGCCCCCAAAACCAAGTTTTGCTAAACCACCACAATTATATTTGTGGTAAACTGTTTCAGAAAGAATTAACTGAAGAAGTTCTCTTATTCGGGACAAAACACCAGTGTGAAAATGGCCAGCAGAGTTTATAAGGAAAAAAAACCTCCTTAATGATGCAAATTGCATTTGGGATAGAAGAACAGCAAAATTGTTCATGCCCTGAGCACCTCAAAGGTTTAGAGAGGGCTGCTTGGAGATCTGAGTGCTCAGGGAGGCAATTATTCATCATTTCTGCTCATTGATGTCTTTACTGGACCTTTCTGTTCCCTTCACGGGCACTGGGAGGAGGGAAGCACGGAGGGGGTGCCCAGCAGCCAACCTGCTCTGGGAAATTGCCCATTACTCTTGCTGTAAATCTCAGTATCTTCCTCGTTCCCTCAGCAAACATTGATTTATGAGGATCTGGATGTGGACGGACAGTTTGTGATTGGGTGTAGTGCTCTCGTGTAGAGAATTTACTCCACATCAACAGAAAATTATTTCTGAAACTCCTCTGGTCATTAGTTCCCGTTAGGCAGCGTTTTGTGGAGTGCCAAAGCGTGGGGGAAGGATCTGTGGCACCTTCCCTGTCCTCGCTCACACCGGAGCCAGAGGAGACCCTCTGGAAGATCCGGCTGCGCTCCCCACGCGCGTTTCTGGCAGGGATCACATCTGTGACACAGGGAGTGTGTTCTCACCAGCCACATGGCCCCGAGCTCTGCCCATCTGCCACGCAGTGTGCCTGAAGTGCTACTCGGGGGTGCAGTGCTTGTTGTTCTTTTCCTTCAGCACTTTTTTTTTCAACAGTTTTTGTTATGCCTGATTGCGTTTGGCTTTGTGGCTGCTCGCTGTGCATGTACAGATTTTCTGTTCTCATCTTTTATATGACTGGAATTTAACTATACATTTGGGACTGAAATCCCCGACAGTAAATACTGCCTCTTTGCCTTTTCTTCAATTTACACAGAAACTCAGGATATTTGTCCTGGTGAACATTTTTTTTTCCCCCCCCAGAAAATAAATACATAGGGACTATGTGCCTAATGGGCGGGAAAGCTGGGTCTCATCCTGTGGTCACACGGGAGAAGAGATAAAATGTCCAAAGAATAATCACCAACATTTGATGTATAACCTGAGCTTATCCAGATGGGAGAGGAGATATCTCAATCACTGAAGATTGCCTGGTGCATGCTGAGTGACACTTTCTATTGTCCGTAAGCAACAAATGGATAGAGGGAGCATTAAAAGTCCCCTGCTTATCTTCCTCGGGTTATTTATTGTCTGGAACAGTCTGCACCCACAGCTACTGAAAGAAAAGGGTGTTTGTGATGGTCCTTCTGCTTGCAACTCCTTCGTGCCTCTTCACTGAGCATCAAATGCAGGGGACAGTCAGCCCCCACCTTTCTGCTCATCCTCTGTTAATTCGGGCAACGGAGTCCTTAAATTTTGTCAGCATCTTCCTACAGATTACAATCCTGTCTGTGCTACATCAGCTCTGGTCTGGCAAATGATTTTTAAGCCTTTTCAGAGATCATCAAAACACCACAGTGTTTCCAAGATATCAGTAAATTACTGAGTTAATTAATTCCCACTCAGACACTTACTTAAAACCAGTTCCAGATGAGCGTTCAGGAGTTTTTCCCCTTCCCCTCTGCAGTGCAAAGTCAGAGGAGCATTTATGGTGTAGCTGGAATTGTTGAAGCATCACCTCCCTTTGTCACTGCCCCCTCACCTGAAACATAATTAGTGACTGTGTGAGCACACTGAGCCTGTTTTCATGCAAAATCAGGTTAAGATGAATCCCTGGCAGTGATGGCAGCTCACAAGAGAGGATGGAGAACGTCTCACACCTCTCTGACTCTTGCAGAAATATTTGTCTCACCATGCTTTTGGCTCATGAGATGATGCCTTCTTGCTGATTAATACCATGAGGGATATTGCTACATCAATTCATATATGTTAATCAGCTTATCATGTCTTTTTATTTTTGAAAAATAAAAAAAAAAAATCCCTCAAGCCCTCCAACTGGTCTGAATTCCTCATCTGAGATGATGGGAACAGGAACCCAGTAGGGAGTTTCTCTAGCCAGTTTGCCTTGTGCATGGTTCACTCAGTGGGATTCCTTGCTCTTAGTCCTTTTCACTCACTTCAATTTCACCGGCATTCAAGAGCTAGGTGTATTTTTTTTTTCCTACCCTCTGAGTCAAATCATGAAGAAAGCAGCAATCAAGCAAACTTTTCAGACACGCTCTCTGGGGACTGGCACAGCGAGGTTCACATGGGTTCAAATGAGAATAAAGTGGGACTGGGCAGGAGGAGGACAAGCAGATTTGGAGGTAAAATTGAGCAAATCAGACAGTGGAAAGTTTCAAAAGTTCTTGGAAGGAGAGTGGTTATCAAAGAGATAAAAAGGAAAGCCTGGTTATGATAGAAGAATAATATGGAGGTCAGGGCAGGTGCAGCTTTGGACAATGCATAGGCTCCAAGATGGTTTTGAAAGAAAGGATAATGATTCACCCTGCTGCAGGATTTCTGCAAGGAACAAGCGGTGGGGAGTAGAGGTTTTTCAGTTCCTAGAAGATTCCCACAATGTTCCTGCCTGATTGTTATTGTCAGGTTTCTAAGTATTTCTAGACAGGCAGCAGTGAAGGTTACTTCAGCCTGCAAAGGGAGAAGCCCTACTAAGCACATAGAGATTTTTAATTAGATATTCCAGTAGATGTTATATTTTCCAGCGTTTCTTCCTGTTTGCTCCATAAAACTCACAGAATGAAAGTCCACCTTCCTGTCAGGTTATCCCCAGGTTTCCAGGCCATTTCGTAGAAAGGACAGAAAAAAAGGAAAATTGAGACCTCATGTCCTCCTGGCAGGGAGATGATGCCCCGTGGGGTACCTGCATCAATTGTTCATTGGAAATAACAATATCTTAAAAATACTTGGGTATTGTTCTGTTTTTGCTAAGCCTTCTGTGTGTGATATGGAGTCAGATGATTTTCTCACAGACTTTATGTAAATAATAGCCAATGTTTACTTAACCATCTTTTCTGTTTTTCATTCCTTTTGTGATAAGAGAAAGTTTGATGAGCATCCTTTTTCTCCAGTGGGATTGAAGAGGAAGTGACGTGTCCTCCAATCCCTTGTGGAGTTGAGAACCCTATAAAGTACGAGAAATGTAAATAAAGTCCCTTCTTTTTCCTCTTTCTGCTAAACCTAGCAGGTGTGAGAGCCTCCTTTATTGTGTCCTCTACCGACACACTTGGGTATTTTAGCCAGTGTTACTTCAAGGAGGATTTTTTTTGTTTATAAAAGTGACCACAAGGAATGGCATAAGGAACAAGGATCCACCACTGCCCCCAAACACGCACAGGAACTCTCTGGGCTGTTGTAGAACTGGGGAGCTGTGTCCCCCTGACTTGTGGCTGGTCTGTTCTGCAGGGTACCAGATCTCCTGGGAGGTGTACGGCCGGAACGAGTCCCGCCTGGCCCGCAGCCTGTCCAACAGCACCCTGGAGTTCAAGATCACGGGGCTGTCGTCCCTCACCACCTACACCATCGAGGTGGCGGCCGTCACCGCCCAGGGCAGCGGCTGGGTCACCTCCTCCACCATCTCCTCTGGAGTGCCCCCAGGTCGGTGAAGCTGCAGGGAACAAAACAAAACGCGCTGGTTCTTGGTGGTTCTGTGTTCCAAAGGTCACAGGTTACTTCGGTTCAGCAGTAATAAAATTTCTTTATTTGTAAAGCACTGGAATTCTTTGCTGCATAATTTAGATTTAGTTTTTGGAACAGACTGAAATGTTAACATGAAGACATTTGCAGTTTGAAATTTCCAGGAAGTTGAGGCTGTTTAATACAAATACAAAAGGAGTTGTAGGTATGACAGTGGAATGGACAAAGTAATATAGCAGATACAATACAGAATCTCTTGACATTTACAAAGTGACATCAGAACGAAGCCTGAATCAATTCGAAAAGTGTTGCTTTGGGGGAAGAAATAAAGTTTGGGTGATATTAAAAGGGAAAGGATTTTCCATGTGGAAGTAATATAGCTTATGTCAACTATGAGTGTTTCACTCGTACAGTGAAACTAAAATCTTATTTACAAGAATTTGAAGCTGTGGCCTGAAAAAAGATTTGGCAGGAGGCAGTTCTGTCCCGCATTGTCTGAGTTACCATTTGGGCACCTGTATATTTACCCTTTTTGCATTTTGTTTTTAAAATTCTACACTTTGCCCCATCCAGTATAAAGAGCAAACTAAACAGCCAATTCATACCTCAGACAAGCACTTCCAGTTAATACAGAGGTTAGAGAGGTAGAATTTCCCAAAGTGGAGCAGTTATTGTTCATCACTGAGGTAATCCAATTTTTCCTTCTCCAGTATTTTTGAACTTTTCTGTATGTCCTGAGGAATGTTTGCCCTTCTCTTCCCTAATCATAGGTAATTGTGACAAGCTGTAGACTGGATCAATGCCATGATATCTGATGGCAGGATGCCTGCCAGATAACGGCATTATCCCACTTGGGCAGGGCTGGTCTATCGATCGTGGTTCCCACAAATGTGAAGTAAGAACCAAGAAATACTGGGTGTTTGTGCACACTTGAAATAAATGCCAAAAACCTGCCCATTTCTGGCCTGTTGCAGTTGCACAGAGTGCAGCATTATCACAGAATTACAGAATGGTTTGGGTTGGAAAGGACCTGAAAGATAATTTATGGGCATGGGCAGGGACACCTTCCACTACATAATTACTGATTATAATAGTTATTTCCATTTGTTATAAATGCAGGTAACTATTGGGAATTTATTCTAAACACTCTATATTTAATCTCTTCCCTGGACTTTTGATATTAATTCAGATGATATTAAAAATGTAAATGCCAGTATAATCTTGAGTGATGGCAGGCAAAGACCTGATTGGGACTGCAGATTTTTCCTCGTAGGAGATCACCCTCTTTATTTGCTAGAGGAATGGGAAAAAAAAACAAACCTGTTTTAATCAGGCATCAGAAATGCCCTGGGAAAACCCAGATATTAGAGGTCAATAGAAATCTACTACCCAAAACTTTGAGTCTTTTCCTCTTGTAGTTGTATGTCCTCTAAGAAGTAAATAAAAATTACTGTCATTTAATTCTGGGGAAGCAGAAATGCAGCGGAATTAGGGGACTTGGCAGACCTGGAGCTGGGAAGTGCCTTCCCCCTCGGACCATCAGGGTTTGTTCATTGGGAAGCTTCTCTAAAATAGTACCTGTAGTTCTGTAGCTGGTCTCTTTCCCCGTTTGATCTGTAAAAATGTGGTGCATGCTCAGGCCAGCAGAAATAGTAATGCTGTGTGTAATATTCTGCCAAAAAGAAAAGAAAAATAACCACAATTGGGGCAGATAGAGCCCTTTTCTCTGTGGTTTTTATGTTGGACACTGAATGTCAGCTTGTGTTACTGGTTCCTAGACAAAGAGCGTTTCTACCTCTCGTTTACTTTTGTGTTTCTCCAGAACTTCCAGGTGCTCCCACCAACCTGGTGATTTCCAACATCAGCCCTCGCTCGGCCACGCTCCAGTTCCGCCCAGGGTACGATGGCAAAACCTCCATCTCCAAGTGGATAGTGGAAGGCCAGGTATGTCCCTGACAAAACTGTCTTCATGAAGTCTCTGAGCGGGTAAAAAGAGTCCAACCTAAAGAACTCCTGTTGGGATTTCAGTTGTTGTTACTGTGGGTTGGAGCTCCTCTGTGAATGTCCAGGGGGTCCTGGGGAGGTTGGGGTGCAGGGGAGTTTGAGAGGCTCAGTTCAGAGATGTCTGTGTCAGCCAGGGAGAGAAGGGTCAGATGAATTCTGGAACTTCTGCTCAGAAGAACAACAGAAAAATGTGATATATAATTCATATATATATGTGTGTGAGAGAACGCTTATCCTTAAATAATTCACATGGGGTTTTGTTTATGTTCAGAAGAGCACCACGTACACCATAAACAGCACACACAGCAGAGCTTTAGCCCATCCATCTATTTTAAAAAGGATTTGAAACTCGTGTTTACATTCTGTGAGGTGTCTTTTCGAAAGTTTGAAATTATTATCTTGTAGATTCAAAGCATAGGAAGAATTGCATTAAACAGTAAAGATACCATTATTCATGAGATTGAGTGTGTTTTTCTATCTTGTAATGGAATATACCAAGGTTTTCTATCCAGGCCTCTAGATATGAATAGGATGAATTCTCTTCTTCATCAGCTTTAAACAATATCCCTCTTTCTGCTGTCACTATGCCTTGGAGGAGTTATATATTCCTCATTTGTTCTCCTGACAGATGAGCTTTGCTTCTTCCTTTCCACCCACAGATCTTTATAAATAATAAAATCTGTTTTTAAGACCAAATGTTGGACTTCTTAAATCACCATCACCACTTAGACATGTTGATACAATCACTTCACTCGGTAATGAGGCTGTTGTGAACAAGTTGGTACATTTCGTGCCATTTATATACACTCTGTGGCATATTACAGAATTAAACACCAAAATCCAATAATATGGTAGCTTAGCACATTCTGAGGAGCATTTTCCTGCTGGAACACCACACTGATATTGCTAGGAATATGTTCATTCAGCGAGTTGCAGAACGCTGCTGAAGTGAAGCAAATTTGAGTGCTTTAAAACTGCAGTGATAATTACCTTGAAGTTCATCTGTCTCCTTGAAGAGCCCTGGGTACAAACAGTGGTTTGAACAGTGCTTGGTGTGCAGGGAGGCAAGGGAGAGTCCTTCTTGTTCACAAATCCTCACCAACATCTCATGCATTTCTAGAGAAGTCACGGGGTTCTTGGTTCTGATGGATCCAGGAATTGTTTGCTCCTGTTGGGGAAGGAGCTCAGCCAAGTCCTTATGGAATCTGGGCAGTCCTTTAACCACAGCAACCCCACAAGTTTCTCCTGCCCCACACCTCACTGCTCAGCTTCAGCACAACAAGAAATGTTGCTTCTAGTGGATTTCAGGAAAAAAATAAAAATTCTTGCTCACCTGATTCATGAAAATCAGTTCAGGTATGCAGAGAAATTGGTGAGTCCTTAAGGATATAGCAAATCCTGTTTCCAGGATGACAGCTGCATATAATCCTTTGTTCACAGCCCCTTTTTGCCAGCACTCCTCTCAAACTCTTTCTCTCTGGAAGTGCAGTTTCACAGCACTTTCAGCCAATCCAAAGCAGAGCTCTCGTTGTCCTGCTCCTGTTTCCTCTCCCCATCCCACTTTTCCAAGTACCAAGACTTTTCCTCCTCCTGCCTTCTGTGTGCAGTGACTCAGGATCAGACCCAGAGCTGCTGCAACTTTGATCCAGCCAGGAACAAATGGGTCTCAGACAGATCTGCACAGGCTGTGTGTGATCAGAACATCCCTGTAAGGGGACAGGGTGTGAACACGGCACTGGGAGCAGAGATAAGGGCAGGAATGCCTCTGACTCCGCTTGGATCCAAGCCCACCTTTCAAAGAAACAAAAGCTCTTGCAAAATTGGTTTTTTTGCTGCCAGTGACACCCCAGTCTCCATTTCTGCCTTTCATGGGGTCTGTTCTAAGCTGGGATTTGTCCATGCTGGGGTTCAGGCTGCTGTGGTAACATCTGTATTTTATCATGGACCACCATAATTGCCCCTTAGGACTGCGTTGGATGGAAGGGCAGTGGTTGTACAACACTGAAATGGAGGGAGGGTTTTTGTCCTTCTGGATCTTTCATTCACTGACCCATGTACAGCTTTTAATAGCAGTGTTAAGTGTTTCATGCCTTGGCATTAAATTAAAAGCCACTTAAGGGGTGGTTTTGCAGACTCTGATTTTAAAGCTGATGCTATTGCCAAGGGACAGGATGACATTTAACTATAAAACACTGATCTGTAAGCTGGGCACTTCATCTGTGTCCCTCCCCCTCTGTAAGCGGGGCAACACCTTTGCTTTGGACATCCCTGATATTCTGACTCCTCTTCCATCTCGACTGGGAATGTACCTTTCACTCTCAGTGTCTGAGTCCTTACAGACAAAATTCAGCTGTTTTGTATTCACAAACACAACCAACCTGCCACCAACGTGTTTTTCTTCTTTGTTCCTTTATTTGGCAGAAAGCTTCCTTGGTGAGGGCAGGTCTAGAAAATGTTCCAAGTGCTCCAGTTTGGCTGAGAGCCATTTTTGAAGTCTGATACTTCATGAACAATTTGGATGAGAAGCACAGCTGGGAATTCCAGCTGACGTGAAATTTTGTGCATCTGGCCTTGGTTTCTGCTTTTTGTGCCTGGGTGTAAATTCTTGGGAGCCACTGTGGAACTAATTCTCAATTATGTCAATGAACATGAGAGGAGATCAAGTCTTTAAGAATTTAGTGTTGGTAGACACTGAAATATCAAGCGTTAAAAATCCCATTTCTGTGTTTCTAGTGAAGGTACATTCTGTACTTTTGAAGGGATTTTTTAAAAATCACTGGATTGTTTCTTTTCCATCTTTTTTATCTAGACTCAGGACTGGCGAAAACTGGATTTCTGAACAGAGGACTACAAAAATGTACCAGTGTTGTTTAAAAAATACTTCTAACATTTTTTTTCTATTACATAGAGTATAATCTAAAGAGAATTGGCTCAAATGTAATATAAAGGTTCCACTGACACTTGTTCAGAGGGACCAGCAGTCCCCTGCCTTGTGGCATTGACACTCACAGGTGACTTGTTCCTCCACAAAGAATTTCAGTAAATCCCTCCAGCCATCCTGTCCTCTCAGATGCACTTAGAGCACATATTGCAGACTCTTTTTTTTGGCAATTTTCAGCCAAGAATGACTACAAATCCCTGCTGCTGTTCATGTAGTTTCATGTTTGCACTCTGTTGCAATCCAGTTTCTTATTTTTCTTGTGTTGGATTTTTCCTGGGGTTTTGTCAGGAAAACTGTGCATAAATGGGTCACAGAGTGGTTTGGGTTGGAAGGATTACCCAGTTTCAGCCCATCCTGACTGTGCCTTGGTGGGTGCTCAGTCCGTACCATCGAGCTGGTTACAGAATCTGGGTAACTTGTGCCCAGTCTGGTGTGTTGTTCTGGTGGTCAACATTGTTTGCAGGCAGCACAAGACCTGCAGAGTAGCAAAAAGCCATTTCTGAAGAGGTATCACATTTCCTGGAGCCATGAGTGTGTGGGCTGCTGTGGGGAGTTTTTGCTTAAAGCCTTTCTGCTGTTTTTAGAGAGACTTTTGTATGAACGTCATGGTGAGCAGGAGCAGAGTTTCAAGGTGGTAAAACCTGCACAGAATTATCTCTGTGTTCCCTTCTAAAGCTGTGAGTTGGGAAAGAAGTTGCAACTTTAGCCATGAATTTGGGTGGTTTTGTGGGTGAAGTCAGTGACCCAGGCAGGATCCATCCATTGCACCAGGTGATTCTCCGGGCGTCGTTTTCACTTCGGAGCTGGTAAATAAAGTGTCTGAAACTCTGACAGTTTTATGCCCTTGACAATCTCTAAATCAAAAATGGCTGAATCGATGTAAGGATTTAGTGAGAAAAAAAATTGCACCCGGGGCTGACATCCCATGAACCGAATTTCTCCCAGAGCGATTTCAAATGTGTGAGTTATGGACTTCTAAAACGAAAACTCTGACACATCTTGAACTGTAGTAGGACACAGGGTACCTCTATAATGTACAGAAACATAGTGTTTGCCTTTCCTGCAGTTAGTACTTCATAACTGAAGTTTTGGGGGCATTGCTGTCTTATACACATGATTTTTTCATTCCAAATTTTAGGTTTTGGTTGCTTTTTTTTTTTTAAAGTCAGAATTCTGCAGCTTTGCTCATGCAGTGCATTCCATCAGAAAACACTGAGTCATTTTATAAAATATGTAACGTTTTCCTTTTAAGAAATGGAGAAACTAATGCAGGGGGAACTAAAAGGTCCTGACATCACTCCCAATGTTGTTTTATACTGTCTCATTCCTGCAATAACAAAGGAATATGCCCTTTTATTGGATGTATTGCCTTGGGAGTGGCTGAGGGACGGGAATGAGGATGTGCTAAGCAGTGATGGCTGGTGGCTATCGAGCATTCTGTGAAGCATCTCGGGGGACAGAGGTGTTTTAATTGTGGCAGTCCGGGGGTCCCTGGGGGCTGTGGCTCTGTGGCACAGAGAGCTGGGGAGGTGCAGAGTGTGTTCCTGGAGGAGTTGTTATGCTGATGGTAACAGAAAAGCAGTGGGTGCCTCATCTGCCTCCCAAAACAAAGCGCCCACGAGCGCTGTGATCTGTCAACAAACGCCATCCTGCTCTGAAGTGTGCATACACTGTTATCCGAGAAAACAGCTACAAGAAAGAAGCCTTTAACTTCACTTGATGTTCTGCAGAGCGGCTCAGAGTGGGCTCTCTTGCCCCTCAAAGGACTCTTTTATCCCAACCACTGCCCGTGGTTCTTTCTGCCCCCTGGGAATCCCTTTGTACTCTGATTCTTGAAACTGATACGTTTCCTCTGATCTGACATCAGAGTGTTTCAGCAAAAATAATTTCCTTTTCCTTCCAGAGCCTGAAACTTGGAATCTGTTATAGATTTTGGGGAAGTTAAAAATATAAAGTCCATCACGGAAGGTTTTCTTCTAAGGCTCAGTTCTGAGAATACGTGCATACATACATACATATATATATGTTAAAAAAATAAATAAATGAAACTTCTTTTGAGCAACGCGGACCTAGTACAGTAGGGCTAATGTTTCCACCTTTACAGCCCACCAGAAAATGTCTCACTGAGTCAGTGTCAGCCCTGCTGGGCCATGTGGTCCTTAATGTGTATTAATGACCTGCCTGCTCTGCACAGCAATTGCAACCTGTGGGCCTTTTTTTCTTCTTCATTATTTTTTGAGGCAAGAAACATTTTAAAAAGCTCTTACTGTTCTTAGAATACAAAAAAAGACAACTTAGTCACCACTGGAGATTATTTGCAGCCTCCAGAGCACTGTGGATTGTTGCTATACAATTACTGCAGCACTTGGAGGTGATGCTCTTAAGTGGAAGATTTGCAAAAATAAGCATTTACTATAGACTTCTTACAGTATTAATAGAAAACGCCTTTAATAAAAAGTGTTCTCTGTTTCCTTGACTGAAATCAACCCTCTCATCCTTTCTTTGTTTGTGTAGGGCTTTTTTTAGTTTTAAATCTCTTTATCAACTCTTTGCTCTCCAGGTTCAGTTTAGGGATGTTCTGTTTCACTGTGCACACCTGTCTCAACTCGTTTCCCTTCAGCTTCCACATCCATGGGCTTCACTACAATTTATGGAGCTTGGTTAGGACTGGGAATTCTAAAAGGTCCATGATCTTCACTGCCACCTATTTTGTATGTTGTTTAGTGTGTGGCAGTGACCTTGACCCCCAGCAAGTCTGAAAGGCCCGTCCAGAACTGTTCAGCCACATCCTCCATGGAATCTGCTCTGCTGGGAAGATCACAGAGGCTTCTTTCCACAGTGCAATGCAGAACTTATTTCTCTGGCCTAATTTTCCTTGTGTCATTTCCTCATGCACAAACATAAATATGCAGCACATCAAGTCCTGGGTGAGCGAAGAACTAAAACATCTATAAATAAATCAGGCTGCTTCTCCTGAAGGGGGAAATAAAAAAAGAAACAAGTGAATGAAACCTAATTTTCTATTTGAAGTACTTGGGGTATGTGAGATACTTTGGGCTGTGGTGCCTATCGAGTGTTTGACGGCGTCTGTGGCTGTAACTTGTACACAGAACTTGCAAGGGATCTGTTAAAAAAAGATTAAAGGAAATAGCTCTTTACACAGTGGGTTGTGAGCTTCTGGAATGTGTTGCCACAGCAGCCTGTGGGAGTAGATAGTGTCAGTAGGTTAAAAAGGGATAAAGGTGTCTTTGTGGATAATAAGTCTGAATAGACTGAAGGGAAGAGCTGCCCAGGTACCCTCTGCCCTCCTTCAGCCCCTGACTGTGGACACCAGGATGAGGGAATTGGGCCACACCCACCCTTTGTGGCAGGGGTGGAACACCAGAGGAAGGTGCTCAGTGCTAGGGAATTATTCCAGGGGCCTTGCCTGAGCTCCCCTGGGTTTCAGCGTGTCCAAAGTGAACCCCGGCCATCCACCCCTTCTCTTCTCCCCTTCTCCACACTCCTCCTGGGGCTCTCAGGCACAGCCCTGCCCACAGATGCTGCATCTTCCAGGTCAGGCTCTGGCCTTTTTCTCCTTCCCTGTTGGCTTCCTTTTAAGTCCTGATTCATCTTCATTTAATTTCCAGAAAGCTGCATGGAAAGCAAAGCTCAATTCTCATCAGTGTTTAGTCCCTTCTAACACTGCCGTGGCTGAGGGCCCATGTTGGGCAACATGTTGTGATTAATTAATACAAAGGATTGCCCATGGAAAAGTCTGGTCTAAGTGCAGAGCAGCAGATGAGGTTAAAACACTTTTGTTCTTTGACTTTGTTCTTGTTTCTCTGTCTTCATTTCCATGGCATTTTGCCTCCATTGAGACTTACTTAGTATGCATCAGTTCCTGCGAGTTATTATCAAGGCTATTTTTCATTCTCTTATATTACTACTTGATACTTTTGTATTGTGGCAGGAAGATTGAACAGGGTATTATTGCTCTCATGGTGTTTTTTCTGGAATGGATCTTATCACAGGATCCAGTGAAGTCCCATCAGGTACAAGGAGACTTGGCTAACTTGGCTGGGTTTTCTCTTTACAAATAACTAGTCGTGTAAAAATTAGTACTAACTGAAAAATGTGTTTAACAGCCTTTGTGCTTCCACTGCTGTGATGACAAACATTTATATATATTTATTTTCATATATATTTACACACACATATATATAATCTGCTTTGTATTCCTTCTTACCTTTCCCTTGTACAGGTTGGTGTGATGGGTGACGAAGAAGAATGGGTGACTCTTCATGAGGTGGAGAATGAACCTGATGCTCAGATGCTGGAGGTACCAAACCTCACTCCTTACACTCATTACAGGTAAGAACAGCAGGTAATTAGCTGCAACATGGAAAAAAAAGGAGTAAATAGCAGCATGGAACAGCTTTCCTAATCACAAACATCTGGCTGGGTTTTATAATCTGAACAAGAGGGAAAAGCTTTGCTGTTTTTGTAGGTTATACCTAAAATTACTAATCTGATACTGTTAATTGTAATTTACATACAATCCAGGAAATAGCATTAAGGAGGAAATTCAAGTGCCTGGTGAGATGCTTTCACAAGTAACTGCTACCCTGTGATTTCCCTCCCTGAAGGGAGCACCAGTGGAACATCAGCCAGTGACAAATCAATTGTAGCTAAACTGGTGCAAACCTGTAATTACATATTTGCATCAGCTTAAACATTGCTTTATTGATTTAACTTAATTTGGTAACATCAGTTAGATGAAACCTTTGCTTATAGGAATTTATCAAGTTAAGCTTAATAGATATAAGCAATGCCTAAACAGATTGAGGTGACTCTGCATTGTGGGTGCACCCCAGCTAAACAAGATTGATTTTTAAATCAATCCAATCCAAGCAATGCTGTGGTATAGACAAGACTGGAGAATTTGAGGTACTCAACCCTAATGAAAAATACTTTCATGATGCAGCTTGCTAATGTCGAGGCTGGTGGAAAGGAGATCCAGTGGCAAGTGTTAAATCAGCCCTCTAGAAACTTGTCCATTTTGTGCTGGCTGAAGGGGCTATTAACTAACCCACGTGCTGCTGTAAGCCAGGACTAGGTGCACCCAAGGAGAGCTCATGTAATTTACAACTGACTCAGTGCCAGCACGTTAATTTTCCTCCCTTGGTCACAAACCTAGGAACATATTGAATTTCTCACTAACTCTCCACCGAAGTGTTTTAAACCTCATCTTCCAGAGCTAAACATTTTACTAAAAGGTCTTGGAAAATTTTTCTGAACTTGAGCAAAGATTTTTGGTGCAGAGGTTTAGGAAAATTATCTTCAGGTTAAGAGGATTTTGCTCTCCTCATAAAGGGGGATCCTTAAAGCTGAAAAGGCAGGGGTGAGCCAGAAAGTGCAGGTTGTGTGACAGATCAAGGTTCCCTGTCCGTGAAGAATAAGGAAAACTTGAACACCCAGACAGGTGCATGGAGAAACATCTTTGGCATAGCAAGTAATGAAGGAGAATATGAGAAATTTGGGGGATTGTTTTTTCCCAGTTGTTAACCTTTTTGGTGTATTTTATTCTTGCATCTCATTTCTCTCTTGTGTTCATTTAATTCTGGGGTGATCCCACTTATGCTGGGATCCTTCACACATCCAGTTCCCCTTTGATTGTTTTTTCATTGTAAGGCAGCTCCTTGAATTTTGCCTAGTTTTATCTCTCCTGCACGCACTGATAGAAGCTTTTCTGTTTTGCTTCAGTGTTGAGCAATTTTATACAAATTTTTGAAACCTAGAAAGCTGTTGCCAAATGGATTTGTTGTCCCCTGATCAGCTTCAGTCATTGCCCGCTGAGGAAATGCACGGTGAGAGCTGATTATCAGAGCACGTCTTTACAGGCCGTTCTTCTTTTCTATATTTTGGGCCAGTGTTTGAGAGTGAAATCAGGACAGTATTTGTTTAATGTGCTTCCTTCAGTGCACTTTGGAGGGAGATCAGAGCAGGTAAATAAACACTGCTGTGTTGACTGGCTCATCCTTTTCCCAGGCTCAGTCATTAAGTCCAAAATTAGGTGTTTAATATGAGCAGGTCACGTATTTATGTGCAAGTGCTGGGTGCTTCCAATGGCTTGTGAAGAGTGAGAGTATCTGAAATGTACAGCACATCTTAATTATGTGGTGCTCCTTGTAAAAAAAGATTTCCCTAAATCTTCTGTGACCCAATAAGGATTTCTATTGTAGAAGAGATGGTTTCAAGCAGACAGGGTATTTTTTAAAGATGCATATCCATATTAAATAACTTAATCTTTCATGTGCAGGAAGGCTGAAAATGCAGCACAGGGATAAATCAGCCTCTTTCAACGAGTAATTGAGGGGAAATGTTATCGCCGGTATATTTTTTATATTGACAGGGAATGAGACTATCCGAAGTTTGATATTTTAATACCTTTCTGAATGCATTGTATAAGCATCACCAGAGAAAATCACTTACTGCCAGCATAAGCTCATCAGGCTTGGTATAATTAACATAAATTTCTCAGACAAATACCTAAGTTTCTAATAGACCCTGAGCTAATCTCATTTTCATTTTTTAAATACCTGAGAGGATCTGAAAGCAGTTACCATCATGCATTCAGCAGCGAATACAAAGGGGACCTGCGCGCGGCGACCTTCGCGGAACGTTTGGAAAGCCCCTAATCCGTATTTTCCCACCCCGGAGAAGCGAGGGAGCGTTCCCCGAGCCCTGACAGCGGCACTCGCCGCCTCTTTCCCCCCTGCTCCAGGTTCCGGATGCGGCAGGTGAACGTGGTGGGCCCCAGCCCTCGGAGCCAGCCCTCGCGGGTCATCCAGACCCTTCAGGCCCCGCCGGACGTGGCCCCCGGCAGCGTCACCGTGCGCACGGCCAGCGAGACCAGCCTGTGGCTGCGATGGGTGGTGAGCAGCTCGAGGGATGCGGGGATGGAGGGGAGCTGGGGATGGGGACGGGGCTGCTCCCCCAGGGCCAGGCCAGCCCTTCCAAAGTGCCTCCTCCTCCTCCTCGCGCTCAGCATGAGGGAGGAACAGCCAAATTGTTTCCTTTTCCAGAGTAGACGGAAATCTGAGCCTTGCCTTAAGTGCCTTATTAATCAAATAAATTGCCTGCTGCCACTGTTTCTGCCACTTCATCGGGGGAATGCGCCTGTGTGTAAAAGCTTGGCTTTGAGGGGCTGCAGGCCCACAGTCTGGGTCACCGTGTGGGGCAGGAATGGAGCGCTGGAGCCAATTCGCCGCTTGCCAGGGCTCGGTCGCTTGCTCCGTACAAAGCGGTCCCCAGAAGGTGGGCCCCAGCCACGGGCAGCATCCCGTGGTTCTCAGAGCCGCGGTGCAGCAGCAGCAAGGCTGGCACTCCTGTGGGAAGATTGGATTTAGCTGAAACGGTGTGGAATTATGCGCTAAAACGCGGAGATAAATGATTAATTGTGAAGATGCGGCAATTGCTGACATCGCTGTGCCCCTTCGCCTGTCTCAGTTACCTGCAGAGTTGCCACGGTGGGATTTACTTGGCAATTAACCTGCTCCAGAATGGTTTTTCTTCACCTCTGTTAGGCAGCGTTTTCCACCGGGGTTACTGTGGTGTGAAGTTGATGAAGCACAGGTTTCCTTTTGCCCAAATGTTAGCTTTTCCATGCATAAACTCATTATGGCTGGAAGTCAAAATCAGGCTGGGAACAAGAGGGATTTTCTCCTGTTGGAAAGGAATAATTCCAGTTTCTCAACAGGACACCGCATTTAATTCTGAGCCTTGCCAGACCAAAATTTGAAGCTTGAAGGTGTCACCTCACTGCCCACAGAAGAGCCATTGCAGTTCCTTTGACAGAACTCTCTCATGGCTTTTCTGTGTGAATGTCATGCCCACATTGGTCTCCAGACCTACATATCTTCCATCAAAATTAACTCCAGGTTATTTTAAGAGCCTTTAAAACATTAAGATTGTGTTGCCTGGAAGCCTGTTCTCCTTGAGTCAAACTGTGCAGGGTTCAGGAGGAGCAACAGCCACAGCTGAAAATGACCTGATAAACGCTCTTCATGCTTAATAACATCAGTATTTGAAAGTGTTTAATCTCTTTTATTTCAAGACCTGCAGGTGAATCTATTTTCCCCTGGGAGCTGGGAATTCCTCCCTTCCTACAGAATGAGGGTCACGTTTCTAGCCCTGCATGCCTGCAGGGTAGAGTCTTTTAAGCTGTGAAATGTTAATGTGTATCCAGCTTTCCCAGTGAATCAGAACCAAATCTCAGCCATCCGTGGCATCGTGTAGTTAGTTTTACAGCAGAAAAACTCCAAACTTCATGAAGTAGGCTAATTATTTCATATTTTAATCTCTGAAATTGCTTGGGGAGTTAGAATAGTAGAATAAATCTCTGCTGATAAATGAGTAGGCAGAGAGCCACTAAAAAAAAGTAAAAAATGTACGATAAATGAATTTGTCACATGCTTCAGCAATTTATCATTCATTTCCATAATTAATCACAAAGCTCTGAAATATATTGTATTCATATCATCTCTGTTGATACACCCACAGCAAATGGTTTGGTTTTGTGAGCAAACCTACTTGGCTCAAAATTAAGGTAAAAATCAGAAGAAAATGCCAAGCAGCACAGAGATCATGAAGCATAAACCAGAAAATCAACCTCCTGATCTTTTTTGCCTTCCTACGGCCTTGCACGAGTTCGGGCGGCCGTGGAAGGAGGCGTGGAGAGCCCTGGCCGTGTGCTCTGACAGCAGTGTTATGTTTTCCCGTGTCACCCGGCAGCCCCTCCCTGACACGCAGTACAACGGGAACCCCGAGGCGGTGGGGTACAGGATCCGGGTGTGGCGCGGGGACCCGCCCGCCCCGGCCCTGCTGAAGGTCATCGGCGACCGCCTGGCGCGGGAGTGCACGGTGGAGGAGCTGCAGGAGTGGACGGAGTACGAGCTGCAGATCCAGGCCTTCAACGCCATCGGGGCAGGGCCCTGGAGCGAGGCTGTGAGAGGCCGGACACGGGAGTCGGGTGAGTCCAAGCACCGCATCTGCTGGCACAGAAAACCCCGGGAATTCACTGCTTTCTGCCCTTTTGTTCAGGTTTTAGTTTTTTGGTTTGGTGTTTGGATGTTGGGTGGGGTTTTGTTTGCTTGCCGAGCCATTAAATCTGAAATGAAATTTAAAAAAACAATCTCAAGATGTACTGAAGGCAAAAAGACATACAGGCATTTGAAGGGTTATTTCTTTTTCTTATTTCTACCCTGCTTTCATGCACAAACCTGCAGGTTTTTTATTTAAAGCAAACAAAACAGCCTCTCCTCGTTTCTGCCCCAGTGTGGACAGCACAAGGAGAAGCTTGTATAGAGACTTTTCTGGGTGAGGTGCTCTCTCACGCCTCCTCTTCTTCCCCAGTACCCCATGGCCCCTAATCCTCCTCTTTTTCCTGTCTGCTTCTAGGCTGAGGCACATTTTCTCACAGCTGTGGTTACCTGCAATTTCATTTCAAGCACCAAATAATTCTAAAAGGGCACAAGTCACGTTAGAGAGCTGATTACACAGAGAGAAATAAAATAATTACCTGAGCTTCTGATGGCAGGTTTTCAAACCTGCCTTCCAAAATTGTGTGTGCAAGGCTGTGTAGACATAACCTGCTCATAGACCTAGAGCAGCAGGGCTGTATTGTTGAGCTGAATTGTCCAGGCAAGCAGAGACATCAAATATCAGAAGGAAACTGTCACTCTTAGGCAACAGTAAATTACTGTTAGCTCAGGAGAACAGTGAAGGCATGTGTTGAAAAGCTACTCTCTAGCTGTTGACTTCCCCAAAACTTATTTCCAGACCTACCCTACAGGCACCTGGGAAATGAAAAGTTATGTTGCAAGTTAGAAACAAAGCACGTGATGTGTGGTGTAGAAGTTTAACACTAAATCTCTTTGTGACGCTTATTTATGCAAGGTTCAACACTGGTATTTTTTCCTGTTTTTTTTTTCCCGATTTTTCTTCATTAAAGCAGTTGTGGGATTTAATCCTGTGCATGCCTTATGTGTGCGTGTCTGTGCCCTGTGTACCACGCAGTGTTCCTTGGTGGGAAGCGAGACCAGGCACGGCGGGGTTTGGTCTGCTGGTTCAGATAACTCTGCTTTGAACTAGCCAGGGAGAAGGCTAAACAAAGTCATCCCCCTCCGTTAAAGTGCTGCTCTTTGGGAAGGAGTAATTGCAAAGCGATTGCCAGAGGTATTTTACGGGAGGCTTGTGCTGGAGTTAGAGATAGCACGACCCAGACAAAGCAGTTCTGTATCGTAATAAAAAGATATCGCATCCTCCACTTTTGCCTCTCCGCTGCTCTTCAAACACTTCTTTTGAAATGTAGTAAATACTAAGATTAAGTCATTTCATAAAACCTTAGGATTACAGTGCTCTTGCTCAGCATCGAAAGATCAGAGGTTACGAGTGGATCTGGCATTTTCTCTGGCAGTATTTAGAGAAGGTTGACTTGAAACTGATTGTGGGAGGCACACAGAACCCGGGATCAAAATAACACAAAGCTGTGATTTAGGCCGTAAGGACTCATTTGGTTTTTTCCATGTGTTTGCTTTGATACAGACATCTGATTTCTTGCATAGAGCAAGTCAGGGCTCAGACTTTTGGCTGTATCTTCTTAGATTTAGAATATACAAGATGTGCTGGCTTAGCAGCAAACTGTATGTATGAAAGCACTTCAGGGAATCTGGAATTAACCTGTATGCACAGTCAAATGGGGTTAAAATGCAAATAAAAGATATTTAAAGCCAGAGAGAAAGGTCAGAGCACTTTTAGGTCTGTCTTTGGAACTATAAGAAAAATTCTGTTTATTGCTTATGTTTTCAAAACACTTCAAAAGCAGATGTCCTAAATACTTCTTTTTCTGTTTTTTAGATACAGAGTCTTAGGGAAGTTGGTTTTGCTGGCACTGGGGGTTGTAAACATCCTCACAGCTGGCCAGCGGTGCCTCAGCCAGGATCGTGTGGTGCTCCATTGGCACAACTCCTGGTTCCATGTTTTACACCATCCAAGGGGATAAGGAGTAGAGCCCAGGCACTAAACCAGGTCGTGGTATCTGATGGCAGCAAAGCCACTAGAGCCCAAAATCTTTATTGAAAATAAAGCTCTGTTTGAGCATTTGTTTGGTTTAGGTTGTGCAATCACAGCACTGATAGCTGAGCACAAATGCCAACAACAATAGTGGGGCATGTCATTACAAGTACTCACTGGTTGCTGAAGCTCTTGAATATAAAACAAATTGAAAGCAAAGAAACTATGAGAGAATAAATAATGCTGTAGGTTTTGGTAACACAGGCTTGAAAAACAGTTGAGAAATCCTAAAATGAAGATCTGGGATAGAGTTGCAAGCAGCTGAAGGTGGAGGGAGATGAATTAGGATTTTTAGACAGGACAGGTTCTATCAATCCCAAATGTTTTCGTAATGTTAGAAATTAAATAGCTCATTAAATTTTACAGTGTAAAATAACTGCAGAGTAACAAGCTCAGTTTCCACTCAATAAATTGACAACGACAGTAGGTCCAATATAGAGAAAACAAGAAAATGCAGAGACACAGATGTATTAGAACAACCTTGGCAGGGCTGCTTGCTCTTAGATACAGACCCTCTTTCTTTCAAAAAAAATCATCTCAGATACACCTAACCCAGTGCCTTAATGGATTTTGTGCTCTTAATATTCAGCTACATGAATGTGTACACTTGTCTTACAGGATGAGCTACTGTGAGAGCATGGTCACACATCTGTGGCAGGGATCAATCTCCCGATGCTTCGGAGGCTGACCTTCACAGAGCAGTTACTGTGCTGGGATGAAGCATCTCTTGATAATTCAAATGTGGTCCAGTGTCACTGTGGGAATTTGTCAGTTTGTACAAGCTGAGAATTTGGCCTGCAGAACCTAATTTTATAGGCAAAGTGGATGTGTGCTGCAGCTATGCTACTTTTGCCGTGAACCTTGCTGGAAATTTGCATTTCTTGGCCGACGTCAGATGTACAATGTGCCCCTCTAATTTCTGCTTTCGAAAAGAGTGAGGGATGTGCAGCTAAAATGAGCTGCAGAAATGCAGAGAACCACTGCATCCCACTCTCTAGCTTTCCTAGAAAGCCAGAATACAGACTAGCTTATTAAAAGTTCCTTTTGGCCCAGTTAGAGACATGAAACGACATAATTTGCTGTATATCAGATGTGGCTGTGTCAGATGTAGAAAGAGGATGCCTGATTTTAGATGCCAACGTGGATAACCATAAAAACTTGAGCTGCTATTGAAGTTCAGTGCAAAGTGCCAGTAACTCTACGATTCCCTGTGTTTGATCTCCTGAAGTGCTCCGTGCTGGCAGTTTGCTGGATTAGCTCATCGTTTAGTTTCCGTGTTTCCGGTGCGTTTTGTTCAAGCTCTGGGATTTTTTTGGACACTGTTGCTTGGCTTCTGTGCTGTTCTTGCAGGTTACTAATGAGAACTCTCAGCTTTTTGGAGCTTATAACAAAGTCTTCAGTGCAACTGTTTAAGGAAACCAGTGTTAGAGAAGGGAGCTTGCAGAGGAAAGAGGGATTATGTGCCTCACTCCCTAATTAGTCTTAGCAAACTATAATTTCTTTGAATCACAGCTCCCTGAGAGAGGAGATGGGTCAGAGAAATGAAGGTTACCTTTCAATTCATTCTTAAAGGGTCGATCAAAGTCTGTTACTTGATAAAAGACTGGCAACAATAAGATCCATAAAACCACTTGCAGGTCCTGAATCCATATTAGAATAAAATTCTCAACACCGAGGTGAGAACTGAAGGTTTAAAGCTCACTCAATGAACACAAGGATTTTTGCCATTCAGGCTTTTGACTTAGATTCCTCTCCAGTGAGAGGGGGCATTCAGCTGCTCTGCCGCTGGGAGCTGAGAGGGGTCTGGGCTAATGAACCTTCAGACAGAGCGTTCTGTCCTTTGTCAGCTGTCCAGTGCCCCCAGCAGCAGTGTGACCATCCACACCTCAAAGCCAGGGTGCCCTCGGGGCCAGCCTGGGCACAGCCTTCACCTTCCGTGAATTCGGGAGGGCTCGTGGCTGCTGATCAAAGAGGAAAAGAAATAGTTGTAAAATAAAGTAACTTTTTCTCTCTTGAAAAGCCTCAACCCAGATAAAATAGAAATAAATGTGGCTGGAAAGGTCTTCTTTCCTCTACACATCCTGGTTTCTTGCGACCCACCTCCACCCTTTCTCTCTCCAGGAGTGATTCATGTGGGAGTAGCTCTTTGTGAAGATCTACAGATAAAGTTATAGCAGCTATCCGAAGACATTCATGGCTCCTGGCAATCTATTTTCCTTTAACATAATTATATCCTTGTGGGGGATAAAACTAGGAGAAGATTTAAAAAAAAAAAAAAAAGACACTTTCAGTGTTGGAGGGGAAAAAAATTTGGATTTTAGTCTGCTGCAGTGTCGTGTGATGGTGCTCTGTTTCTCATGGCCCAAATAACTGGTATCAGGGAAATTGTTTCAGAAATTACCATCTCTGCCATTAGCCTTGAGTGCGCAGGGGTGGGGCTGCCACCTTTTTGGGGTGGGTTTTTTCAATTTTTATTAATTCTGGTGTCATACTCATTATCTCATTCATGTTGCTAGGAGCTTCAGGAGCTCGCCTCCAAAACAGCAGATCTGTTTTTTCACTCGGACAGCCAGGAAAGCATTCCTTTGGCAGGGATATGGGCTGCTTTTTGTGATACATTCAGGCCATAATCAAGCCTTACTGACCCAAAGTGCTTGTGTAACCAACTGCGTGAATGTTCTCCTGAGGTGTGACAGGTGTATCAGCCTTTAGAAAAGATTGTACCCTTCAGATGTTGGAAATGCCACAGGGAAAAAATGCAAAAGGGCAGCATAAAATGTGAACTCTTAAAAATAGCCTCACATCCTGCTTGCATAACGTGACATGCTATTAAGCTTGCCTACAAAAGGCTGCAGTTGTGTGGTTCCGCAGCACTTCCAGTTTTAATGGCATGGGAAAATGCAAGTTTGCTCTTCTCTGGAGTCAGAGAAAATTACAGTGTTCCTCTGCCATCAGTTCTAATGATGTTTCCAGTTTCATAAGAGCCAATTTTGCAACATAAATGAAATGGGCATCTCTCATTGACACCGTATCAATCCCTGAAAACACACCTCGTGTTAATGCATCCATCTCTAATTGATGCATTGCAAATGTTGAGCACTATCACATCATCAAAAGGCTGCAGAGGTTAAAGAACTTCTTACTGAAGTGGGAGTACAGTCCGGGGGGGAAATTATTGCTAGCTCTAGACAAGATGCTGTAATTTCCTTTCAGATAATATAGGAAGCCACGGGGGCATAAAACTTCTTGTTAGAACAGATCGTGCTGTAAGAGAAACTCACATTTAGAGAGATTTCAGCTTTTGGCATAGGGAGTGAAAGGTGTGGGAAAGAAGTACTGGGAGATAGGCTTCTGGAGAAGTCCAGGAATTTAAACTTGGTTCTAATTACTGCAAATATATAGAACTTGAAATTTATTCATAGCTGTCAATATTTACTGTCTGTCTGTAGACACTGATAAGTATTAAATGTTTAGCTCTTCACAAACATTGTCATTTCTGAGATGAACTGGCAAGAAATTGTGAGACAGGCTGAAATATAAAGGTGATGTAGAATGAATACAAGAGGAGAAGGGATTGTCTAAAACATATTCCAGTCCTTTTGGGTTTAAATACTCTTCTATGGGATCCCTGAAGAATCCTGGGCAGGTAAGGGAGACGGAGAAAAATTATCTGATATGTCTGACCTATTTCTGCTCTTTGGTGATGCTGTGTGGTTCCAGTTCCCTCTGCTCCTCCTGAGAATGTCTCTGCTGAAGCCGTGAGCTCAACCCAGATCCTGCTGACCTGGGCAGCGGTTCCTGAGTCTGAGCAGAATGGTCTCATCCTGGGCTACAAGGTAGGCAGCTGGAGTTTCATACTCATTTGATTTTCAGTGCATTACCAGGACCTGATTTTGTATTTGTTATTTATCACTCACCTGCTGGATATTCATATTATTCCTGAGTCAGCTGCAGAAGATACAGGAAGTGTGCTGGCTTTGAAAGGGGGGATTGGTGAATATAATCTCATTTTATATTGGATGTCAAGGAGGAATCTCCCTCTCTTCAGTCCCATACAACGATCTCTTTCCTTCTGTGTCTCATCTATGTTTATCCTGCAGATCCTTTACAAAGCAAAGGATTTGGACTCCGAACCCAAGAGCCAGACAGTGAGGGGGAACCACACCCAGTCAGTGCTGCTCTCTGGCCTGAGGAAATTCGTCCTCTACGAGCTCCAGGTGCTGGCATTCACCCGCATTGGGGATGGGGTCCCCAGCTCCCCAGCAGTGACGGAGAGAACCAAGGATGATGGTGAGTTTAAAGGTCATCAAAATAATCATCTGACTTGATCCACCCTGTTAATGCTGCTTTCTTTTTGGGGTGCAAGTGTAGGCAACAAATATTTGGATTTTCAGGGGATTTTTTTTCAACTTTGAACCCAAAGGACATTGGCTGTCCCTGGTATAACTCAGCACTATCCCATTGGTCATGGGCTGAGGATCTGGCAAAAGCACAGAAAACCAGTCTCCCCTCTTTCCTCCTTCCCTGCAGCTAATGAAGAGGAAAAAACTTATAATATTGAACTGTGAAGCTTGGTGGAGATAATTTCTATTGAAGACAATTTTAGAGCCCAATTATAAATTCCTATTGAAGTTCAATCATGCTAAAAAAAAAAATGCTGCAATTGAAAGCAATAAACAAATTTGGGTCTGATTGGANTCCCCAGCTCCCCAGCAGTGACGGAGAGAACCAAGGATGATGGTGAGTTTAAAGGTCATCAAAATAATCATCTGACTTGATCCACCCTGTTAATGCTGCTTTCTTTTTGGGGTGCAAGTGTAGGCAACAAATATTTGGATTTTCAGGGGATTTTTTTTCAACTTTGAACCCAAAGGACATTGGCTGTCCCTGGTATAACTCAGCACTATCCCATTGGTCATGGGCTGAGGATCTGGCAAAAGCACAGAAAACCAGTCTCCCCTCTTTCCTCCTTCCCTGCAGCTAATGAAGAGGAAAAAACTTATAATATTGAACTGTGAAGCTTGGTGGAGATAATTTCTATTGAAGACAATTTTAGAGCCCAATTATAAATTCCTATTGAAGTTCAATCATGCTAAAAAAAAAAATGCTGCAATTGAAAGCAATAAACAAATTTGGGTCTGATTGGACTGAAGGAAAGGGATGGAATTTGCAACTTCAGAAATCCACTCTCCTTTTTTTTCACCCCAAAAGAATGAGACATTGCCCTTGAAGACGACCCTGCCAGCTTCCTTTTGCAGCTGCCTCCAGCACTTCCCAGGGGGTTCCCAGTGCAGTTGGATGTGCTGAAGGAACCCAGTCAAGCATTCCCTGAGCACACTGGCGTGGTGGAAGCATTCCTGCTGGTGGAATTGTACAGTAATTTGGTTCAATTCTTGAAATATTTTTTGGCTTCGCAGATGCTGAAACTGCTTTTACTTTCACTACCTTTTCAGGAATAAATAGGTTGAGATCAGTGTGAGAGGCTTCTGTTTAAGTCTCTCTCTTTCTCATCAAAATCTTTTCAAAATAATAATGTAGTAAATGTTGGTTTACACAAGCAAATTCATTAAGGTAATTTGGTTTGCCTGAAAACACATTCAGACTTCTGGCTTAACAAAACATTTTCCATGCAGTGCGTGGAAGGGAGGAGTGGGAGCATGTGGGGTCAGGAAAAGGGACAACAACTCCCTGACATTTTTTAGCCTTTTTCTCAGCATACTCCCTGTGTGGTGACCTGGTTTTTCTTTGAAGGGAAAAATAAGAAAAATTACTGTTAGCAGAACTCTGCAGGGAGAGAAAAAGCACTCAGTGAAATGTACATATCAGGCTGTAATGAGAAATACTTAAAACTGTTTGTTTTGGATAACCCCATTATAGCAGCTCCCTCCTTAAGTGCACGTTGGCAAATGAAACAAATTGTTCTTCCATCTCCATACCCCTGACATAAATATGTTGTGTCTCCTCTGGGCTCCACTTAATTAAAAGTATCACCAGGAGTAATGCAGGTGGAATTTGTGCTGAAGGGGAAAATTCATGGATGGTAATGTATGAATTAGCATCTCCTCACCTCGTGAACCTGGGCTGGTCAGTGCCGTCTGTGTTCATGTGCCTCTCACCTGCCTCGGGTACTCCTGCTCACACTGAGGTGTTTAAGATGCAAATGTAAAGTCAGGAAACAGTTCAAAGCTGGTGCTGATGACACAGAGAGGGGATATTATTGAATTCCAACAGGTATGAAGTGGATTAAGCTATATAACTCACTGTAAAGGCAGCTTGGTGTCGTGCTTCACAGCGTGTTCTCAGTTACACCAGTGGTGATGCTGCAGTGAGAAAAATCCTACAGACCTCAGAGCCCCTGGTGCAGTCAAAACCACTGGGGTGCTCTGGTCTGTGCTGTGTTTGGTGTCTGAGGGTGTTGGAGGCCTTTACCCATGGACAGACCCCTCAGAACAAATGTGTATTATGCACACGCACGGGTGCTTCCAACCATTATTGGAGCAATAATTCCATGCAGGGTGAGCAGAACACCTGTGATCCCTGTGCTGTGCAGTCCTTGCTGCCATGATCTCTGTGTTCCCTTGCAGCCCCCGGGCCCCCCGTGAGGCTGGTGTTCCCCGAGGTGAGGCTGACGTCCGTGCGGATCGTTTGGCAGCCACCGGAGGAGCCCAATGGAATTATTCTGGGTAAGATGGAGCAGCAAACCCCGGGCTGGGAGTGGAGGGATGGAGACCAGAGCAAGCTACAGCTGTTGGGTTTTCCTGTGCCTTGCACATAAGTGAATCTCTGGCTGAAGAAAAGAAAACGTGCTGCTGTCAGCTGAGGGGCTGTGGTGAGGGGTGAAGCCTGCGTGGCTCCGTGGTGTGGGTCTTCCTGAGCCAGAATCAGGTGCTGTTCAAGGCACTGTGTCTGAATGTCATCTCTCTTCCCATCCTCATTTGGGTTGTAACCTGTTTGACTGACTGTCTGGAAAACTGCCTGGAGACCTGGATTTTCCCCACCTTTTCCAGACATGCCCAACGTTTCAGTTTCATGTGTGCTTCCATTTTATTGCTTCCTTTGGATAATACGTCTGGCAGGTCATGAGGAGTTAAATCTTATTTGTCCTTTCATCAAGGGAACTAGAGGCAGCAAGGCATGACAGGAATTTGAGGAAAACCTTCTCACCTTCTTGCTCTCATAACTCTTGGGTTGCCTTTGCAATGTGTGCACCAGCCACTACTGTACTTAAAATGTGAAGACTTTTACAATATAAGAATCCATTCCTGCCTCTAAAATTAACGTAGCTTGCAGTTACCAAGCAATTTTGTGTTCTCTGCTGATGCTGAACACATGTAGTTCTGGCTGGTGAGTAAAGATTTGTGTCTCAATTCTGAACAGAAGCAAAAGCTTTTGTTTTTGGCTAGTACTCAGTCTGCCAGGCCTTTCTGCTTCTAATTTCACTGCCATCATAGCAATATTTCCTAAAGCCTTCCTTGCTGGCTGGAGGGTGTCTGCTTCAGATGCTCCTGCAAAGGTGGTGTTGCTTTAGATACAGGCCTAGTCCTCACTGCCCTTAAATCTTGAGTCAAGAACTCCAAGTGTTTGCTCAGGTGTGTAGTTTACCAAAGTGATCCTGGCGTCTGAAGACACAGGAAGATCATCAAACAGCATCCAAAGGCAGACGCTGCAGGATTTTCTGAGCACGAAGAGGAGTCTGTGTGAAGCTTGGCAGCGGTGAGCTGCCAGAGATGGATCCACGCAGGGTTTCTCTGCAGCTCGAGGAAGCTTGGCTTCCAGGTTGTCTTGTGGGTTTGATTTGTTGCTTTTTTTAAGGAACTGTGTGTCCTAGAACTTACTCTCAGCAGAGATTGAGATTTGAGTCACAGGATGTGGTTAAGGAGAGAAAAAAATTGTTCGATAGGAATGATGAGAAAGCACAAAAGACATTTTGCTCCCCCAACTGTGTTGCAACCTCTCACGTTGCTGCACTTTGTCGGCCTCATTTGCTGGAGTTCCTGCAAGCTCAGTGGGGTAGGAACTCTTTTATTTTGTCTTTGCACAGTGCTTTGTGCAGTGCATCCGCTCCTCAGCTGGTCCTTGCTCATTGCTGTTATGGTGATGATAAAATCATACAAACATAGGGTTGGAAGGAAAGAGAAAATGTGTCCTTTGAAGAACCTTTGGCATGTTTAGCATGTAGACTGTTGTTTCCAATGTCTTTCACAGCCCGTGCCCAGTAAGACATCCCAGTGTACTTCATACAGTCCTTGACTACACTGATGGTGTAACTAAGTGGGTTTATGTGCCTCTGTTCATTCCTGCCCCTTCCCACAGTACACTTCCAGGTCAGCCAGCCCTCCTTTTACAAGTGCATTAAGCTTTTTCTCTCTAAGTGTGGTAATTTGCAGATGCCTTTATTGAATTTCATCTCACTGATTCCAAACCATCTCTCTTCATTACCCAAATCTCTTTAAATGACACTCGTGTCCTCTAAAGTGTGCACAGCTTGGTTTCATTTTTGGAGTTTGCAAGCAGATTGGCAATTCCATCAGCCAGGCCATTAATGAAAGTATTAAACAGGACCAGACTCGTTCACAAGGTCTCATGAGAGCTTATTATGTCCTCCCAGGTTGTTAGCAAATCATTGATAACAGCATTTTGACTTTATTTTTTTTAAGCGTTCATCTCAAAATGTGTGGTATTCCTCTTAGATTCTATTATTCTATTTGCTTTTGGTGGGACCGAAATTAAAGCCTTACTCAAAGTCAGTGTGGATCACATCTACTCTTCCCACCTGGCCAATTACGCTGTCAAAATGGAAAACAGATTATTTGATATTTATTATTTGCTCCAATCAAACAGATATTGGCTGCTCCTTGGCACGTTATTATCCTCATGGATGCTTGTATATTGACTCATATTTTTTTCCAGGATCTTTCTGGGTATTGAACTTTAGTTTGATTTGTCCATAATTCCTTTAGCAGGTCTTGCCTCCTTTTAAAAGGCAGTGTACTCTGTTTGCCCTTTTGTAATGTTCTGGGATGTCACCTGTCATCCACAGGTCCTAGAAGAGAATGGCTAATTATTCAGAGATGGCTCCATCTCTGCAGGGCAAATTTCATCAGGCCTTTCTGACTTGATTACATCCAGCTTAACTAAATATTCGTTAACTTGTTCTCTATTCCAGCCTACATCCCTACTTACATTGTTGTCACTTTTAATTTGTGTGGAGGATCTTGTCAGCAACAACTTCTTGTTGTGTGTGAAAACGAAGCAATGGAGGCAGCAGCCTTCCCTTTCTGCCTCACCTGTCTTGTGCTCATTTTTAATTCCTGCTGGTTGACCTGTCCTCCTCCTCCTCTCTCTCAGATTTCTAATGTATTTATGAAATCTTTCTTATTGCCTTTGCTGCCCTTCAGGTGATAACTCACTTTGCTCTTTGGCCATTCTGATTTTGTCCCTACGTGTCTATGCTGTCTATTTATACAGTCCCTTAGAGCTGTGTCCTGTTTCAACTTTTTGTCCAATTCACTTTTGATTTTCAGGTCATTAGTGAGCTCTGAATGCAAACATATTGGCCTCTTAACATCTTTTGTCTGCGTTGGGATAGCTGTACCTCTTTTTTTTTGTCTCTTAAAATGGTCAGCTAACCTGGATTCCTTTTTCCCTTAGAATTCCTACCCAGGGGGATCTTACCTGCCAGTCCCCCCTATCCATGTCTTTGAAGTCCATTGTCTTTATTCAACAGTTCTCACTCTTTTATTTTCTTCAATGGTAGAAATACTGAGGTTCCTGGAGGAAGTAGTTAGCTGCCAAAGAGAGAAAAAGGGAGAATTGCTCATGCTGGGTTCTTCTGTGATCATTCCTAAGAAGCGAGCCGTTCTTCAGAAATAGATTAAAAAAAACAATGTGTAGCATTCTAAGAAAAGGTTGCAAATTTTGGGGGGTTGGGGTTTTTTTTTTTCCCCCTGTACACTTTTTACATCTAATTACTATAATGAACCTCCAAAACAGCACTGTAACCCCCTGGTCAAGTGCACCAAAGTGGAGTCATTGTGAAAAATAAGTGAACATAATTTTGTGCGCTGCCCTTCTATTCACTCATGGGGCTCTGAAGAAAAACCACTTGCTTTGCAAGAGCAACTTATATTCAGAGCCTTTGAACTAATGTTCCTGCTCTGCCTGCCTTTTCCTCTGAGTATACACGCACCTTTGCAGCTAACATTTTTGTAATCTATATAAAAACATGTTCAAGCATTTCAGAGGGAGATTAGCAGGATGAAATACTGGCAGGCACCAAGAGGGAAAACCACTTGTTTGTTTGTTTAAATATTTTACTGTGGCAAGACTGCTAGATATTTCCCTTTTTCCTTCTGGGAATGTTATGCCAACCATCTGAGGCTTCACTCTGTCTTCCTCTCTGCCCTCAGTTCAGCCAGCACCCACATAGTTCCTTCAAATACTATTAAAGATAAATGAGGCATTAATGTGCATATGTGCACTTCAAGCTATGAGCTCCCCCTGAAAACGAGAGCTTAACCCACATCCTCCCAGGCCCTGGTTAGTATTCCTCACGGTATCTCCATATTTAGCATTTACCTGGAGCTTATTGCAAAAAAAAAAAGTGTAAGAACTCCACCGAGAATTAGAACCAAAATTGGATGTAATCCATGTTTGCAAATTCGTATTTTGATCCCGGGCTGCATTTGCACACCCGCTGGCCCTAAAACAGATAAGCAGGAAAATCAACAAACTGGATTGCTGCTCCGCCGCGCCGAGCGCAACCTCGCGCTATCGCTCGGCTCTCCCCGCGCTCTGTGACAAATTAATAAGTGTTTGTATCTCTGCTGCACCGTGGCCTGCACCAACGGGTGCTGTCACTTCTTGAAGGGCTTCGTATGGTGATGAGCTTGAAAGCTTTTTGATATTCACGGGGTGTTGTCACCCTCCTCCTGCCTGTTTGCTTTGGGGAATCCAGCGGTTGTGCTGCGGTGACCCAGCGTTGAACAGGCAGCTCGGGCTGCTGCCATTGGTTGAGTTTGGAAAGTGCTCGTGGAACTGCTTGCACTTGTGCAAAAAAATGCTCAAAAAGATGCTGAAGTGAAAAAGAAGCCTAGTTTCAATGGATAAATAAACTCATGAAGACTTGATCTTTCAGGGGGTTTTTTATGCTGTTTTGGTGTGGTGAGCGGCAGCACTTCCAGTAGCAGAAGAAATTTGGGATCTAAAGCTATATGGGGAAAAAATTAAGAAAATTATATGAATGCTTACTGACCATCCAGATATTTCACATTCTGTAAGATATTCCTTTCCCCAAAAAGTTTGCTCTGATCACCTTTTAAAGGTTGTGCTTTCAGTCATAACCTTTGATTTTTTAAATCTCTTTTTTTTTTTTCTTTTTTTTTTGCCTAAGATATCTGCAACATCTTATTGTCATAATCTAGTAAGGAGAGGAAGCTGCTCATTCCTCCACTGCAGCAATTGCCTGTTACAGCCCTCGAGCATACATTAATTTCTCTTTGAACACTTTCCATTTACCTCTATTGATTTGCTTCGTTTGATTTCACTTAACATTTCCTTTCTTCTCCCATCCCTTGTTGCTGAAATTCATCAACTTAATAATTTTATCTTTTTGATCTTGCATTAGCCCTAGTTATTATCAAAGCTGTAGTTTAAGTACTGAATCTTCTGTGCCACTCAGAAAAAGTAAAAGTCATGCTTTTTGTGGCAGTCTGTATCCTCCTTGCCCCAAACTGTCTAACAGGAGATGTAGGGGATCAAAATGAAGTACTGGGTGTGTTTCAGGTGGGTTGTAGGAAGCAATAAGAGCAAGCTGAGTTCAGATGTAAAGGCTGAATATTTGCCTTGGAATCAGACCCATGGAAGTGTTGAGTTTCTTAGGAAATCTGTTAAGGTGATGGCTCTGGTTGTATAAACTCAGGAAAATAGATATTCCCCCAGACTTTCAGCCAACACAGCAGATGTAGGAGAGGACAGTGAGAGCTGGGGCTGTTTTTCACAGGGATGCATGGAAAGGGAGTCTGCAGAGCCTGTCACAGAGACAGGCTGTGGCAAGTGATTTCCTCCTTCTTATGGCTAAATTAGTTTTTTCACTAGCCACAGACCCACTCTTGTGTAAGATATTGTAATGGCCTAGATACATATGTGTTCCTTTGTCTAATCCGGGCATGTTTGTAATTGCTTTCCAGCATGAGTGCCACCATTTAGCAGTAAATAGTTATCTTTCTATTCCCCCCTTACACTTTAACTACACTTCATATTTTACAAAGGTTTAGAAAAGAGAGGAAATTACTCAACAAGGATATGTCCCAGATATCATACTTATCTTTTAATAACTAGATAAATCAACTTTTCTATTCTTGTAATATTCTCTGTTTCCCTCCAGGTCTTATTCTTTACGTCTTATGTCCCTTTATCAAGCTTCTTTAGCCATCTTAGTTGCTTTTTCCTTCATCTTTACTGCTTCTGTAAAAATTTCCCCAGTGCTTTTCTTTGACTGTTTTTCCTCCTTGTTAAGATCCTGCACTGGGGTTTTCACTCCCACATTCTTCACATCAGTATAAACAAAAAAGATCATATATATCAGTTCCTTCTCCCCGTTGCTCTCTGTCTTTCTGTGGACTTTTAAAAAAGATCAAAATATTGCAGCATTAAAAGTACAGAAATACTTTGTTGAAATATATTGGACCAGTAATGGAAGAAGTAGTTCCATGGATAAAAGGAGATAATTCGCAGGTGAAAAAAATGAAATGTTGAAAGTGTAAGACCCCAAGACTTTGCTGGGATCTAAGCACACTCAGGAGCACCGAAAAATCAGGACACTTTTTAATTGATTAGAATAGAATAGAAGAGCACAGACTATCCCAGTTGGAAGGGACCTGCAACCATCATTAAGTCCAGCTGCCCGGCCAGTTCAGTGCTGACCAGGTTACAACATTATTAAGGGCTTCATCCACACAGGCAGGCTTGGGGCATTGCCCACCTCTCCAGGAAGGCAGTTCCAGGGTCTGACCACCCTCTCTGTTGATAAATTCTTCCTCCTGTCCAGTCTGAACCTTGGCTAAAGCAACTTTGAACCATTCCCGTGTGAGCTATCACTCAGTCCCAGGGAGATCATAGAACCAGGGTAGTTTGGGTTAGCAGCAATCTTTAAAAGCCATCTGGGTCCAACCCCCCTGCCACGGGCAGTGACATTCTCCACTAAAAAAAGTTGTTCAGAGCCCTGTCCCAACCTGACCTCAAATATTTCCGAGGATGGAGCAGCCAACACCTCTCTGTGCCATTGTTTTACCACCCTGGGTATCAGCACCTCCCTCTCCACATCCCCTCCTCAAGGAGCTGCAGAGGACAGTGAGGTCGCCCTCAGCCTCCAGACTAGACAAGCCCAGAGTCCTCAGGCACTCCTCACAGGACATTATTCCCAGCCTTTGAAGAAGTCTAAATCTATCCACCAAGCTGTGGAAATGGCGTAGGAATAAACCAACCACAGCCTGCAGGAGCTGGGGCTGAAGGCTCAGGTCACTCCTTGGGCTGCAGCCATGGCTGCTGCCCCATGTCCCCGAGCAGCTGCTGGAGAAGAAAGGACAAGGAAACCCTGGTGCATCATCAGTGGCACTGTGAGAGTCAGCACAACAAAATTAATACCATCTGCATCCCAATTAAATTCCAGTGTTTGTGACAGAGTGCACCACATGCGAGTGCCATCGCTTCCAGGGACTGCAGGAACTCTGGGCCTTTTCTGTGAGTGGCAGTGTGGCAGTTGTGGCATATTCACAGTGGGAAATAAATGTCATTAGGTTTTCTCTAATAGCCATAGGTAAGATCAGCCCCTCAGATTTCATGCACTGACCTTCCCGAATGAACCATGCCAGGTTTGGCTCCCCTTGGTCTTGTTACAGCCAAGATGTGGTGGGAGTTCAGACTGTAGCTGGGATATTAATTCCATGAGAAAGAGATGACTCAGGTGCTGCAGACCCCTTTTGTCACCCATTTGGAGGGTGAGCAGAGGGTTGGTAGAACTGTGCTGTGACTGTTTTGTTTTCAGCTGGTTTGATTTGGATTTGTTGGCTGCCCTCTGCCCTGTGTAACTCCATGGAGCGTTTAATCATACATTCAGCTCAGGCAATAAAACCCCACATCAGTTCTGCTATTAATTGATTTTGGAAGTCAGCTGCTGGACTGGAAGTTACCACTGAGCTCCAGAAGTTGAGTGCCTGATTGAATTGCTGGGTTTACAGAATGGATTTGAACATTTGGCAGACCCTCTTTGGGGGACAGTTGTCGCCAGTGGTGCGTAAGAACCCTGGAAGCCCTCCTTCCACAGTGGAATCATTAATAACCCAGGCTAAACTGTGAGCTTCTGATCGTCAGGCAGGCTGGAACGGGGGTTATCACTTACAGGCATCAGCAAAATTGATTATTAAGACCCACATGGATGAAGCAGGACCGCAGAGCTTGCAGGCTCTTTCCTCAGGCTCTGGGCAAGGGCAGCGATGCTGAGTGATAGGAGAAGGGTGGCTTTATTGGCAGTTCTGGCACTTGCTGCCGAGGGAAAAGCACGTGCAGAAAGGAGGAGCAAGCCTTGACTGGAGCAGTGTGAAAGCTGCATGGTTTGGGCAATCCAGCTGCTGGAGCTGCAGCTGAAGAACCTTGAATTTGAGCCAGTGCTGAAACTGGGAGAGGGCAGAAGAACCTGTGAGCGTGGGTTGGAAAGCTGGAGCTGGAGCGCTGCCGTGAACCGCCTCCATCAGGTGACACACTGCACCAACTCTGCTCCTTTGCTTTCCAAAAAGGTACCAGTGTGCCCAGGAAAGATTAAACTGGTTTTGCATCTTGTTGGTGTAAAGGATGGAAAGTGAACTCGGTTTCGTGGCAGTTGTATCCAGCAGACCCTTGTGTGCGTGTGATCTCCCTTGTAAGGTGTGTGGCACTGACATAGAGCAGAGCTTTATAACACCAAAGGCAGTAAATTACTCGCTCCTGACTTCAGATAAGCATGTAATTAGGATAAACTAATAGTGCTGGTGCTCTTTTGTCTCTGCTAGAGAAGCCAGCTGAGCCTTTTCCCCTCTCTGGTTGCAGGGTACCAGGTCGCCTACCGCCTGGCCAGCAGCAGCCCCAACAAGTTCACCACGGTGGAGGTTGGCTCCACAGTCCGGCAGTTCACGGCTACAGACCTGAGCCCAGAGTCAGCGTACATCTTCAGGACGTCTGCCAAGACCAGGCAGGGCTGGGGGGAGCCTCTGGAAGCCACGGTGATCACCACTGAAAAACGAGGTAATGCTTGTGAGCCGTAGGTTCAGGGAATTTCTGCGCCTGCCCTGGAGCCTGCGCAGCACTTGGTGGGGTTTTAATAGCAGGCTACACCTCCTCCTTCTCACCCCATAAAGCTGCCCCAATCCATAGCAACATCATGATTTGAGAAAGCAAGGCAGACTTTTATGAGACACAGTTCTTCTAACCTGCCGGGCTGTTGGAATTGATTTTTCCATCAGCTGCTATATTGGCCGTATGCAGCCTCCTTTTGCAGTCAGATGGGGGGTTTTTTTTCAGCTCTCTCGTTTTCTAGAAAGATTGCAATCTTAAGAAAGTAAGTGATGGATGAATTATATTGATTAGGGAACGCAGAATGAGAGCCAGTGGTGTTGCAGAATTTCTCCATGGCTCCTCCACTGTGCCTCAGCCCTGACCTTACGTGTGTGTAATTACTCTGGTATTCGCTGCCACACGCTCGAGCAGAGCCTTTGCATCTGGATTGCCCAGACTTTTTCTGACTCTTGCATCAGCCATGGAAGGGTTGTTTGCATCCTGACTCTTTCGACAAATTCTGTGGTGAAGGGAATCTACTTGCAGGTGGCATTTATACGTGTGTGTAAATGATACCAAATGTAACAAAATGTGAAAGACATGTAAGGTAGTACAGGATCTGCTCTGCATCACTGCTTGTTTTAAATGCTTTGGCTCAAGTAACTGCTTGTTTCTCCAGTTTTAGAACTGATCTGTAGAGCTGCAGCTAGAAAATTTGCATTTTCTACTTGTGCATGAAGATTTTTAATTTTTTTTTTTTTTTGATTTAGAGCTAAAAGAGGATATATTGGTGAATATGTTGGTGGAGAACAAGAGGGTGGGTTTTCACCTGGTCTTGCACATAGGCCATGTTCCACTGCAAAGGATGTATCTGGTCTCTTGAGCTGGCAAAATTAAAACAAGCCAGGGTAACTCTACCAGCACCACTGGGGTTTGTACCACGTGCTGCTCTGACCAATTGTGCTGCCTGAATATTGATATTTTTTTTAGAAAAATTCTCCCTCAAAAACTAGAACCGTACAACCTCCGTGACTCATAAAAGTCACAGTTCAGAGAGGAGCACACTCCGGCAGGTCACAGGCCAGACCTCCCCAGACATCTTTCAGCTGGTGTTAGAACTTCTGCATGTGCTTGTGGGCCTGCCCTTGGTCCTTGCCCAAGCTTTGCACTATTATGCAACCAATGATGTTTACTTTTAATTCCTAGAGTGTGCCTGATAAGCAATCATTTGTTTAAAGTCCTTTCTACACCTTGCACATCATTTAGTGCAAGAGTAACAATTTCCCATTATATTTGCCCACAATGTCTTCCTTATTATTTTCCCCTAACACTTCTAAGAAGAGAGGAAGTTGGTTTGATGTTCAGCTACCACCAGCAAGAGCCTGTGAGGAGCATTTCAAGTACTCCTGGTCTTTTTGGTTGGGTTTAAAATTCCCTCTGGAGGTCATGTGCAGCCTTCCCAGTGCATAACAGTGCAGTCCTCAGAGTAAGAACCTCTGGAGATGTATTAGGAAACTGGAAGTGCCTCTGCTAAAGATACTGTCCATCAAAGAGATCTATCAGCTCAGGGCTTCTCCTGCCCCTGTCTGATTGCTGTCAAAGGGGAGGTTCAAAGCCTGGCATGTAGAAGCTTCAAAAAAAACCTGGCCATGCCAAAAAATGTGAATTCTCAAAGCTCAGAGCCTCTCCTGGTCGAGTCTTTGTGCTCAGATTCCCCAGACTGTGCACAAGGATGCACAATAGCTCAAGGCAGAGCTCCCAGCTCCGCTCTGGGAACAATGACCCCTTGTTGCTATCAATGCTTTGGGGTTGTCTTCAGTACCCAAACCACAGTGTAACATGATCCTTTTCTCTTTTTGATGGACAGCTCTGCTGGGTCTCTACGTGCTTTGGAACCACGAGTTTACTGATCCCATATAAAGTGTAGGGACAACAATGTGTTTTATCACATCAGCAAGAATGATAAAAGGGGATGATAAGGAAATTTATCCAATGCAGCTATTCTGCTAACAAGAAATTAACCTGAAACTTGTATACATGACAATAAATATTCTAGAATGAAAATATATTTAATTCCTATTAATAAAGATGTATTTAATATCCTCATAGTCCTTGATACTAAGGTAGACAGACACAAAAATTCCCTTGAAAATTAGCAAAATTGGTCACTCTTGCCCTTGTAAATTCCTTGGTTAATCCCAGTATAAATCTTTACATTTCGCAATGATGCCTGTGATTTATAGATCCCAAGTTAAATTGTGGCTGTATTCTCCAGAGGCTCTGCTGCAGTGCTTTGAGTCTACACTTCAGAATAGTCAGCACCAGTGATCAGGGCAGAACCGAGTCAAAAAATTTAAATGTAGCAAGAAATTAAAAGTAGTCCATGGAGTCATGTGGCCTGGTAGAGTCAAGCCTTACATTCCTGCAGACAGCTCACCTAGGCATTTGCTTGTGGCTAAACTCCCATAAATAAACTCTTAATACTAATGGGTTTGTACAAACAGTCAGGGAGTATATCCTGCAACACGGGAGATTTTAAGATCTCCCATTAGCAGCAGAAGGAAACCCAGTCATGGGAGACTGACTGCAAGACCTGACCTGCCCAAAACTGCAGAGCTTACCGGCAGAATGTATAAAACCCCTGCGTGGCTCTGCCTCCCTGGCATGGAATAACCCCACGTCCCTGTCTCCGCCTGTCAGTGCAAGGCGCTGACCTTTCACATCGTGCTGCTGCTCGCAGGCTGCTGGCACCCAGGGCTTCCTCCAGCTAATAGCTTACAAGTCTTTGGGCACTGATGTCAGCGAGAGCAGGCTGCAGAGAAATGCCAAAACACGCAGGGAATGGTTTCAGGGGATGGCAGGGAAATGAAGCGCTGGCCATACAGAGCCGTGAGGAATCAGGCAGGCAGAGGTGTGTTTATGGAAACAAGTGCTGATGAAGTTGAATTGAATTGCTTCTCAAAAGCAAGTCACTGCGGTGTCTCCAATCAATTTCTGCTTTATTACATGCCATACATTTTAATCAGAATCAATAATCTTCATGATAAACAATTAAACAATTATTCCTCACTCTATAGAGTTTCTCTATTGAAATCGATGGAGTGCGGAGATGCGGTGACGGGAAAGGAGATCTGTAATGAAACAGTTGGGGGCTGGCATGCTTACACCTGCATTGCCATTCCCTGCTCATCCCAGAGGCGTGAGGGTAATTACTCTGGAGAGATCTCCCTCAGCACTGGCTGGTTTGACTTTGCAGGTTCAAGGTTAAGTGGGTATGAAGGGAGGAGTTGAGGAGCTCTGGAAGGGACCTGCACCGGGTGCTCCAGCCCCAGCTCTGTGCTGGTTCCAGGCTGGGGTTTGGAAGCAGCAGCACCAGGAGCGGCTGATGGCTTCTGGTTCCTTGCATGGTGCAGAAATTCAGCATCAGCTTGTGTGTGCTTGGACTCTGCAACACAACAGCCTGTTCCAGCTCACCCCTTCCTCTTCTTCCTTGTGCCTCAGCTGGGGGAACTGGACACTGCATAGCACAGAGAGAACAGAGTTCCTGGTAGCAAGGTAAAAAGTGTTACCAGGTGAAAAGTGAGCTAATTTACACACAGATTCTGTCAAAAGAGCAGCCAGAAGCACAACCGAGTTTCCTCAAAGATTGCCTTACTTTTCTTGGCTGGTGGTCCTGATGATTCTTCTTCAACCTGCCAGGTCAAGACCCCCCCTCCAAGTTTGAGATCCACTGTGAGGAAGGTTTATATCCTGTGGTGACCTTCGATGCAGGGAGATAAGAATCAGTTTTACTGCTCCTCCTTGCAGTAGAAGGCTAAGGGGTGGGATGGTTGTATACTTCATGAGCCAAATCCAAAAGTTCAATGCCCTGTGGCATTACCACTGTGAAAATCTGGCCAGGCTGTCACGTTTTATGTTGGTTTGAATCTCCTCCCGAAGCAGCTAAATTACGGTTTGATTGCAGAACGACCAGCACCTCCCAGGCAGGTGGTGACCCCCCAGGGCGACGTGTCCTCACGGAGCCTGGTGCTGAGGTGGGTCCCGGGCAGCGATGGATCGTCCCCAATCCGGTATTTCACCGTGCAAGTGCGCGAGCTGCCCGACGGAGACTGGCGAACCTACTCCTCCTCCATCAGCCACGAGGCCACATCCTGCCTTATTGAAAGGTACCACGTGATCCCAGGCTGGCACAGAAATTCCCATACTTTACCACTAGTTAGGCAACCAAAAGAAGCATCACTCAGCTTCACAGTCTTTTTTGGGGGGAGAGGTTAAGTGAGGCCACTGCTCCCATTTTAGAGGTGGTGCTATGAACAGCAGTTGAGAGATTTGCTGAAGGTCATGCAATAAATCTAATTAAAGTTGGACTGCAGTGCATCTTTTTGAAGCTTTTCCTGGAAGCTCAGCACCACAGATAACACTACTCAGGCTAAATCATGTGTAGCTACACAGTGCTCTGTAAAATACAACTAGTTAAAAATCCTTTCAGTAGTGACTGATGTTAAAATCCACTCTGAATGCTGCATTGCAATTATTTCTATATAAGCTTTTCCAGATGAAATGAGAACCATTTTTATCTGTATTTTCCATACTGAAGTTTATAGATAGCATCAGAATGTTTAAACTTTGTTATTCAGGCTTCATTATATCCTCAGCAATACTGGTGTAATTAAAGTCCTTGTAACATCAGCAAAAGTAATTGAATGTCTGCGAGCAGGTACTTGTTTTGCTGTCCATTTCCTCTGTTGACGAGCCAGTACAAATCAGATTATTTCTAAAAGGCCGTGAGCTTTAGGAGAATCAGGTATTCCAAGCATTCAGATTCAGATTTTTCGGGTCTGTTATTAAAAGCATCAGTGGCTGTGGTATATGGCAGCTCACTGGTCGTGTGCCAGTATCTTTGCAGTCAAAACCTGTAAGAACAAGGAAACCATCTATGTCACTTAGACTCTACATTGGCATGACTGAAAACAAAAACTCAAAAAGGATGATTCACATTATTCAAGTTGCTGTGGATAAGTAATTCTGTCCTGATAAGGTGGCACTGCTGAAAGAGATTTTGTCTCGCCTTTGCTAAAAGCACTTTCCTGTGGAAGTCCAGAAGAGTCATGGATGTGAGAGTGCTGCCCATCAGAATGCATTATCCTTGATGTTTAATCATTCCTTACAAGTAGCTTGGGTTTGTAGTCAGTGTTACATCTGCCAGTGGATGGTTAGACACTACCAATTAATTAGTGAAATCCCTCGTAAGTTAAAGCTCTGCATTTCAAGCCTCTGCCTGCGACTCCAAAGGCAGCCTCCCCTTCACCTCCCCTGCCAAGGCAAGACAGAAGCATCTTTGCAAGGTTATGTCAGCTGGAAATCACTCTTTGCATACCTTAAAGCACCACATAGATAAAAGAGCTGCAGGGAACCTGTTGTTGCTGTCTTTATTAAATAATCCGGGTAATGGCATTAATTTGGGATTCAGCAGGAGCGAAATGCACTGATCAGGTGGTGTGGTGCAGGGGATTAGTCCGGAGCTGGCACTCTGACTTCCAGTGCCTGCTGTGCCCTGGCCGACCCTGGGCACGTCTCCTGCCTCGTCCCCACCTGTCCTCCCCATCCCTGCTCGGAGGATGACCCGGATGGCTTTGGAGGATATCTCAGCAAAGCACCTGGAAAGCCAGGCTTTGCACAGCCGTGCACAACTCAGATAGCACGCGCCAGTCGTGGGCTGCTCCGTGAGCTGCAGCCTCACATCTGTTTTCTGGTGCCCAATTCAGCCACGAGTCCAGAAGTGTTCCTGGGAACCCAGGGCAGGGGACATCTGGGAAGGTGCTGATGGCAGCAGGGGTGGGAACACCTGGGAAGCTGGGGGAGGCTGCAGAGAAAAGGCGATGGGGAGAGGAGACAAACTGCTCAGTGACTCTGGTTGGCAGTGGGCAGGTTCTCTGCAGAGGCAAGTTGTGATGAGAGGGGGAGATTTCACCCCTGAGCTTTATTGTCCCCATTCCACAGCTTGAACCCGTTCACCTCTTACAAACTGCGAGTGAAGGCCACCAACGACATCGGGGACAGCAACTTCAGCGCGGAGACAGAGGCGGTCACAACCCTGCAGGATGGTAAGGGAGGAGGAGAGGCACGCTGGGGGCATCACTGAGGGGTGGGGGCTCCCCGGGGCTCCCGGACCCACTGCAGGGTGTTCTCTGTGGAGACTGGAGTGAAAACCATCAGCCAAAGCAGTTTTGTCCACAGGAAGCTGACACAGGTAGCGATGAGATATGGCTGAATTAACAGGCAGCCCCAAGTGTCCTGCTGTGCCCTCTGATAATGAATCATACTTTCAGGAGTCTCAAAATGGATTTAAACTTCGTTTGATTGGCTTCCAAACTCTGTGCTAACCATTATCTTTGCAGAAATTGAATAATTTACAAGAGAGCATTAAAAATAAATGTAGAACCCTGCATACATTTGAAGAAGTTTCTTCAATTGTTTTCCCCTCACAATCCACATCAGTCTGCAGTATGGCAAAATTGCTGAGGTATAAGTAAGAAAGAGCATGAAGCTCCTGGAAACATGAGCATTTAATCCTGCAGATCAGGACTAATAAACTGTGAATGACATTGACAAGGCTTTTATTTTTAGCCTTAGAGATCAGCTTCTAATTCCTTGATTGTATAAAGTTGATGCCTGAATGCAGAAGTAGTTCTGATGTCTTGAGTGGAGAAGGGAACTCTGCAAAATAGGAAAAGCATCAGTATGTGCTTTTACCCTGGGAAATTGGGTAATACTGGGATAAATACTTGGATAAATACATATATATGGGTGTTGTGAGGTGGGGGTCGATCTCTTCTACCAAGTAAGAAGTGGTAGGACATAAGGAAATGGCCTGGTTGCATCAGGGGCTGTTTAGATTGAATATTAGGGAAAACTCCCTCACTGAAAGGGTTCTCAAGCACTGTAACAAGCTGCCCAGGGCAGTGGTCGAGTCCTCATCCCTGGAGGGATTTAAAAGCCATGTACATGTGGCACCTGGGGACATGGTTCAGTGTTGGGCTTGGAAGTGCTGACTTATTAGTTGGACTTGATGGTCTTAGAGGTCTTTTCCAACCTAAATGATTCTATGGTAATATATATATAAATATATATATATATATGGTGCTAGGAATCATCCAGGATTTCCTACAGAGCAAGGAGGGACTAGTTAGAAATGACACTGAGATATAATAATAAGGAGCCATTTTGCAAGGGAATGTGATCTTGAAATCAGAAGGACAGAGGACAGAGCTCAGGAGCGTGGGAAGTTAAGCAGGAACCCATGTTTTACCTGACTAATGTGCTAAGCAGCCCCTTAAAGGCATCCTGACTTTGCTCCTTCCTGCACAGCAGCGGCACCAGGGTCAGTGCAGGCTGTAACTGATGCTAATGAGGCAGCACTCACTCACTCTTTCAGAATTTAAAATTTCATTTTAAGTTCTCTTTGAATTTAGCTACAGTGGATCCAGAGCTGTGCTTGGCCTCCTCACAATACAGCGGGGAAAAAACTCAAAGCTTCTCACCTCCTCAACAAACTGAACATTTATTCTGCTGAGCAACCCCAGTGCTGCCACTCGAGCGTTGCACTGTGGAGGGCTGGGAACTCCTGATAAGGCTTTGCTTCATGTCTTTGAGCTGCTGTGGAGTGTCTGGGAGTGCCACAGGCCTTGGGCACAGTGAGGGGTTAAGCTGTGATAAATCAAGGTGTCCTGACTAAAGTAATGTGTGACTGTGTGACACAGACTCCTGAATTCAAGGTGGGCTTGCCTCAGCTGTGGCAAAAAATCTCCTGAAAAATCTGGGAGCAGTTTTGCCACCCTTTGGAGCCCGCACACAGCTGGTTTAACTTCCTTACAAATGGGCACCTGGTGGTCTGGGAGCAGCTGGCTGCTGCAGCTTCCTCCAGGTTTATGCCCTCAGCTTTCCTTGCTCCTGCTCAAGCTGCCAAGGCCACAAGTACACCAAGGGGTGTAAGAGGAGTGCCCGGCTTCTCCCTGGGTTCCAACATCCACATCCACCATGTTCCTTTAGAGACCCACCACACAGCAGCTGGGGTGGGAAATTTCCTTCAGCAGTGAAGGAGAATTTGATGAACAAAAAAAAAGCTGCTCCTTTTCCACCTTCTTGGCTGTAACTGCTCTTGTTTCCTTTTTCTCTTGTTTAGTTCCAGATGAACCACCCAGTTCTGTGTTAGTAACTCCTCACACGACTTCCTCTGTCCTTGTGCAGTGGCAGGTAGGTAAAACGAAAAATTCTGATGTTCCTGTGAACAATTTTTTGGCTGCTTTGACTTGTTGAATTTAAGGGTACGTTGCCAGGGACGTTTTCCGGAGCTGGAAGTATTGTACTAACATTGAAGGACTGCAGCAACTTCCTTATTTGCCTGATCTAGCATAAATTTTAGTGATGAATGGAGATTCCTGGCAGCTGCTTTTATTTTGTGGCCCACTGTAGCCATGTCCAAGATCGTTACCTGTCAGATTCTCCTGCCCTTTTGTTGATCTCCATAGCTGTGCATCTTTACACCGAAAACGTTCCACGGAGCGTGGTGTTGGTAAGATCAGGCAATCAAAAGCTCACTCTGGCTCACATCGTGCACGGCCTCCTGCTGCTGCTGACATGATCAGAAGCCTGAGATCAGTGCCTGAGATCCCATTCACACCTCTGAGGAGCTCCACATGCCCTCTTGGCTCTTTGAGAGCGAAACGTTGAGATTTCTTCAGAGAAAAGAAAGGGAGCTTGAGCTCTCCGCCATCTCTCTGGGTTGGATGGGGGAGTATTCGTGTCAAGTCTGTGTTTTATATTGGCATTTCCTCTGCCTTCCTTTATCGCTCAGTCCCGGCCTCCTGGGAGATGCAGGAACATTTTGTGACCCAGTGCCTGAGGCTTCTTTTTGCAGAGTGGGCATTAATAGAGGGACCCCAGTGGGGTACTGCCCGTTATCCATGACCCATCCTGGAAAACCTCTGCCCTTCTGCTCCCTAGACAATGTCCCCCACACGTAATAAGGATGGCTTTGGACAGATTGCATTATAGTGAAAAGTGTACATATGCATTTACAGGACAGATGGGACTCCTTGCATTTTTGGAAGAAAAATCTATGGGTGAGGGTCTGTTTATTGCTGCACAGCAGCACTTTAAAGTCTGCCTGGCTGTGCTGCTGGGTGCCTGGCCCCAGCTCATGCAGGATCATCCTGAGCAGCAGCATTGCTTACTGCATGTTGAGCAAACAGGGGACAGGCTGAGCAGCTTTACCAAAGGAACTATGGAGAGATGCAAATCTACCCCCCCACCTCCAACGAGAGCCCCCAGCAAAGGGAAAAAAAGTACAGAAAGAGAGGACAAAGAGGATGTGAGGCACGATGGACCACAGAAATAAACATTTCCCCAGCTGACTGATTACTGGTGTGTAGTTAATGTGAAATAGGTGGTTGTTTAGGTAATTGGATGCTTTTCATTTCATGCAAGTGAAATGGGGTTGTTGTGCCAGAGCCATCTCGAGGGAGTTGTGGGCGATTATATGTCATTACCACATGTATATTAATAGGTCCTGGTAATTCAACCGTACTATATTTTTCAAATAAACAAAAATCTTCAAGTCCCACAATAGCCTCCAATTAAGAGGAAGTTTCACAGCAGTGTCTAAGAAATAATGTAAACTGAAAACAGCAGTCAAGCTAAATGGGAGAGTGGATTTCCAAGCAAAGCTAAATTCTTAACTTTGGGCTGTGTGAATAATTCACAAAACAAACTCTCGATGCATTATCTGGGCTTTCAGCTGCTTGGTCTGATCAGTCCATTATTTTTAAATTTAAAGGAGGAAGAAAATAAGTAATTTCCAGTGAGGTCTGTTGTATCAATAATGCAAGGTTATTTCAGATGTTCTGGAGGATGTTACACTTAACATCAGGATCATGTACTGTTCTGCTTCTGCCTTAGAGATAACAATTATTCAAACTTACATTTCAGTCTTTATTTATTTATCTTTAAACAGCACAAAAATGTTTCCCTTACCTCTGTATAACATTATGGGCTGCCACTCATAACCATTTTACCTATTTCAGCAGATCCCCTAGGCCTTCCTACAAAATCCTAAATAATCCATTACATCAAAAGCAGAGTTTTGTCCACAGAAGACAGATAGGAAGGGGAAGACCTGACCTTTTAGCTGAGTACCCTTTTCAGGAAAGAATCATCATTTCCATGGCAAAGAGAGACAGTTTGCAAGCTATTTGTTTTCTGAGCTTTCCTGTCCTAAATCTCAAGGAAGGAAAAAATGGGGAATCACATGATAGCATAGGAAAACAATGTTTATTCTCATAAGATCAGTGTTGGTCCACGATGAGAAATTAAGCTTTACCTGTTGGGCAGTTACATGGCAGAGCAGGGAGTCACAGTCTCCTCCTCAGCTTCAGCAGGATTTTCCTTTTAGAGGTCTGCAGGGTATTCTACTTCAGCTTTTTTTTTCTCTTTCTTTTAAATTTAAAAAAAATTTATCAGTAATTAAAATGGGAAAAGTCAGAGGGAGGTGAGAACACTTCAGTGCTGTGGAGCCCTTCTCTGCAAGGGCACCATCAGGGCTAAAGCAACTTCAGTGCAATACAGAGAACAGAAAGCCGAAAGATTGGAAAAGAAAAAATAAAAGATCAGGAGAGAGATACTGATAATTTCCAGCAACCTCTTCTCATCTTCTTGCACAGGAGAGCACCTCATCTGGTCCATGAGCAGTAACATCATGGAGCAGCCCTGGAGAAGCCTGGGGCTTTATTCAGTCTTTCTTAGTCCCTGGGACAAGGGGCTCTCAGCCTGAGACTAGGAAAGGCTGTTGTACAGGAGCTTGATTTATTTGCCTTGTAAAATGCAGTCGTAGAGGGAATATGATTGCCCTTTCTAAAACACATCACGGGAGTAAACACCCCACAGGGAGAAGAACAATTTAACCCAAAAGGCAATGTTAGCACTGGAACAAATGGTTAGAAACTGGCTATGAATTATTTAGTTTGGAAATTAAATGAAGGTTTCTAACCAGGTGGTGAGGCTGGGAACAGCTTCCCATCAGGAATATTGGGAAGCTGAAGAATCAGCTCCATTTCTGGTGGAGGTTGTTCTGTTTGTGAAAGAGGCTTTCAGCAGGTGGGGGTCTGAGGTGGGCAGGTCCCAGCCCTGATGATCCTCAAAGACCCTCACAGTCCCTCACAGCATCATCCTCTAATGCAGGTGCCAAATAACAGTGAAAGGTGCTCAGAGCTTTGCCAGAGGATGGAGCACAATGGTGAGCATGAAACAGTGATGAATGAGAGGTTTCCAGCCAGGCATAGCAAGTGAAATCTGGGGACAGTTTGGGTTGCTCTCAGCAGGCTCTGTGCAGGACATCTGCAGAAGAAAGCAGCTGCTTGCAGGAGTGGGTTCTGCCCCTTCTCCTGGTGGCTGTGTAGCTTCTTTATACTCTGGTTCACGTAATTTTCTCTTTTGGTTTCCATAAACTGCAGTCTTTCTGCTTAATTCCTTCAGCCCTCACCCAGAGCAAAGTCCTTGGCACTGAGGCAGGACAGATCTCTTCCTCCTCTTGCCATTGTAATGGAGTAATGGAAAATTCATGTCATTTCTGGAAGCAAAATGCCAGGTTATTACCAAAGATCTTCCTGCTCAAGATGTCCTTACTTTCCTCATTAAAATTACATGGGGCACTACCTTCTCTTGTGACAGTGTTTCACACCAGCAGTTAATTTTTACACAATGCTTTTCCTTAGGAAAGTTCTCAAGGCTGGTAGGGATCTTCCTGGATTAAAGGCAAGATCATCATTAAAATCCTTTCCGTTTATACTTTCAGCCCCTTAAATTTCAGTAAAAGAATCTTTAGAAGATAAATGGCTCAGGGCATCTCTTCTTCTCTGCACTTCTTAGCCTGCATTAGACTCAGGAAAGTAATTCTTTTCCCAAACATGAGGAATCCCTTTGCATGTCTCTACTCAAGCAAACCACTCAGACACGAATCTCCTCCTCAGTGTGCCAGCTGTGAATCTGGGTCTGAAGGAGGATGTGAGGGGCTGCTGGAAACCCTTGCTGAGGTGTTGTGTCTGAGCATCTCCCAGCACGATGCAGAAGGGAAAACTCTCCTATTTGAGCCATCCCGTGGCTGTATGTGCCAAACTGCTCCGAGCTGTTGAGGAGGCCTGGGTTTTCCTCTGTGCACACACCAGAGCCCATCACACTGTGACTCCTCTCTAAATGCCTGTATGAGGCTGTTACTAGACCTTGTTTTGTCTTCCTAATCAAAGCCAGAACAGCTTTTATTATTCCTTTGTATTTTCCTTTTTATTTTCTCGTGTATCTTTCAGTAAAATTATGCCAAATGAAGATTGTCCTGTGATCAGTCCCCAAGGAAAAGAGCCACTGGAGAAATTCTGTCTGTGACAAAATGATTTATTTCTTTTTGGAAGCAGTGAAACACTGTTTGGTTGTGCCAGTGCTGGTGGAAAGCAACCTGCATTTCCAGGGGGTGCTTATTTATGCCCTTCATCACACCCAGATTTCTGTGGGCCAAGAAGGAAAGGAGCTTGACTCTCAGTGTGGATTTTTCAGTCAAGAACCTCTTGCAATGGCCACAGCTGAGCAAAATCCTCAACGTTGCCTTTAACCTGTGTTTTGCAAACCACACAGCCTTCAACCCTGTGCATTATTAGTGTCTGTTTTCACCAGAGCACAAAGCCACTGCCTCTGCTGACGGATGTTTGTTGCCATGCACATCTTAACCAGCCTGTTCTTCACGTGGATGTTTTCCAGCCCCCCAGAGTGGAGAGTCTGAACGGGCTCTTGTTGGGATACCGCATCTACTACCGGGAGCTGGACTACGACGCCGGGCCTGGGACAGAATCCAAAAACATCCAGAACCCCTCAGCTTTAAGAGCAGAGCTCACACGTAAGCCTGTGATTTGGACCCTAAAAATATCCCACAGTGGTAATCTGCCATTACACCAGGTGCTACATCCCCTCTTGCCCCGTGGAAATAAAATGTAAGTCTAAGAGTGCTGGGAATAATTCAGGTTTTACACAATCAGCCTGAAGATGCTGAAAAATGCAAGTACCTTCGGTGTGATCAGCATTGTAATGGTCTGTGCTGATCTCTGCCAGCATGCTGGAATTGATGGTCTGTCCCCCACATATCCTCTGATTTCCTGCTTTCCACTACCTCCAGTTCATAATTACCCTGGTGCACTTTGTTCTGCCTTCAAATGAGAGACACTTCATTTTCCTCAGCTGGCAACTTTTTCCTTCCTTGCTATTTTTTCAATTGTTTTTATAATTGACGTTTTGTTTTTTCTTTTTACGGTATGAAGAAACAGCTGAGGAGAATTTTTAAATGGAATTTTTGTAATTTCAAAGTGCTTGTCCATATTTTAGAAGAAAATAGCAAAGATGTGCGAGAATTTTTAGGTGCCTGCTTTCCATGTTAGTCACTGGGATTTATGGCTCACATGGAAAGAAGGTGGAGAGGGAGAGGAATAATAGAAAAAATGAAAAGGCGTTTTAGATAAAGGCTAGAAAGGAAATCAGAGGGAAGAATAGACAGAATAAGATGATGGGAGGCAGACGTGAACACTCAGTGGCTTGAGAAATAAGGTCCAGCAATGAGATGTGCTCATGGAGGGACCAGCTTTTGTCCTGTTTGATGTCACTGGACTATTCAGAATAAGATAATACTCCACGAGCAGCAGAATAGGCTTGAGTGAGATGATTTTAATATCTTACATCATCTCCCATGCTTTCCTGAACCCACAGAAGTGATTTCTGCAAAAGCAAGAGTGAATTTTAATGAGGGTGTGGGATAAGTGAGTGCTTTAAATGTAACGTAGGCCCCTAACTCTGACCTCACTTATGTGGTCAGAGCTCATGAGACGCCTCAGACTCTGCAGCTTGGACCAGGACAGAGCAGACTTGCAAAGCTCTGGTAGGTGTAGGAATGCAGAAGGGTTTTTCTCAGACAAAACCTGAATGACTGACTGTGTGCATTATGAAATAACGAATTTGGATGCTCTCACAAGCCGGGGAGCCTGTGAAACCAACCAGTTTCCTCTTTTCCCTCTTCTTGTCTGGCCCTGCAGCAATGTTCCTAATCACTGTAGAGGAGAGAAAATGAGCTGTACCTCTCCAGGGAGTCAAGAGACAGAGAAAGGGGTGGAGACAAATGTATTTTAAGATAAATTTTCCTCTTTCTCCTCATAGTTCTCACCTTAGAACACCTCTGTTCCTCACTGACCCACGGTTTTGCACAGCTTAGCATATTATTACAATTCACTCACAGCAGGAATATTGAATTCTTTAAGTGAAACTGCGGGAAATCAAATTCACACTTAAAGAAACAGGTCCTGCCCTGATGTAAGTGTTCACTTTGTGGCCCACGTTCCAGCTCTGTACTCTGCAGCTCTTCAGGTTTTGAATTTTGCATCTCAAGAAATCAAGATGTAATGCATCACTGAGAGCTTTCGCCCCTAGAAATCGTTTCCTTTTTATTCATTTGTTCTATTTAATCTAAAAGTCAGAACATTTTTGTGTTGTGTATTTGTGAGTTCCTCTGTTTGAGGAGGAAATGAAACAGCCCCATGTGAGCGAGATGCTTTCGATGTGTTACGAGAGAGTGATGTGATTTTATTGCCCTTCAAGGTATAGTCCTAAAGCTTAAACTGTGTATGGGTGTGCTGCCTCATTTGCCTCTGTCTCTGCTGTACATCATTTGCAATAACTATTTCCTTGCACTGTAACAAGCTTTCTGCTTTGCTTACCCTGAATAGCCCAAAGCAGCTTCAAGACAGTGAACAGCAGCTCTGCATTAACGACGTATGAATTAACACGTAAGTGCACATTGCCTTTGGATGGGACTCTTTGTAATGGTTCAAAATACACCACAGGCAAACTCCTGTGGCTCTCCTCTGTAGATCCAGCAGAAATCAACACAGATTAATGATTCTGGCTCTCTCAAGTTTCTTTTCCTTTAAGCCTTTGCTTCCCCTACACCCAGAGACATCGATGATGCAAGTAGGTAGCTGTTGTAAAAATGTGGCTGCTGGGAAGGTAAAACATTATTGACTGTAACAACCCAGTATTGCTGATGCTAAATGAATTTTGATTCACTTGCTACATATTTTGCACTCCATCTGAGTTTAGCTGTATCACATCATTAGTCCTACGATTCAAGCATTGCGATGCTCGGGCATTCCATGGAGTACAAGGCCAATTTAGAAAGGGCCCAATGAATTTATGTGCATCTCCAGAGGTGTTTTCAATTGGAAATGAATAAAATAACATTCGACAGAGTTAAAAGGCAAGTTGCTTTGTGGTGATGATGGTTCACTAGATAGGTTTTGCCCAAGGCTTTTGAGTCACAGATTGTGATGGGCTAAAAAAAAGAAAAAATGAAGCCCGATCCCCCACTGAAAGTTGCATGCATGAACTCTCGTGTTCCATTTTCTTCCACATCCAGTTAACACTAAAATCTCCCTTGTGACTTCTCATGGCAGAAAATAAAGTTTCCCTGTGCGAGCTGCCCAGTACTATACGTGTGTACCTTATTATTGTTTATTTGTTTATGAACTCAGCACTGTTACTTCTGATTTGCTTGCTCCATGTTTTGCAGTCCATCCGAGTTTAGTGATATCACATTAAAAAATTAGGAATGTATCAGATATAATTTACGGTATGCCCAAGACTGGGGAATGATGCTGAACTCACAGTCAGATGTTGGAGCACAACACTTACAAACACTTCTGTGACACTCAAATTAGACAAACTTGCCTAATTTGGCTTTTTGAACCTTACCAAACCAATGGCATGCTGTCAGCCCCTGAGTTAAGGGGCCTCTGATTCGTAGATAGCAGGGAAAATTATTGGCAAAGGGAGAAATTTGGACCTCTGGCCATGCGTGTCTTAATTCAATGCTCATTTAAATAGGGCAATTTATATTATTGATTGCTCTCTTACTCTAATTTCCCTGTTAAGTATTGTAGATGATAAATATATCTGTTGGGATTGATTCTTTCATCCTGAAAATGCGAAATCTGAAACTGCTCAGGCGCTGCCTCCCCTAATGACGTTGATGTGATTCTGCTCCACCCTCATTGCATCTGTTAATTACCCACAAACAATTGGGCTTTCTGGATTTTTTCACGCTTCTCTCACTCTCCTGACTCATCTGTCAGAGTAGTTTCTCTGTGTCAGCAAACAAATTTGTTGCCTGGTAGCCAAATGGAGTCCAGCCTTCGAATTCTCCTTTCTCGTTGTGATTGATGGTCGGGCTGTGGTCACACTGGAGGAGATACCCATGGAGTACCTGGAATGGGACTCCAGATTCCCCACTGCAGGCCTCCCTCTGCACCTGCTTCAGCTGTGCTGTTCTAGAGCAGTGCAGTTGCCAAATGAGCATTCCAGGGATTAGGCAAAGGCTAGGCAGGCTCTTCCCTACCAGTGCAGATCAAAATGAGACCTTATGGTGACATTCAAAGCCAAATCCAGACATTTTCTGTCCTTAAGAATGACCTAGAGATGTTCCCCTAGGTAGTTATCCATGAGAAATGGGTATATTCCAAGAGAAAACATATTCCTCTTACTGGAGCGACACTGTGAGGAAACTCTGGAAAATCCTGCCATTTAGTCACAAATGTCTTCAAAATGATGCAAATACTGCCGTGATGTGTGAATTCAGGAAGGACTGAAGCAGACACTGCACTATTGTACTGTTCTATTGTCATGTTTCCTGAGAGACAAGTCTGGAGATGTAGAGGTGTTGGAGTCTCAGAAATAGCTGTAATACAGTGTAAATGATAATGTATAATATTAATATATAGTATTTTACTTTTTCAGAGTTGAAGAAATACAAGAGATATGAAGTACTAATGACAGCATATAATGTCATTGGTGAGAGCCCTACCAGCACACCAGTGGAAGTGTTTGTGGGTGAAGCAGGTAGGTGAAAAGAAAATTGGTTGATTTCTCTTTTTTCTAAGTACCAGCATGTTTTAGTATTCTCCAGATAATGTTCAATAATTGTCCAGGAAAGGGATTATTTGAAAAATTCCCCAGTTGTTATTGCTGGCAGTTTTTTGTAGCCCTCTCTCCTGGAATAGGCACTGACAGTTTCTTGCCACTGGAAAACCAGTTGGTCTGTAGGAAGGAGGGAAGAAAGGGCATTTGAAAGAAAGAAAAGAAAATATTCTTGGAGTTGCAGGAGGATGACTGTTCATACCAAATTAGCTTGAGGGAAAAATTGACTCGAGTTAAAGAAGTGAAAAGTGGAGCACAGGAGAGCCACAAGGGAAAAGAAACAAAACTACAAAACAAGGGAGACTCGGAAAGCTGGTTCTTTTATTTTATAACTCTCTGTGTAGAGACATTGCCTGGCACCACACCTGGCTGTAGTTTTGTGCCCTTGAAGCGAGGAGACGCCGTGCCTGGTTTGCTGCTGGCTCTGCAGGCAGGCCTCGGGTGCTCCCGGGGACGGGCAGACCCTGTCACTGCATCCAGCCCCTGCAGAAGCCAAGGGTCAGTGGCACTGGTCAAGCCTGTCCTTACTCTGGATCTGGTGCCTGAGTCCTTTTTGATCATTTTAAAATCCCCCCACTGGAAGGCTGGAGGTGGAAATCAGGACAGAAGAGTTGAGCAGACGCTCCTGTGAACGCCCTGAGAAACGGGTGGATTGTCAGAGCCCAGAGAGCCCCCAGCCAGTCTGTCCCCTCAGAAGCTCCAGCTGGGAAGGGCAGGACTGGAATAGCTGATGCCTTCCTCCAGCCCTGCCAGCGGGGCCGTGTTTATGGTGATCCCAGCTGGAGAGAGGCTGGCGCTGAAATCCGGGTTAGTTACGGCCTCAATTTCTGCAGCAGCAGCGTCTGAGGCTCGGAACAAGGGGAGGCAGCTCGACCCTCGTGATGCTCAGCCCAGCAATGGAGCTGACTGCACTCTGTTCCTCTGTCTCAGGGCTGTGGGATGGAGGAGCTATCAAAGCCAGCGCTAACTCATTTTATTATTAGTCATTAAATATTCTATTGCTCATAACTAAGCAAAGCACATTTCTTTTTAAAAACTCTACTGTGCATTTTTTTAAACTCTGCTTAACCTTTTCATTTCAAATATGGTGCAACATTCTTTCTTTGAAAACATCATAAATTAATCAGAGCAGCATGGTCCTGGAGAGACAGCTGGCAATATTTACATTTTTTTTCTAGTTTGCTGCTGCTCCAAGTTACTTCTGCAACTGCAGCAAAGAAAGTCCCAGGTGGAGCCAACTCTATCTGGCTTCAAAATACATTTTTGTTCCAGAGCTAAGTATCTCCCTGCTGCAAATGGAACAAGCACATGCACTTATACACATGTACACAGCACGGGAAACCAGCTGGGGAAAACAAGGAAATGCTGTTATAGCGTGTCTTTTAATCCCACAGTCCAGATCTTCCTATCAGGGAACAGGGCAACAGGAGGAGACAAACTTGAGAGGACACGGAGATAATTACACGACCCCTGAGTGTCTGAAGGAAAGGGGGGAGCTGGAATTCAATGAGCTTTAAGATCCCTTCCAACTCAAACCGTTCCAAGATTTTGTTGATATCCAGGAGATCTCCTTTTCCAGGCAGGACTGGTGTGTCTGAAGTTGTAGTGTGTGACTTGGCTGTTGCTTTAGAGTTCCTGGATTTAGCTCTGGAAAGGGACCATCCAGGTTCACGCAGCAGAAATGACGAATGTAGGATCTTCCTGCCGATTCTCACTCTTGTTGTGTGAAGTTATTACACTTTGTTATATAACTGCCTCTTCCACCTCCAGAACTGGCTGTGATTTATACTGTGAGTAAAGTGATTGGAGATGGTACTGCAATTTAAGTTTTAAATTGATTTGTGACACCTTTGAGTTAAAGTGTGCTGTGGAAATACAAGGTTTTTGTTGTTATTGTTTGCTTGATGTTCTTAGCCACGGTAAAGGCAGTTAAGCAGCAAGCTGGAAAAAAAATGGGTCTGCTCAGCTCCAGCAATGGGGCATCCAGGTTAAAAACAGAGAAAAGCTTCCCAATAAACAACAGGTGCTGACACAGGCACAGCACTGGGCACAAAGTGAGTGAAGGTGGCCAGTCCCTGGCCCGAAGCTCTCAGGTAACTCATGTCTCAGTGCTGTTAAACGGGGCCTCATTCTGCCCTGAGCATGGCAGTAATTCTGGGAGAGGGGATAGCATTCCTCTCTGGCTCGTAAAAAGGGATATACAGCCTGTTTGCCCTTGGGGAACTGTGCTGGGCTTAGGCCAGCTCAGTCAAAATACCCGTTTCTGTTGGGTGTTCGTGTTGCTGATGGTTGTTGTGCTGTTCAGCTTCTACTGAGGGATGCAGAAGGAGGAGTGTCTGTGATTCCTTCCTTCCCTCTTGTGCTCTCCCCTGTCAGATTTGAAAATTTTCCTATGATCTTACCTGGCTTTTACAATAAAAGTTCCAGTAGGTAATGGAATCACCTGAAAAGCTTGGGGGGAAAAAGCCATTAAAACCAACCTTCTGCAAGTTTTGCCAATTAAATGAGCCAAATACACCCAAATGGGGAGTTTCTCTCCAGCCCTGGAGTGCTCTTGAGCTGTGCTCCTGCCTGAGCAGGTCTTCCCTGCCTCTGACTGATGGGCAGGTGGGAGTTTTGAGAGAGAACAATGGGCCAGATATGGGTAAAGGGTCTCTGCATCCCAACTTGCCTGGTGAGCAGGAAAGCAGAGTGGTTTGGATCTTTTGGGGTTTTTAGTGATTTATTTTATTTTATTCTACAGGTGGAGGAAATGCTTTTCCTTCTTAGAGTAGCCCATAAAATCAAAGGCTCCATTTTGAGTTCTGCCTGGATATTGGCAAAACTCACTGGTGTGGAGAGCAGTTCTTCCCCAAGATGGGAGAGTGGGCTGGGAGTCCTTGAGCTCAGCGCAGCTGGGAAGGATGTGCTGCCTGTTCAGTCTGAGCAAAGCCCGTGTCCTTCCCCCACCTGCCTCAAGCATCTGGATCCCTCTCCTCCAAGGCCCAGAAGATCCTCTAACGCTGCCTTTTTAGAGCTGGCTGCAGCTCTGCCCTGCTCATTAGAGAACCATGTGCATCTCCTGACAAATGACAGAAAAATTGAAAGCCACCACTTGCAGAAATTAGGAAGGGAGCCGCAGCCCCGCTGGCAAGCCCCCTTTTCGCCTTGTTAATTCATTTAACAGTTCAGCTGTCAGGGATGCTGGCTTTGACTGGGGAGGCAGTGAGTGTTCAGCGAGAGGCTGGGTACTGATATTCATCCCAGCCCGAAACGCAGCTGCTACCAGAGGTGCTGTTCTGCTCCGCTGGAATTAAGACTCTGTTAGAGCAGCCACTATATCAAGAGCATTATTCTACCAGGTTGCTGTCACTGCCTGATTGTGTGGGGGGCTCTGGAGTTCGGGAGACTCCACTACCTGCATTTTAATTAAAGAGAAATCACAGGTTTGGGCCAGATGTGCTTCACCTAATTTGGGAAGGTGAATAAAGTAAAATGTGGCAGTACAAATCCTGTGCTAACGAGCCTGCAGCCTTCAGTGCTTCTCCCATATACTGCAAAGCTGTTTTGGTTGAAAAGTAATAGAATTCATCATTTCTTCCAGCAGCTGTTGCTGGAGTAGAGTGAGTATGTGCAGAGAGGAGGTGGCAGAAGGGGTGAAGTGCTCCGAGAGACATCAGCCTTTAAACAGGTTGTAAATCCATTAGTGTGAAGAGGGGAGTGATGTGTGTCATTATAACTGATGGTGACACTGGTGACCTTCAGAATTCACAAGAACTGATGAGGTTGGGCTGTTGTTGTTGTTCTTTTTAATGATGATCTCTGAGAGCTCGTTCTGTAATGGGAAAGGCAAGGAGTAAAAAGAGCTGGGAGACAAATCCCTTTCTTTAGAAGTCCTCCATTGAAATGCCAGTTTGGTTGTACCCTCATCTTTCAGAGAAGATTACTTGGCCCTCTCACTTTCTTCCAAGTGAAACTGTAGCTTGGGAAAGAACAGGAATGGGACAGAGTGATGACTGCCTCTTAACCTCTGTCTTCAAAAGCTGAATCTACCTCTTGGTGCAAAGCTAGCAGACACCAAAGCAAATTTCTTCCTGTTATCTGCAATTATTTTCATCTGCCCTCCTGCCTGCAGCTCCACAGGTGGTCCTGGACCTCACAAACTTTATTTTATTCACCTGTAGCTGACACAGGGAGGGAAGATCTGCTCTGCCAGTAATGTCAGGGGAAGCACTTGGAGCTGCCTGGCCACCTCCAGCATTTTGCAGGCCAGAAACAGAAACCACCTGCAAAGCTCCAAGACTAAAAATAGTGAAACAGGTTTGGGACAGAAAAGGCTACACTGAGATAAGGACAAAGAAGCCTTGTAAGGAAGCAAAGACTTGACTCCACGTACTTGGCTCCCCTTTAGAAACTGCTTCCAGCGCAGAGCTCTTGTCCCTTCTTACCTGGTTATCTGTGCTGGGGCAACGTCCCTTTGTCTCTGTGCTGAAGGCAGGGAAGGTTGGCAGGACAAGGCTGCTTTGCCCTTGGGTGCTTTAATCTCTTTCTTCAGGCCTCACTCTTTCCCGTGTTCACTCCAGATTCCCCCCGTGGACTCACCTCCCCCCGTGGGTCGCTTTCTGCAGAAGGGGGTCCCTCAGCACTGCCTGGGGCCCCCTTTCTCTCACAGCACAGCAGCTTTATCTCCTCCCGCCCCAAACACGGCGGAGGAGATGCTGTGTGGAGTCCCCTGTGCCTCCTTGGAAACAGCCTGCGAGAGGAATGACAGCATTCCAGCACATTGGAGCTGGCAGCCTCCATCCTGCCGTGGCCCCGTGGCTGTTTTCTCCCGTCTGCGTGGGACACGTGGGCTGGCTGTGCCTGTGCAGATACGGAGCAGGTTGCTGCTGGCACAGCTGCAAGAGCTGGGTGGGCAATGCCATCCCAGATGCCACTGGAGGAGGGAAGAGAAGGATTATCATGGCCATTTCACATTGCAGTAGTCTAAAACCTGTCAGCCTAGGGGACGGTATCTTCCCTCGATAAACAAAAGGGGATGGAGGGAAGCTACTGGGAAATAGAATGGTAAATAAATTATTGGTTTCATTTGCTCAAACTTTAAACAAAGGGCAACTTTGGCACTTCAAAAGCACCGAGCCTTTGAAATAATAGGAGATTTGCCTTTTAATTGCTGACACCTCTGGACACCAGCAAAAGGCTACTTTTGGAGGATGGCAGAGTGTTTGAAACTGGTTGTCCCTTTTCCCTCCCCTTTAAATTTAAAGAACCTGCAGAGCTGTTCCAGTGTCATGCTTGGTTTTGGATGAGCTTTACCCTGTCATTCCGGGAGTGCCTTGCTCCAGGAGTGACCCTGGATTGCCATCCTGCCCCCAGTGTCCTTCTCTCCAAGGAACGAGAAGGTCTCCTCTGAGCTCGGAGTTAAAGATGCAAGCCATGTTCTCCAACAATGTGCTAAAAGACAGAGTAAAGTCAGAGCAGAGCAAGAAAGGCAAACTGTAGGAAGATGGAGAGAAAAGAAAAGCAGTGAGACATTTCCTGTTTGGATTGGGCAAGTAACCTCTATCCAGTTTCTCTTGGAAATCAAGACACCTGTATCCCAACAGCATCCCATTTTTGAGAGCAGGATTGGCCACTGGGTGCATCCCATCAGCGTTTCCTGGTCAGATTTTAAACTTCTCCATGTTCACTCCATGTACTGGAGCTCCACTAAGGGCTTGTCTGCAGCAAGTCCAATTTGGATTTGTTGTTCCCATCAATGCAGCTCCACTGGAGGCAACAGGAGTGTTGATAGCACTTGGCTGTGGGATCTAATCCTGCAGGGCTGTGACAGGATAGTGAAAAATAACCAACTAAAGTGTGCCCACATGAGAGCATTAGTCACTGCTTGTGTGCTACTGGTATTGCTACAATGCTGGGGAGTTGCAGAAATGAATTTTCTCTGAGCCTTGGCTCCCTTTCCTACTCAAACTGGCTATTTTTTTTAGGGTAATTTTATATTCTTAATCTGTTTACAGATGATGTGAAGGTTTGCTAATTAGACTTCCAGATTCGGTAGCTTAGCTCAGTAGCTGCTCTTACAATGGCGAGGCAGAAAGTAACCATGCCAGTGTGAGTCTGTGGAAGAAGTGTCCTTAATGTCAACATGTCAAAAACACATCCCTGCAGCTCTCTGGAGACTGAAATCTAATGTCAAGGCAGAAGGAAGCAAAGTCTGAGAGTCGTAGTGCTGTCAAAGCAAGTTATTCTACCATATAGGAGTAGGAATTTTAAGCGAATGCATTGGAAAGCAGTGTCCAGATTGAGACATAGATTTGATGGGCTTATTTGACATCTTTAATTCTCCATTGACAGTCCAGAAGCTCCCTAAAATGATTTGCAATGTTTTCATGCTGCAAGTAAAAGCCGAACGCGCGCCTCATTAACAGCTCATTAAGTTGTTAATATTGGTCATCAGCAGCCTATGGTACAGCACAATGCTTTATGCAGTGCGGCAGCTCCTGCTTAGCTCGGGTCTAATTGCCTCTTTTCATCACGTCTCTATGAAGGGAAGATGTTTCTGTCCAAGCAGAAACATCCGCGGGTCTCGCTGCCCCGCGGCGGGGAGGGGCTGGGGCTGCCGGGCAGCGAGCGCTGCGCTCCGGTGATGGACTCACAGCCCCGGCCATTCGGTGCTGGTTTTTCGGTGCTGGCCGTGGCCCGAGACGGGCAGAGTCCCGTGCCCAAATTCATCTCGAGGGCTCGTGGCGCCGTGCTGCAGTTGGTGGGAGGGGAAGGACAAATGAGCGGCTCTGCTGCAGTGTTCCATGGGCTGTGAAGGGCCGAGAGCGGGGACATCGCTGCACAGAGCAGAGGGCGGAGGAGGAGAAGCCTGATCGTGTATGCGAGGCTTTGCTGGACTAACAGCACAGCTACTCCATTAAAAGCGGAGGAATTAACCTTCCTTTCAAAAAACATGAGCAATCAGTAGTAAAGTCAAATGAACCAGAAATTGCCCTGGTAAAGGAGTGGGGAAGCCCCTGGCTGATAACTCCTGTTCCAGCAGACACAGGCTGGAGCTGGAGTGCCTCTGACTAAAGGGTTACGTTTGCAGCCAAATTTCCATTTCGCCTAATTGTGCAGTCCTGCTCTGCTTGTTTGCAGTCATCCTGGGATATGTGAGCAAAATTTGTGCTGTAAGTATTTTCATATGGGCCTCAACTCCCGTGGCTTTGCCTCCTCTGTACAGCTTTGCTGTGAAGCCAGCTGTGGAGAAACACAGTTGGTTTTCTTCTCTGACATCTGTTTGCTGTATCCGTCGTCAATCACAGAACTGGAGGCTTTTCAGGTTGCCTGTTGCAGACTGAAAACAAAAAAAGTTGCCTTTTTTCCTTATGAAAGTATAAATTAGCAATAGTCTGAAATATTTTGGGTGCAGCAGTCCAGACACTGAGATGATATGGGGGTGTAAAACCGCAGTGATGATCTCAGGGATGAAAAATAAAGAAAGAAAGCAAAACCCCTCACTAAGCATCACGAAAATTTAAATTTAATTTCTCTCTCCCCAGGAGCACAAGAACACAGTCTTCCATGGGCTTCCTGGGGTTCCCTGACCATTGCAATCTGTAAATCCTAAATTAATCCCTCGTGGGGGTCAGCTACCCAAACTGGCAATAAAGCCACAGTGAAAGGTTATTCCGGGGGCAGATCTCACCTGTGCCCTTTGACTTTTTTCTGATATAGCTTTTGACATTTGGTAGATGGCAAACCCAGGGGAGATTATTTGATACGCTCTCTTGGCTCCTGTCGTGGAGCAGAAGGAGTTGCTGGTGCTGATTAGACTTTAGTAGGTGCTGCCATTGCTGTTGGTGCAATGTGAAGTGGGTGCTTTTGTCAGCTGCCATAAACCTGTGATATTATGATATTCAAATATGGCATTAACAAATTATAAGAAGTGGAACATGACTATAAATAGAGGAGGAGGAATTTGGGGTCCTGGAGAGTGTGGGGAAATAATCTGAAATCAGTAATTTTGCTTCTCTAGTGGGTAGACTTGTGAGAGTGGAGGGCAGTGCTTTCCCATCCCACACTGCTCCCAGTGCACACGAGAGAGGATCAGACCAGTGTATCAAACGCCCAGCAGCTCTTCAGCATCCCTTGAACAACCTTCAGCACCTCCTGGGTGTGAATCCTGCTCTCATCAGAGCTGACACTGCTCTCCTTACACAACTGGGTCTGCTCTTCAGTGGAGAAAACCCCAGTGTGCGTGGATGTAAGGGAGAGAGGGCCTCAGGAGCTATCCCTAATTTGCATGGATGTAAGAGAGGGGATTTTAGCTTGCAGGTTTGTGCCTGTGTGTTTGTTTGTGCATACCTAACGCTGCCAGGCTCCTACTGTTCCTGCTCATGGCCCATCTCTGCTGACTGATGGGTTGCCTGCCTGTGTGTGATCATATCCTTGTTGACATGAAAGAAATAGAGGGAAAAGCTCATTTTATTATTTCCCCCCTTCTTGTTTTAACCACCTGCACGCTCTTTGCAGAGGCAGTCTGACAGTTCTGTGAGGGCTTTACTTTTGGGCCAGGCTCTCTCACTCCCTTGATGGATAATCTCAGTATGCAATGTGATAGCCTGTTCTAGGGTTGAACTGTGGAATTCAGCAAAAGAAAAGTGTGTAGTTTTTGTTTGCAGGCTCTTTCACAGCACTGCTCTGTGAGGTTTGCCATGGCTTTAATCACCCAAATCATGTCTACCTCATGAAATTCCCAGACTGCACATGGCTCACTCGCATGGGAAATCCAAACCCCACTTTTTAAAAGAGTAGGGATCACGCCAACAGTGTTTTCACCACCGCTGGAAGAGATGGTGAGGAACAGGATGAAAATGCCTCCTTAGTTCAAAAATGGCACTGGCAGGTAACCCCCTAAGTCTGTGTCCGTGGAAAAAATACTCCATTTCTAGTCCTTGTTTTGTTTTGGTTTTCAGGAATTCAGTTTGCAGGAATGTCACCTCTCCCTCCTCCCTCCCTCCACCCCCGCCTCCCTCCTGTATCCCTGCAGGTGCTGAAGATACCTATGCCAACGTTGGGAAGCTTCCCAGTGCTAAGCAAAGAAGCTGGGGATGTTACATTTGGGGATCATTTGCAGCTGCTTTAATTTATGTTTCTTCATGACTTTAATACCCTTAAAAATTTGATGTGGCAAAACACAGCTAGTGTACTAAATATGGTACACAGAGAGAGCCAAGTGATTGCCTACCAGATTCTATGGCACAGAGTGAAACAACTGCAGGTGTTCCAGACTCCCAAAGTCCTCATCCTGATAGCTGCTCTCTTTCTCCTCTTCACTCTTTCTTCTCCACTAAAATAGGTTTGTCTTTATCTTTTTCTTTCTAGCTTTTTCTTTCTATTCTACATCTTTCTATTTTTGCATTTTTGATCTCTCTCCATCAGCATTCTTAAAGGTGAGAGAGAGATTTTTCTAGTTCTCATTGTGTTCACTTCCACTGGTACATGAGGAAATGTTTCCATTTCTCTTGCACTGATCTATACAACTGTGTAAATCAACAGATACATCAACAACCCTTGAAAAAAGGTATTTCCTGAGACCTATTTCGTGTCTCAGGGTGTCACAAGCCTGACGAAGTTAATGTAGAGCACTGGCTGTGGGTGCCAAATTGCTGTGCCTGAGTAAGAGGGCAGGAGCACTCAGGCCCAACATAGCAAATGGAGTGTGTTGGAGGGGTTAAGACCCACATCCCTGGAATGTGGCTCTGCCTCTCTTAGTGCCTCTGAAATACATCTGAGTAACCACAGAAAGCCCATGGAAAAAGCACCGACTTCCATCACGAGATAAAGCCCAGCCTAAAACAGGCAGAAATTAGTGGGAAGCATGTTTTACATTCTAAATATAGCTTGTGCTGCTCTGTCACAGCGGAAAGCAGCTTCGCAGTGGCTGGTCTTGAAGCACAACTGACTAATTGTTATTGAGCTAATCAGCATCACTCACGCAGCATTCCTGATGGCACCGAGGCTCTGCTGCGCAGGGAAGCTCCGGTCCTCCCACTGCTCCTTCCCAGACTGTGAGAAAATGGCCAATAAACACCGAGCATTCTTCTCTCATGCCACTTTTCCTCCATGCAAGGAGTGACTGCAGACATCTGCAGATCCACCTTTTTGGTCATTCCTGGGAGGAACCATCCTCACATTCCTCCTCTAAGCCCGTATTGCAGGAAAACCCCTTGTGCTCCGCTTTGTCTGTTCTGCAGATCAGTCTCACTGTTTTATCTGGTGACCTTCTGTTTGTTGGGTTGTGTTTGGCTTTATAATCCACTAAACTGTTGCTTATCTACACTGTAACTTGAAGGCAGTGGCTGCAGCTGAATAAGCAGCAATCTCCCTGTCACTGCAGGGATGTAACTTCAATACAGCGAGGATGGTTTAGGTTAGGCATCAAAAAGAATAATATAAGAGTTATTTTGTAAGTTATTGTTATATTATAGATATCCCTATTTTGTTTATTTTTATTTTTAAAATATGGGTATTACACAAACCCGTATTTTAAGAGTTGTTAAAGTAGAGAGGTGCTGGCAGAGTCTGTGTGGGAATGACAGCGCAACCTGGAAAGAAGTGAGTGAGATTACATGAACATCTGATCAGCGAGCTGATCCCAGTGTGACACAGGAGGATGATGTCTGAGCCTTCTCCAAACCCTTTCCAGCCTTTTTTTCCATGACTGTGTATTCCAGGAATGAATGTGTAAACTTTGGAGGCTCTGGTGTGCAAGATTTCACCATCAGCACACGCTGAACTGATTATTGCTGTGCCTTCTCCCTTGCTGTTAATCACTAGGTGGGTAAAATTCCAGCTGATAGTCAGAACATGCTGCAACCCCCCCCTCCACTGTAGTTTGGAGAGAGATTAGAGGGTTTTGGGGCCTGAAGCTGTGTCTTTGTTCTGTGTTTATGCAACACATTGTGCAATGAGATTCTGGCCTCTAGGTGCTAACACCAAAATGCAAACATATTGATTAGTCGGGAATAAAGGCAGGCATGTTCTCCAAGTCATGCTTTGAAGAACAGGGGGGAAATACTTGCTAGATAGAAAAGGATCAGAGGTCTTTGAAAGCAGAAATTTGCTTGGGATTGTTTGGGATCAAGCCGATGCACAGGAAATCTTCAGTCTCTTTCACTGCATTTTTCTCCTCATTTTTGGCCTGCGTGTTTATTTAAATGGTGTGTGAGTATCAAAGAATCTTGTCCCAAACTTGTCTGTCAGTGTCCTGCCAATAATACTGCCACTGTAGAAACCACTAGAAAAGCAGTAGAGGAGGAATCCTCTGCTCCCCACAAACTGGAGCAGATACAAGAGCAGTGAGGAATGCGTCACAAAACCAGTTACCGAGTTTGCCCCATGAATCACAAGGATTTGTAGCCTACCTGTGCCACAGAGCATCGTGGCGACTGTCACTGGGAAAAGGAATAGTAGTTCCATATTGATGGAAAGCTCTGGGTGCCACACAGCCCAGAGAACAAATATCCCAAGCGAGAAGAGCTGAGGTGAACCTTCTGCAGAGCACGGAGCTCCGAAGCAGGGAGGCCACCGGGGATTTTAAGCACCTTCTCTTTAAAGGTTAGAAGCATTTGCAAGCTCAAATTGCCTGCAGTGTGAGCAGAGGCTGCTCAGTGCGGCTGGGAAATGAGGGCAGTGATATGTTTAAATGTGGATTTAGATGTGTAACGTTATTTATGGGCTCATTTTGACACTCTCACCACGTTTCTGGATAGATTCGTTGTCTTTACGTGATCCTGCCAAGAGCAGCCCAGCCCATATTTGTTACTAATTGCTCTACAACCTGCTCAGTCTTTCTCCTTACATTTTGGCTGAGAGAGAGTTTCAAGGAGACAATCTCAATGGTAAATTGAAATCAGATAAGAAAAGAAATGTTTACAAATATCTGCATGAGATTCCAAGGCATGATACGTGCGCAGAATTCGACTTCATGAGTACACAGATGTTTTTTTCAGGGAAAGTGAAATGCTTTCCTCCTGCCAAGAGCTGTGTTTGGACCCTCGGGGGTCTGTGTCTCTCCTACTATAGTTGATAATGTCACTAACACCTAAAGCAGTGTGAGGTATGCAGCTCTAACCTCACTTTTTATGTATTTGAGATTTCAACAGCCATGAAAAATTCCGAGCTCAGTAATCTTGAAGTGCATTCCTAGAAGGTAAAAAGCCTTTTGAATTCACCTTTAAAATGTACTTGCTTTTATTGGCACAGGCTATCCATATATTCAGGGAATGGTTTGGGGTTGCAAACAGGTAGGGTCTTCAGGGATGTGTTTCCTTCTTTTTGAAGTATTTCACTTCACCCTTAATGGAACGTGCTGTCGGCACAGAGCCACATCAAGCGTCAGCAGCTCTCCTCTGCTGTCCCTCGCTGTCAACAAGAAATCTGTGCTTAGAGAAGGAGGGACACATCAGCCTTTGCAAGCTGAACAGAGGGACAGATTCATAGGGCACAAAACCAAACAATTTGCATCTCGTGGAGGCTCTGAGGTAACAAAGAGAAATGTCTTTTTCCACAGTTTTTTTTTTGTTCCTCCCGTCAAATTTTCCGCCGCTGTGCCAGCAAAAACGCAGCTCCAGCAGCGTGTCAGTGCAGAGCTATCACCGGCAGGTTTTAACCACTGTGTTTCTCAGATGTGCTGCATGAAGGGGTTGAGGATACAGCAGTGTTTTTCTGGCAGCAGGTTGCACACACCATCTCCTCTGATGGTCGCGTCTCAGAAGCAGCGTTTGTTCCAGGCTGGCACATGGCATCCAAAGGAAAACGCTCTTGTAGGTGCTGCTTCAGACCTGGGTGCTGAGAGCCCTTTGAAGCTGTCAGCTCAGGACAGGCAGTGGTGTCACTCCTCAGAAAGGAAATACACTGTTAAAGCGACCCATTTTCCTCTGTGATTGTACACATTCCTGTTTCCCTGAGCGTCTCATCGCGGCAATCTCCGGGATGTGTTTTCAGCTTTGCTCTCTGTGATCAGTTTGGCCTCACGCTATGGTTTATGCTGTGAAAGTCTCAAAATCTTGAGGTTTTTGGTCTCTAACAGCACTCCCTTGCACTGAGGGCATCCAGCCAAGCGACGAGCACAGAAGGCAGGGCTGCAATTAGACAAGTGCACCCTTGTGACTGAGCTGGGTTTTGCTGATGGTCACTGTCACCTCATGCATTCACCATCCAGCCAAAAAGGGAACAAAAAAACCCACAATAAATAAATAAATAGTTTTAACCGACCCCTGGGATAAAGGCTATTTTTAATTTTACCTTTCACGTTTTAATTGTATAGCAATAATTTTGCAATAGAGTTGCCGATGGCAAACATGCAAAAGACATTAACTTTATTTATGTTGTGGATTATTAATGTGGCTGTTAAAATTCCTCCAGTTAGTTTTGATTGAATTGTTTTTTTGTGCGATTCTGTCGTTTAATGGAGCGGTAAATAAGAATTTCTGATAATGAGCCCAAGCATCTGTCACAACAACCTGGCGCTGGTTATTAACATTTCCATTAACGGCAGGGTGGGCAGTGATAATATGGAAACCACACAGTTAGAACAAAATAAATAGTTGGTGTCAGGCTGAGTGGGTGTTAATTACTTTTTTATTTTATAACTCTGGGGGGAGGGAGTATTGGTAGAAAAGTGTGACTTATGAAGGTCATTCTCTCTTAAGAAAGAAGTCTCCAGAGGGACAGCTAACCAGGGCTATCCAGTGCAAGCGGTGAATATTTTATCACTTCTATTTATGGCCCAGAAAGGGGCAGAGAGAAAAGAGACAACTTTCTCAGGGGGTCTGGCTGAAGGCTATGGCACCGTGAACACAGAGAAAGGAGAAGTGCAGCCTTTGCCCTGCCTTTCTCTCCCCACTTCTGGAGATTGACCAGGACACGCTTCGGCACCTTTTCTGTGAACAGAACAGGAGCTGTTTTGTTAAAACCTGCCGGAGGCACAGACAGCAGGTCGGGAGAACAGAGCGTCCTCAGTAGCCGCTGGGGAGGAAAATCCACCTGCACCAAATTGGATCTTGACAAAGGGAGGGATGGAGTGACCCAGGTGCACTCAAAGATTGGTTTTCTAGCACAGCACAATGCAAAGAAGAAAAGCCATCAGGAGCCAAAGAGGGCCAGTGTGTGCCTGTGGAGGTGTAATCAAAGTGGGGCTAACAAATAGCAAACTAAAAGTCATTCTGTCATACATAAAATATTAGTGAATTGACTCGCAGCTGGCTGGGTTTGGAGGTAATTTTAGGCAGTATTTTGGCCCAGAGTCTTGCTGCTGAGTGGGGTTTGGGCTGATGGTGGCAGGGGCTGCCTTGCTCACCAGGAACAGTCAATCAGGAGCACCGGCCACTGCCAAAGGTCAGCCCCAAACTACCCGGGAACTAAAATTTTCTTTTCTTTTCCAAAGCTTCTGGCAGGATTGAGTTGGTTCAGTGTCTAAGCCAGCCTGCGTGGAGCAGAGCACAACCATGTCCCGAGGCTGAGCTGCTCCTCACGCCTCTTGTGCTGAGACATCCTGATGACACAGATACGCCGGGGCTGGCTCGTTGCTGACTTGTGGCATAAACAGAGTCTGCCCCCGGTCCTTCTGCAAATGAAAAACCTGGATATGAGCTAATTCTGCTTGTCACTGTTAATTCTTCTGTCCTCCTCCCTCCCTAGCACCGGCGCTGGCCCCACAGAACATCCAAGTCAACTCCCTTTCTGCAAGCCAGCTGGAGCTCACCTGGGACCCCCCTCCTGCCGACAGCCAGAACGGGAACATCCAAGGCTACAAGGCAATCCTCCCGTTCCTCCTGTTTCCATTTATCTTGCTTGGCATTGCTATTTACTTGTGAGAGAGCTCTACAAAGTGCAGTCGCCCTCGCCGCATAAGGCAAATTAGAACAGTGCTCAGGCTGCAGTAGGGAACAGCAGCAAGTCCCAAAACCAAAAGAAAGAGAATGAGATTGGGAGTGGGGAGGAGAGAAAAGGCAGAGTGTGTCGTTATTTATGGAGAAGGAGAGCATGGGGAAACAGGGAATGCAGATAAGGAGGCAGCTCCACTTATGCAGGCAACATATCTGCTCCAAAAAGCAACACAGATACACAAGAGCTGGGGGCAAGAAATGTATTGAAGAAAATTAGCTGAGCTTTCCCTCCATCAAATGTTACAAGCCTTTAGGAGGAGCAGAACTTTCTCCCAGCTAGAAGCCTGAGCCAGGTCAGGGTTTGGAAGCATCGCTCCATTTCCTTAACTTTAACAAAATTAAATCAGAGTATTAATTGCATTTGGGTTTGCAGGAGATGAGCACGTTGCAGAGACACGCTGCTCAGCATCTCCAGCATGAGAATGGACCCTCAGAGAGTGGGAATGGGCAAGTCTACAAACACTGGAGCTTGGCTTGTGTTCAGTGTCTGGCTCTGCCTCTCTCCATGAATTTAGATCCATAAGTGAAGAAAAGCCAAGCCAGTGTGAATAATCTGGCATCCCTTCTTGGCTGTAACAAGCATCCTTATATATCAATCCCTGTCCTTTCCCTTTTGTACGTATATAGATGGCTTCAGCAGCTTGGCTTGGAGAGCCAAGGTGGAGCCTTGCCTTGGCTTGTTCTCTCCACTCTCTGGCTTGCCTTGTCCTGCTGTAATGCTCTCGCTGCCAGGCCTGTCCAATAAGTAGGGCTGGCACACTTTCCGCTTGGAAACAACTTCTCCGAAGCCTAATTTTATGGCATAAGGGTGAAAATTATGTAATGGAAGAAGGGGCAAAAGCACCTCAAGGAACATTAGGGAGAATCTTTGTTACCCTCTTCAGGAGGGCATTTTCCTGGGTGTGCTGTGAACACCAGTGGTGTGACTGCTGAGTGTGTGCAGAGGGCAGTTATGGACCATCAGGGCGTGTCAGGATGCCAGTGCTGACAGGCAGCTCGCATTGCAAGGAGATTTAAACTGACCTCTCCTTGCTGAACTCTGGCAGCTCATACCTGCTGTCATTAGGCCACATTCTTCAGCCTGTGCTCTATTTTTGAGTGATGTACCCAGCTACGTGGTCATTGGACTCAAGGGAATTTGCCAAAGGAAAAGATTTGGCATGTGCTGAAAAACCTGAGTATCCCAGCTAACGGAGGAGTCCAGAGCAAGGCTACGCTGTCTTTCTGGTTGTTTGATGACTGCAGTGGCCAAATATTTTCTAGGTGTAGGATTTACTAAAACATGTGACAGGATGAGAGGAAATGCCCTCCAGTTGTGCCAGGGGAGGTTCAGATTAGATATTAGGAAAAATTTCTTCACAGAAAGCGTGGTCAGGCACGGGAACAGGCTGCCCAGGGAGGTGGTGGAATCACCAAGCCTCAAAGTGTTCCAAAGGCGAGCGGATGTGGCACTTGGGAACACGGCTTAGTGTCAAACATGGGGGTTGATGGTTGGACTCATGATCCTAGAGGGCTTTTCCAATCTTAATAACACTGGGATTCTGTCTCGCTGTCCCAACAGATTTACTACTGGGAGAGCGACGCCCTGAACGACACGGAGAAGGTGAAGGTCCTTTTCCTCCCGGAGACAACCGTGCGGCTCAAGAACCTGACGAGCCACACGCGGTACCTGGTCTGCATCTCCGCCTTCAACGCGGCCGGGGACGGCCCCAGGAGCAGCCCTGCCCAGGGCAGGACACACCAGGCGGGTACGGGACCTTGGCCTGCTCACCTGGGCACGGGCCAGGGGCAACGGGGGCATGCAGGAGCACACTGCTGTTTGGATTTGCATTGGAGAGGTCCTGAGAGGGGGAAAAATAGCATCAAATAAGCAGAGTGTGTGGAAAGGGAGCAATAGAGCTGAAATGAGAATGGAGTGGCAGAAAAGGCAGTCCCTAAACTAAGTCCCTAAAACTTCAGCGAGCAGAAGAAAACACTCCATGGCTCTGTTTCTGGTTTCTGCTATCATACCTGGAAATCAGAAGAAACTCATCTCCAGTGCCTGGAAGTTGCCCTGACAGTCCTGTGAGACAATTAGCATGCTTTTTAGAATTCCTCCCTACATTTTTTTTTTTTTAAGCTCAATCAGCAGTCACCCAGTCAGGTTGAGCAGTCCCTGTGCTGGTTGTGCCGTGGCAGGAGCACTCGAGCACAGGGTGAAGGCAATGCCTTTGGAGGTGGCTGTGAAGAGGAGGTGGCTCCCATAGCACCCTTCCGAGGGCCCTTCCCTTCCGTGCCCTATCTCCTTGTTTGCTGTGGAGGTTCAGTTTTGCAGCTGACTGGCTGTATTTTTAGGACAGGCTGCATTTCTAACTGATTACAGGACATTTGGATACAACTGACAAAATCCCATTCTCAGCTTGTTTCCTTTAGATTTAGGCTGGGCAAATAAAGCAATGTTTTATAATATATATGTGTATCAGATTGACTGCTGCTGCTGCAGTGCAATCTGTGTGCAATCCTTTCAGCACCCAGTGCTCCCAGCTTCCTGGCCTTCTCTGAAATCACCTGCACTACCCTCAACGTGTCTTGGGGCGAGCCCACAGCAGCAAATGGAGTCCTGCAGGGTTATCGAGTCGTCTACGAGCCTCTGGCTCCTGTCCAGGGTAAGAAAGACCTCTGATCATACATATTCATGGGGAAATGACACAGTGGTACCGCAGGACCTTTCATCTCTGCCCAATTTCCTACTCGCTCTCTGCCATTTTCCAGGGGAAGCCAGGTGGCAAAGGGTAAATAAAACAATTCCACTTTTGCCAAAGCACTTCAGCGAGCCATAATATTGTGGAATGTAGCTTTTGTCTTGTCTTCTCTCATTTTCTTGCACAAACTATAGCCTGTGTGATTTGAAAAGGCGTTTGACAGCCGTCATTACCTGGTCTGGGAGAAGAGGAAGCTCAGCCTGGGAGTGCCTGATTGTCTCCATGCACTGCTTTTGAAACTGCTGAGTAGGCTCCATCCCAGAATAGTTGTCAGGCACATTTGTGTTGCTTATCACATCATGTGTCACTTCTGTTATCACAGAGATTGCCCAGGCATCAAATGCGCCGGTCATCACTGGTGACAGGGGAGGATAACAGGACAGAGACGGGGTTGTGTCTCTTCACACGGAGTTTTCAGGCAGCATTTTTAACCCAGCACCAGATTCCAGTTAAACCACAACAATGTGCTGGCCACAAACGTGTCATTAATTTGCCAGAAAAGCAACGGAGAAGGACTTGGCAGTTTCTCTGAAAACAAATGTAAATTCATTTCAAAGGTGAATTAGAAAAGATGACATAGTTTGTGGATGGCCTTATTAATATTTTTACATTCCTGGTAGATTGCCAATAGTTCAATAGGATGTCCAGCTTTGGCAGTGTGACAGCAGGGAGAGTAATTTCAGCCATTGCCAATCCATTTTAAACTCTTTTCCAAAGAAATAAGGATATCAATCACTTGTATTTGCTTCTTCTGTAAGGAATAATGATCTATATTGTCTGAATATCCATGTCTCATGCACTGAGAAAGTTAAACTCAGGATTGAAAACACCAGAATAAAAGCACTGTCAGCTTTTACTTTTACTTTTACAGCTGGCAGGTCTGAGCACAAAGAGCTAATACAGGAAGCATTTCTAATTCTGACCAAGAAATGTGCACAGGATATGCAGGAGGTTCAGGCTGGTCAGGCATTTCCTCCCTTTTCTTCATTCCTACACAATGTTTAAGAATACATTTTTTCCCCTTAAAATATGGAAGTGTCAGATCATGGTTTTTCTGCATTCAGAACCTTTGTTGTCTTTTCTTCTCTTCCCCACCTCTGCCCGTGCTGCCCCTGACTCCAGCTTGTCTCCCCTTCCCCTCTGGAATATTTCTGATGTGAGCAGGAAGGTTATGGAGAGCTCTTCCTCAGATGCAAAATTTTTGCCAAAATTTATTTTCCAGCCTTTACCCATCATTTGCTGTTGTGCCAACATTTTTCTTTCAGCAAACGTATTTATTCTCCTGCCATGGAAAAGAATCCCTTCCTCGATGCCATCACTTTCACAGATTCACAAATATTCCAAGCTGGGAGGGACCCACATGGATTATCAAGTCCAACTCTTAAGTAAATGGCCCATATGGGGATAGAACCCACATTCCTCCATGTGAGCACTGCAGTGTGACAACCTGGATGGACTGGACCCTCTTTTGGAGCTTTTCTCCTTCATATTTGAACTTTCCACCCATCCTTGATTTCTGGCTGAGCACCTTCTGCCTTCCCCCTCACCAGCCACCACTTACCTGCCCATTTTTCCAAGCTTCCCAGCAGCGATCTGTTCTTTAGCACAGTCTTATCCCTGTTTGACCTTTTATTGTTTAAGCTTTACACTGCTATGTTTTACACAGTAATAGACAACAAAATTGCCCCGGAGCCTTTTTGAACAGTTCTTTTTTTTTTTTTTTCCTTTTTGGAACATAACTTGAAAATGACAAATGCCTCCTGATTTGTCTCAGAGAAATGAAATGGTTCACCTGTGGAAGGAGGGAGCACTTTTACTGCTTCCTCGTTAGCCAAGGAAAGATTCCCTGAGTTATAAACTGTATCTGGGAGAAAACTTTGAACAGAAATTGCTTGGACATTACTCTTTATTTAAGTGATTAAAACTGAAAGCATCATCTCGATTTGCATAAAATAAGCATCTGGATTGAAAACATCTTCCTTCTGTGTTTTTTGGAAAGATAAACTAGCAAGCAGCCATTTCTAGTGGGAAAAACCTTCTCCTACTTTCTGTCTTCTTGGTTTGAAATGTGTCATGTACATCTACAGAACCAAAAAAACACCAGAAACACACTATAAATTTGAACTTTTTATTATGTAAAATATTTTATAAATCAATTCTTTCCATTGACTTACTTTTAGAAAACTTCAGTGAAAACCAGATTTTTGTTTCCAAACCATTCACTGCCTCTCAGTTCTTTATGCAGCACTGAGAACCTAAAGGTGGAACTAGCTGTGAACCTTGGTGAAGGTAACAACTCTGATTTTAATTGATCCCTGTAAGAAGAATTCTGAGAGAGGGAGAAGAGTGAAACACAAGTCACAGCTCCGGCCGTGTTTAAGCTCCCAGTGCTTTGGTTGCAGGCCATTTGTAGCCCCAAGGTCCCAGTGAGCTGCACGTTCTTCACTCTGCATCCACGTGGGGATGGTGGACACGGCAGGATGAGATGGATGGAACAAACCTGGCCCTTGTTCCTCCTCCAGACCATGTTGCAGGTTATTTGGGGAAGCAGCAACGGAGAAGTGCTCGCTTCGGAAGCAATGTGGAATGTGCACTCCTCTTCGTTTACCTCCTCCTTTCCTCACAGAATAATTAGTGAAGTTACATGGAGTCTCTTGGTAATTTCCTGGTTGTGTTGTAAGGTTTTTTCCTTGTCAGTACCCACTTATCAAGCTTAAACTCTAATTATACTTATCAGTGCTGAAAATTGCCTATTATCACTACTTAAACTCCTGCTAATTGTAAGAAATACTTCCTTAGCAAACTGTTAGATAATTTTACTTACCGTCTAGATGTAATAAGCTCCTCTTGATTTCTATTTTTGCATTGAAACTCCCTCTTATTTTTTTATCTGCGTGGCTGTTCCAGGAGTGAGCAAGGTGGTGACTGTGGACATTAAGGGGAACTGGCAGCGCTGGCTGAAGGTCAGGGATCTCACCAAGGGCATGACCTATTTATTCCGAGTGCAAGCCCGAACCATCGCCTATGGACCTGAACTGCAAGCCAACATCACAGCTGGGCCAGCAGAAGGTGAGGGGAGCTATAAAAGCAGATCACAAGTCACAGATCACTTCTACAAACCAGCAGGGAATGGTGCACTCAGGGCTTCACATGAATTTCCAAGCCAAGGAGAAGCTGAGTCATGGGACGTGATTCAGTGCGTTTCACAATTGCCATGAAAAACGTGTTTCCTTTCTTTTCCCGAAACCCAGAAGTCTAATGTGAATGAACAAAACACTGTAAATAAATCATAATGCAAACGGGCCAGCCAGGGATTTCAGAGCTGCAGCCTGACAGCGCAGTGCATAATTCTGGCTGTACGGCTCTGCGGTGGGAATCAGAACTGGAGTAGCTGCTGAAACCAGCAGAGGTTCCTGGAAGCAAACCCAGCAAGAATTTACAATTGTTCTCTCCTGACATGTTGGTTTATGCAGAGGGAGAGAGATCTGTGGATTTCCTGCTGTGTCAAGAGCAGCTGCAGGGCAGCACTCCCCACTTGGTTCAGTGCCTGTACCCAGAGCTGGTTTTCTTATTTGATCAGTGACTTTGATAAACAGATAACCCAACAAGGTAAACGCCCTCCAATGATACCAACCTGTCAGGTAGGTGACAGAGTATCACTGCAGTGGCCACAGTTCTGATTTTTGGTTCTTTCCCACTTGCACAGTCTAACTCTCACACCACACCACACCTCACCACAGACAAGTGTAGATCAGAAATCCTTTCTAACGTGGCCATGGCATCTTTCCAGGCCAATGGCAGTGGCTGTCCCCATGACTCTCTCCATGAACATCAGAGGTTTCACCTCTGCAATCAGAAATAGCAGTGGCAGTGGGTAAAATGAGAGTTCTTTTTCCTCCTGCCTTCTTAGCACGGGTACCTTATTCTTGGGGCTATCCTGTGTAGGGCCAGGAGTTGGACTTTGCTAATCCTCATGGATCCCTTCCAGCTCAGGATATTCTATGATCCTATGACCTGTAAACCCCATTGATATGTAACTGCTGGTACGGGAGCTAGTGAAAAAACCATGTCAGTAGCCCACAGAGCTGGTTTATGTTGCATATTTGTTGATCAACACTGATAGATAATTTTTCCCCTCTCTCAGCAGAAGCAATTCATGTTGCTGTTTAATGCCACCTTCATTTGCTTTCTTTTCACCCTTCAGGGTCTCCTGGCTCCCCTCAGGAAATCCTGGTGACAAAATCTGCTTCTGGGCTGACGCTGCAATGGACTGAGGGAGATGCAGGAGAAAAACCCACAACTGGCTACATTATAGAGGCACGACCCTCAGGTAAGCCCTGGGAAACACAGGGAGTTTGATGTCATCAGTCCATGCTGAAGTGTAGAGGTTGTTTATCATCCCAGTAAGGTCATGGGATTTTGTGAGAGAACGTGTTTCCAGCCAGTATTAAGCTGTTACTGGTTTATTATGTGGTTTTGCACATTTTCTCCTCTTTAGGAGTAGTCACAGAAAATTACCCCGACTATTCTGGCTTTCACTGTGCTACATCACTGGAAAATCATCCAACAGATGAACTAATATAGTTAATAATTAAAACTCATTTAAATGCTTACAGCATCTTTCATGCGCAAGGACTAATAAGTATTTGCAAGCTGTATTTTGAGGGCCACAGATAGAAATCTGTCTCCTTCTGCAGCAGAGCACAGCAGCTAATTACTGTTTTAATGTTAATAATAGGGCCAGGGCTTCAGCAGCACATACACATTTCTTCCCCCATTTGTTCTGCAGGGAGGGTGTTGAGGCAGGGGGAAGGAATCCCCCATCACCATAGTTTTTCTTGGTGCTCTCCCAGAGCTCCTTGGCTTCTGGGATTTTGAAGCTGTTCTCTGCTTTTTCCAGAATATTTCCCACTTGGACAAGGTAATTTTAAAAGTCCTGCCTGATTGCAGCTTGGTACCCCTTGCAAATTCAAAAAGCACAGATTTCCTGGGAACTAAATCATTAAGGAAAGCCAGTGAGCTGCCAGGCCTCTGCGTAATCTCCCTTGATAACTTCCCTCCACTCTGACAGGGAACATTGATAACCATTCTCTGGGTACAGTTTTCCAGCTGGTGATACATCCACCCTTGTTTCACGTGGGCCGTGTTTGAATGTCACCAAGTCAAAAGCTTTGCTGAAGTAGGATAGATGATGTCTGCTCTTTCTCCTCTATTGACAAGGTCTGCTACTCTGTCACAGAAGGAAATTAGACATTATTTATACCTGACATACACATCGTGGCTGCTGGTTCTTTCTTTTTCACTTCTGGGTGCTTGCACACGCCTTGATTATATATTGATTAAATGAATGCTTATCTGTTTGATTATATAGAGGATCCTGTTTCATGTTCATGTCTTGAATGTAAGGTTGCATTTAAAACCAATTATTTTAATTACATTTAACCAGATCAGTAACAAAATTCTTGAGGTCATCACTGAAGATGCAGATTCCCACACCTGCATCTGATAGAATTTGCTCTGTAGAGAGGCTCTGCTCTGATCCTAAAATTTCTTTCCTATTTCTGTCATTTAACTTGACAACTGTTTTCAAAATAAAAGCAAGGGAAATATGTACCTTCTCAAAGCACTGGGGTTTCCCAGAGTGATCAAGTTTGCTTTTAATTAGAGGCATGACACTGCTGTGCTTCTATTTCACCTACATCAGCTTTTTGAGTTCTGTCCTCGTTTCTTCAGAGGTAGAAAATATTTCCTTATTTGAACAGCATTGTTTGGTAGCAAGTTAAACCAAACGTGTTCATTTAAAATCACTTCCCAGCTTACATTGCCCCCAGACAGGTTTTTTGTGAGTCAGAGTATTCTGGGGGGGAACCTGCAGCCCATGTACAGATTGTCTGCAAGCCTGGAAATCCAGCTCGTGCCAGTGGTGACATCGGGAACTCATCCACTCGAGTCCCCGTTGGATGTGAACAAACATTTCACAGCTCAGGCTAAGGATGTAGGATTTGGGGCCCACTCTTTCTGAGGAGGAAGAAAATAGTCCCTCCAAGGCAGGTCTGAGCTGCATTAACCCTGGGTCACTTCTGCTGGCCCCACTCCACTGATCCTGGAAACGCACACAAGAGGTCTTATTCTCCCGCTCTTGCAACCTGACTGTCGAGGCATTTAATTCCTCTTCAGATTATTTTAATCCTATTCATGCTGCTGTAGCAAATGAACTAGGCATTTGTATGCTGGATTCTCATCCTTCGTTCTGGTTGCAGCTGTAGGAAGCGTGAAATGTGATCCAGGAGAGGAGACAGACTAATTGGAAGATTTGCTTATTCCACCCAAGCGTCGGCTTCCTCTCTGTGCCGCTTTTCTTCCTCATCTCTGCACGGAAGAGTCTGAAATCTGAATTACGAGCTTAACAAAAGCAGGGAACTAATTCCTCCTGTCAGGGCTGGTCATTCAGAGCAGCTCCTGTTTTAATATCATTCTAAGAATTTGCTTTTGCATGTTGATACAGGTAGTAGAGTGTGGATTGAAGCAACTTTTATTTTTAAGGAGTTGTTGTTCCAAGAGAAGAGCAGTTGACTTGTGCTCTTCACATAAAATCAAGAAAGGAAAAGATATTTCTCCTTCTGAGGTCAAAAAAGGGGCGTTGAGCAGACAGATGAAAAGCTTTAGCTTGTTGCCAATATTTAAATGCAATACCACTACCTTAGTGTTTCACATCTCGAGTGTCATCTATTATAGGCCTCATTACCCCAAACGTTAAATGCTGTATCATCTCATTTTCCCTGCTGTAGCTCCCTGCCAAGATTCTTCCATCAGAGTAGGAGGATGGCTTTCTGTCAGAAATGGCAAGCCCTACTCCCTTTTGTCACTTCCCTTCGAATTTTTTCGGAGCCCTGCTGTGTCTCCCAGGGCTCCGCTGCCCTGCTGGGTTTAGCAGTGGTGGCAGCAGGCAGCTGAGACTGCTCATTTGATTTCCCTGTTTCTCTGCTGGGTTTATGGAAGGTGACCAGGCTCACTACCTCCCCTGCATTTTGAGTACACTCACACAGGGATGAAGCAGGCAAACCAATACTTTTTCCAGAGTGATCTGTGCTAGGGGAAGACATTACCAAAACAGAGGAGTTTTTCTTTTCCTTCAACTTCTCTGTCCTTGGAGAAATGGATTCCAGTTTAGCTCCTTGTGCATTACAAGAAATGCAATTAAGCAGGCTCTGTCTCTGCCACTGTAAGTGCTCCCCAGACATCAGCTGGGCTGGCTGAGGAATGGGGAATAGATTGTGCCCTCAGCTTTTACATACAGAGCAAAAGACAAATGGCACAGCGATGTTAAGGTTCCAGTGCTGCTGGGAGGAAAGGAGAAGCTGGCTTCACCCCTCTTTTCCCAGCCCCAGGTCACATCCAAAAGTTCCTGTTGCTGTGCTTTAGTGGCCTGTACGTTCCCAGCAGTCTCACACAGAGCTGCCTTCCCAGCGACCCCCGTCTGCAAGGGAGGTGTTTGTGTAACACCCTGGGGATCCACATGCCAGGAGTGGATATGGAGCTGCCCCAAGAGACCTCCACCCATGGCTCGGCCTGTGCAGAGCAGCCGTGTGGGTGTTGGGTCAATCTGCCTCACAGGATGGAGGCTGGAAAAGACCCTTAAGGTCCAACCATAAACCTGACACTGCCACGTCCATCACTAAACCACACCCCTAAGAGCCACATCTTCCTGGCTTCTGTCACCTCAGAAAGAGCCTCCCTGGCCCAGGACAAGTAGAGGGAGATTTCCTTTTCTGCTTCTTCGCCCCAGCACAATTTTGGACTTTGTGTGCTTTTCCCAAGCAGGGGATGATGTCAGGCAACTGGAAGAGAATTGCACCTTAATGGAATGGTCTGGATTGGAAGGAACTTTAAAGATCAGCCAGTTCCAACCCCCTGCCATGGGCAGGGACACCTTCCACCATCCCATGTTGCTCCAAGCCCCATCCAGCCTGGCCTTGGACACTTCCAGGGATGGGGCAGCCACAGCTGCTCTGGGCAACCTGTGCAGGGCCTCACCACCCTCACAAGGAGTAATTTCTCCCTGATATCCCATCCAACCCTGCCCTCTGGCAGTTTGAAGCCATTCCCGTTTGTCCCATCACTCCATGACCTTGTAAAAAGTCCCTCTCCAGCTTTTAAGATTATGAGTTCCACGAAGGCAAAGACACTTTGGGAAAGAACCAGTCTGCTTGGAGTGGGAATTGTCTACCTCATAAATGCTGGGTTTTGTTTCCCACGCCCTGAGGGCAGCTCTCACTTCAGTTTCCTTTCTGGTGTCTTGAGTAGTATTTTTCTGTTTTCTTCTTTTTCTATTTATTTTTAACCAAATGAGGGAGCGCAGTGTCAAACATGGACAGGAACCAGCAGAAGTCAGTAAATTCAAAGTGAAGGGTGCAGCTGCATCCCCGGCATCTGCCATGGGGCCTTTTTCGCTTCTGCTGGCGAGCAACACACCGGGCTGACAGTTTGTCAGCCTTCACTTCCCATTCTTGTCCTTCCACTGCTTTGCATGATAATCCAGCCCTTTGCCTCTGACAAACGCAGCCACGTTTTAATTGTGTCCTCTGTAGGAGGAACACCAGTGGCCTTCAGCCGGGCCTCAACTCTCAGCAGCTTCTCCCCTCATAAACCTTCTAATGTGTAATTAGGAGGGAGCTTTATGGCCCGGCTCTCCTGCTCAGAGAGGGGACGGCTGGTGTTTAAAACCCAAATAAGTGACAGCTCTCCGTGTCCTGGGTTGTCAGCAGCTGGATTCAGCAGAGCTGGGAGCCTCCCTCGCTGAGTGACAGCTTTATTTGGCGTGGAGACCCTGATTAATGGCCTGTGACGCCAGGCTGGCCCACGGGGCCGCGGACGGCAGCGCAGCTCCTCTCCAACACGGGCTGGACACGGTGTTAGGGCAGAGGTGGCTTCACCTGCCCCTGTCACTCAGGTCCTCTCCTCGTGCCTGAACCTCAAGCTCAGATGGGACAGAGGCATCGAGGCTGGGAGGTAAAGAGCAAATCTCCCATCAGCAGGAGGAGGGATGGGGCAGGGCTGGGGAAACCTGGGCAGAAACAAGGACGAAACAAAAATTTCTCTTTTTTGAGGAGTGCTGGCTTTTCCATCACACATTTAAGAGGCTGAGTGCCCAGTGAAAGGCAGTGGGGAATGAAAACTGGGATGGATGTTACTGAAGCAAAAGCAAGGGCAGCCTCCCTCAGGTTGTCCTTCTGAGCCCTGCACCTGTTGGGTGTTGCAAACTTTGCTCTTCCCAGTGGCTTCTAAGAGTTAATACCCAGCCAATGTCCCAGCCACAGCATGTGCATCTTTCCTCCCTAAACTGAGTGGAAAATGCTGTGTATGGTACACTAACGATTTTCTACTGAACTTAAAGGCCAGTCTTTGCTATCACAGGTGACCTTCTAATGAATTCTCTTTCAGCTGAACTTCTAACATTTAGAGCACACCTGGTTTTGAGGGTGGGGGGAGAGGTGCAGTGAAGGAATTCACAAGTGTGTGTTCAATATTTAATCTCAAAGTTCACCACTGGAATAAAGTGATTTTTTAGTTCAGATAGATCTGATTGTGATCATTATCTACTAAGAGGGGTCTGGATGTTCCAGGTGGATATAAGATAAATTAGTTGAGGCTCTGTAATTAAAAGTCATTATGGCCAGGGCTTGGGAAGCCACAGGCTATCCTGTGCATAGGGGTGGGCAGTGGGGAGGATGTAGGACATCCCTCTTCCCAGGCTGTCTTCTTCTGACCGCTCTAGCTGCATCAGCACCTCTCTGGGACCCCAAGGATAACGAGCTGGGTCCCATTTTAGAATTATTAAGGCTGGAAAATACCTCCAAGATCGAGTCCAACCTTTAACTCAGCACTGACAGTCCTACCCCAGGGAAAAAGCCAAAGTTTTGATAAAGATTCTTTCAGAGAATGAAAGGGAGATGGGCCAGTGACTACGTGGCCACAAGCTAGAGCATCTCGGAGTCCCTGTGCTGCCCCACGCCATCACCACCACAGCAAAGGGGACAGAGAGGAGGAAATGCAATGTTGACCTCTCGGGGGTGGTTTTCCCAACTTACTGCAGGCTTCAAAGAGCAGTTAAATTTACACTTCTTGCTCTGTTGGGTTTTCTGCACTGTGCACCCTGATAGGTTTGAGAAAATGAGAGAGAAAGTGTGTCTGAACAGTTGTGTTTGTTGTAATGAGTGCTGAACATTCACTTTTATTGTTGCTTTTTCTTCCCCTATTTAAGTGGCTTTCAACGCAAACAAATTGCTTTTCAGACAATTCACAATGGGCTCAAATTCTCTTATTGCTGTTTACAAATGTGTTTATGAAAGCTTAGGCAATTCTAGCAAATATGGCAATATTTTATAGTCGTGAGATGCATCTTTTGAGTATCGGTGGCTGCAACAATCCAACTTTGAAAATGCATCCCTCACTCTACCCTCTTCAGAGAAACTAAATCCCAAACTCCCTTTTTATTACATTGTAACTTTATGTGGTAGAAATAATCTCAGCTTCTATTGCCCTGTAAAAGGGAAGTCAATATTTTATCTCTTGTTTTATAGCCATTATAATACCCAGCTAATACATAACAATGGTACATTATGATAACTTCATTATAGTCTGATCATGCTGGTGAATAATGTATTGGTTGGAATTTTAGCACGGCAGGAAAATTACCTATTTTTATTGTTCTTTGGTGTTTCTCGAATGCAGCTGGAACAATAACATTCCAACCTGCTTTTTGCATCTGCTGAGACTGCCAGTGCTCCTGACCAGAAAAGCTGTAGTTTGGGGGGTGTCACTCACTGAGCGTGCCACCAGACGTGCAGCACGGTGCAAATCACTGAGCCAGTATTTACTGGTGCCAAAGCTAAAACTTTCACATGGAAATGCACCTGCAGTGTTAATCAATCCACCTTTGCTGCTATTCCCCGTGGCACAGGAGTGGGCTGAGGGCCAGATCTTGCTCTGTTACACCAGCACAGTTCTGGAATCGCTGCGGTGACTCCAATTAGGTTACACCCAGGTAAAGGCAAAGCAAATGAGAACAGATTCCTGCCTCACCCTGCAGCAGCAGAGCAAGTCACTGAGGGTAACACTGCTGGCTCCTGCTTTATTGCTACCTGGATAACACCTCCAGCTACAGAAGCCCTGCTGCTGCTCGAGTCTCACAGCGCTCAGGACTGTCCCTCAAAGCACGCAGCTCCCAGGCTGCAGTCGTGTCTGTGGAGAGGTGATCATCCTATTCCCACTGCTGTGGGACATGCAGGGAAAAACAGATATTTCTGGAACAGCTTTGATAGCTAAAAGTAAAAGCCCAGTGGGATGTTTGTGAGGTCAGGTCTGTGAGAGCTACGCTGGGTAGGCGAGCTGAGGGTTTGGCCCCACGTGTAGACAGAGACTGCATTTTCTCAGTGAAGTGCTGGGCACCAGTTGTAACTGGGAAGCAAATCAGTCAGATTAATGTTTGATTCCTGCCCTCAAAATTATTGAGTGGTATTTTTAATTATAGTTGGTTTTGTTCCTCCTGGTACCAACATCCATCTCGTCATAAGTTCATTCCACTGCAGTGAAGTGAACGTGAGGTTATGGGTGTGGATCAGGGATGGGAATGGTGCCTGGTCAGGGATGTCCATCAGGATTAATGTCATTATGGCTGTTGAGAGCCAAGATTACCCTACCTAAGTGCTCCCATCAGAATGGCATTGTGCTTCTAGCTTCAACAGCTTTATAAAAATAAACAAAACTCATTTCTGTGTAAAACTGCAGAGCACAGAGTGCAGCACCAGCTCTGTGCCATGCAAAGGACACAACACTATGGCTATCATGGAGCAAACAACACTCCAGTGACACCAGTCCCCTGGCACCAGTTCACAAAAGACCACACAGTGCTTCCCAAAATTTAGTCCAAGCATCACTTGAGTGCTTCAACAGCAAAGCAAATTTTGCAATGTAAAAGGCAGGCAAAACCTTTGTGATTAGGACTTCGTAATGTTGCTTTGGGTTTACCTGATCTGCCAAATGACAGATGTGCTGATGGGTGACCTCACCCAGTCAGGAGGGAGGGGCAGCTGCTCCAGCCAGCTCAGGTCACTGTGGGTGCTGCTGCTGATTTCAGAGACCTCTTCCATCTGGGCTGTGATAAGAGCCCATCCATAAAAGCGTTCACAGCTGGGGCCTGCAGGGCATTCTGACATTTGTGTGTATCACGGGGCAGCCTCCAGGTGAGCGTGTCCCTGCCCGTGGCTCCAGCACACAATTAATGACAACCTCTCTCCCTGAGCAGGTGGAAGTGCCAGGCCACACAGCTGATGCCATTTCTCTCCTTGCTGCTTTCCTAGATGAAGGACTCTGGGATATGTTCGTGAAGGACATCCCTCGCAGCGCCACCTCCTACACAGTGGGCCTGGACAAACTCAGACAAGGCGTCACCTATGAATTTCGGGTGGTGGCTGTCAATGAATTTGGCTATGGAGAACCAAGTGTTCCTTCTGTGGCAGTATCAGGTAATCGTGGGTTTTTTTTAAATGTCTTTTTCAATGGAATTTCCCAAGGCTGAGGGAGAAGAGGAGAAAAAGAAACAAACCACAGTCTCCAGTTGCAACAAATAATCAAGGGCAGCTTGTTTTCACTTGCTTTAGGGTAAAACTGGAGTAATACAGTGGTGAATGAAGGTTTGTAATTGCAGTACATTTGATTCTCAAGAGGGAAAATGTGCATGTGCCATTTTTAAGCTTGACAAAGAACCTACTCAGAGTGTTTATGTGTTAGATCTCTTGTCCTAAGACTAATTTACAGAGTCTACAATTTGCTTTTTCTCAATTCCTAGTCTGTTGTTTTGTTTGCTCTGCTTTCTTTTTTTCTTTTAACTCTGGACTCTCTGATCAACATTTCCTCTGTTATTGTGTATTTAGCTCTCACAAATACAGAAGTGTGGTTTCACAACATTATTCCTGACAATCCTCTGCGCTGGCAGTCCCAGTCCAGTGGGATGCCTCCAGTCCCCCTCCACCAGAACAGCTCATTGGTGATGCTCTGGGGCTCTTCCCACCCTCCCTGCTCTCTTCTGCTTATTCCCAGTAAACAGGGCTGTGACCTAAACACGCTTCCCAAATCCCTGTGAGCAGCCCAGCCCTCTGGTTCTCCAAAGAGACTTGAATACCTTGAAAAGCTAATTCCCCTCAGCTTGCCAGGGCTGGGCAGCTGGAGTCCCTTGGCCTGTGGTGAGGTGAGAGACCTTGCCCTTGGGAAGGCTTTGCTGGGTCTCCTCTTCCCCCCATTCTACTCCAGGTTGCTTTTGAGCCATAGGTTTCATCCTTGCTGCGTCAGCAAAGACAAGGGGAATGAAAGAACCTGATAAAGCGGCTTTGTGATTCAAAATTCTGGAGAGTCCTGAGAACCTGGCAGTGCTCCAGCATCTGGAGTGGCTTTTATCTCTTTGCTGCTCCAGTGAAAGGCAGGAACACCATTCAACAACTCCCCAGCAGGCAGGAGTGGCGAGCGCTGCTCTCGCCATCGCGGCTGCTGCGCTCGTCCTGACACAATTAACCACTTACCCCGTGAGAGCTCCCACGGATTTCACTGTGAGTGCTACCCTTGCTTTTCTTCTTCAGGACAAGGGCATGGACAACCCACTTCAAACACCAAAAGTCAGTGTTTTTCCTGTCTGTGCTTCCACAGAGGCTGTAGCACAGAGTGAAGGACCAGCAATCGTGTCAGTCTTTCCCCTGCTGGAAGACATTATTCCTCTGAAGCAGGGCATGCATCTCCTTGTGATGCTTTCTATAAATAAACTGCTTGTTTGTAAGTTCTCCACTTGAACAGAACTATTTAATTCACCTCCTTTTGATGCTTCAGTGTTCCTCTCAAATTGCTGCATGAAAGTAAGAGGCTTCCATCGAGATTCACAGTCATAAAAGTATAAAGCGTTTTAGGCTGGCCACTTCAGCTGGCACAGGGAGGTATAAATTGCCCTGAATCTGCTCAGCCCAGCATGGCTTGTGCAGTTTGCCTTTAGGATTTTATTGGCCTGGACTGGCCTCCTAGCAAAGAAAGACAGTGGTTGCTTTTCCCTGCTGCAGAGTATCCAGTGATCTGGAACAAATTTGAGCTCGTAACATCAGGCTTACAACAGAATTTTATTCAGATCCAGGCTCAGGACAGTCAGAGAAAGAGGGAAAGAGGGTTTGGTGATAGTGAGGGGTTGAGTTGGTCTCCTGGCATCACCCATTCCTGCCAGGTGGTGTTCCACCTTATGGAGTACAGGGAAATTATATCAACTGCTTGTGCTCAGCAGTTGCACTTTTTCCCGAAGCTGAGAGAGCTCAAGGGAGGACGAAGAGAATATCACTGCAAGAAAACAACAATACCAATTACTTTAAACCAAGACTGGCAAGGTAGCTCCGGAAAGGGGAAGTTAGTGTCATTTTGTGTTTCCACTTGAGGTCAAATGGGGTGAAATGACCTGAGATTGCACAAAATCCAGGCAATTGAATTGATACCCCTGCGCTGCACATCAGGCTTGGCTCAGAGGATGGAGAAGTGAAATAGAGTAGCAGTGAATGTTGGAAGTTGGAGTTAATGGAGGTACTGAAAGACACTGAACCAAGTGTACTTTGTTCCCTGGCACTAGCTGTATTTTTCAAAGAGCCACTGAACAGCATTTTGGCAATCCAAGCCCCCCAGAAAGTGGAATAATCAAGGGTCATGGCACATGTATTAGTGGTTCCCTTGACCCAGGGAGTGCTAAGCCTGCCATGGTCAAGAAATGCAAGTGTGCAGAGCTGTGGGAATAAACCTGCCTCTCTTCTCTTGGTTGTAACGTCTTCTTAGCTAAGGGCCTGTGGAGCTGCTCCAGGGGTGTGAAAGTTGCTTGTAGAGATGGTTGCCCAGAGAAGCTGTGGCTGCCCCATCCCTGGAAGTGTTCAAGGCCAGGTTGGACGGGACTTGGAGCAACCTGGGATAGTGGAAAGTGTCCCTGCCCATGGCAGGGGCTGGAACTGGCTGAGCTTTAAGGTCCCTTTCAACCCAAACCATCCTGCGTTTCTGGGTTGGAGCTGTGATATTCTCCTGTTCTCTGCCATCTTAGAAGGGTCAGCAAGCCCCTCAAGAGTCTGAACCCCCCTCTCTCCTGAGCACCGTTTTCAAGTCACTGTTCACTGTGGGGAACAAGAGAAAATTTTAAAGGGGCATAAAGAGGAACTGTTATTTGTGTTCTGCTCTTTCAGCACAAACAGAAGCCCCTTTCTACGAGGAGTGGTGGTTTCTGCTGGTGATGGCTCTCTCGAGCCTCATCCTCATCCTGCTGGTGGTGTTTGCATTGGTCCTGCATGGCCAGAGCAAGAAGTACAAGAGCTGCAGTGGAGGTAAGGCATCATCTCTGTGCTGCACAAAACCCTCAAGAGCTGTGGGAATCAGAAATATCTCCTTTGAACCCCTAATTTCCTCAGCAGGGACTGTCTTTAGAGCTATTTTGTTTGGCAGGAGACTTGGAACATTTTGCTGTCTGGTTTGCTAGAAATGGCTTTTCCCTGTAGCCACACTGGGTCAGGGGTTTGGACACTGACCAGCCATGGGCTCGGACAGGACAGCATCTGGAAGTGCCAGGGACTGCAGTAAAAGCCAAGGAGTCTGGGTCAAACACTTGGCAGATAAAGAATAAATAAGGAATTAGCTGAGACTTTGTTTAACTTTGTCATAATTCCCTGATAGATGGGGAGAAGGAGAAAGATTCTGCTTTTCCATGGCTGTACCAGTGTGGATATTCTAAACCTCTGTGTGTGAGGACTATGTCACAATTCCTTTATATTGAGTGCCCTGCATCTCACATTCCTTCCCTAAGCCAAGCTGCAGTTGCTGGGCTGGGGGCCAAGCAGCCAGGAGCTGTCTTGGTTATCTGGGCCTGATAGACTTCAATGCATAATGAGCATCAAGCTTTGAATTTTCCTTTAGTTATGATTTTTACCAGTCTCCTTTCTTGAAAGGAAACAGGAGCTACCTGCTCTGCAACTAGGAATGTTAAATAGTCCCCTTTCAAAAAAACCTTGTTCTTGAGCTCTGAATATTGTTTTACCTTTTCTTCTCCCTACATGATAAAGTCCTCGGAGAGTTGTTCACATGTGTATTTCTCTGATAGCCTCCTCCACCTGCAGCAAGAAATTGCTCTGATGCCAGGAGGTGCCAGAAAAGGCACATTAATGAGCAGGATCAGGTGGATGGGTCTTTGCACTACCCGTTCTTAGGGATTAATGTAATGAAGTCTTCCAGGCAGTATTTAGTAATTCAGTCCCAAAGTGAAGATCTTCTCTTTCTTTGTAATTCACTTCTAACAAGTGTTAGAAAATCAGATTTGAGTCCCACGAGATATAAGATGTATGAATACCATGGCATTTTACCAAGTTAATACTCTTACATATTGGTATGCACAGCTCATAGGAAATCTCTCATCTTCTCAGTTTTACCGTGTGTTTGGGGGACAGACATGAAAAGGCAGGTCTGACCTGTGCTGTCAGATATCCGTGTTCACAGAGCCTTAATGCAGCACTGAAATTGGAGCTGAGGATAAAGCACCCGTCTGCTGCAAAGTGGCAGCCAGCCCTTCTCCCTGGGACACAGGCGCAGCTCACACCTTCGGGAGGACAAAGGATGAGCACAGGAGAGAACAAGCTCCTGCTAGATTTGATCACAAGAAATTAAATACTGGGCTGTATCTTCCTTCTTCTTCCCATCCCATCCTTGTTCCTCCCTTACGTTGTCCAGTGATTTCTCACATCCATACCTGATCCCCATTTCAACTGTGGCATCTTTTTCCCATTTGCTATCCCTTGCCCTTCCTCTTGCTTTTTTTCCCACTTTTTTTTTCCTCTCTCCTTTTCCTCTTTTTCTGCCTTTTCAAGTTTTACTTTCTCTTGCTTTGCTCCAGTCAGCATGGAATGGGATTCACAGCATCTGATTTAGGACATCTTTAGTGGCCACCTAAATTAATTATCTGGTTTCTATTTATAATCAAAAACCAAGAATAAGCACTTTTGGAGCACAGTCTATCTGTGCTATTTTAGATACTTGCCTCTGAATGAAATCCATGCATCCATCCGTGACTCTTTTCCCCTCTTTTGGCTTCCTTTGTCCCTTCACACTCCTGATGCACTCCTTGCTCTCACTTGGTTCTCACTTGCCAATAAGAAAGGTAAAGAGAATTTCAAATAATTAATGATGTCATATCGCAGAAAGAAGGACAAGTTAGCTCCTGCAGTTCTGTTTGGGGGAAAAGTGCTTCTGCTTCAGGTGAACATTTTGTTTCCTGGCTCCAGGTAAAACCATCTCCAATGTGGAAGAGTCGGTCACCCTGGATAACGGAGGCTTCACTGCTCTGGAGCTCAACAGCAGACACCTGAACATCAAGAGCACCTTCTCAAAGAAAAATGGAACCAGGTAAAAAGCTGGGAATGCTGTGCTTTTGGAATGGCTTTTTTCTAGCTTCAAGCACAGTTAAATAGGCAAAAGGGAGAGACTGAAGAATCTAGCAAGGACTTTAACGCCCAAGTCCCTGCCTCAAGCTGTGATTCTGGCTTCTAAGCATGATTGCACAAATTCCCGGGAAATTACAACATCCCAAACACGCACCCTTTGCATTTCCTAGGTCTCCTCCTCGCCCAAGCCCAGGGGGGCTGCACTATTCTGATGAGGATATCTGCAACAAGTACAACGGGGCTGTGCTGACCGAGGGCTTGGGCCTCAACGAGAAGCCCCTGGAAGTGTCAGAGTCGGAGGTAAGGATTTCCCTCTGCCTCACATTGCACAGACACTGCAGATTTCCATTTCCATGCTGAATCCTGGCAAGTCTTTGAAGTCCCAGTCGTATACCTGCACCGTGCTGTGTGGTCACTGTTTGTCTGTCTCGGGGATTTTAAAAGGTTCAATTCACCAGGCTGTTTGCATCACATCTTAAAATTAAAATATCAAAGGAAAGAATGACAAGCAGGACCCAGCCAGGGCAGATTCCAGACCTGGCCTTGGCAGATATCCAGTTTTCCAGGGTAAGTCAAAAGATAAGTGCAATCAGTCAGCCAGTGTGACCTCTCTGGAAGGGGCTGCACACCTTCTGCCTGTGGGCTGCAAACCTGGAGCACTTTTGGGAGAATATGTATGTGCTGCAAAATAACCAGTTACTGCCTGGGCGAGGTTAAAGGTGAGATGTGCTGTGGATTGTTGCACTGACTGGGGTGTGGGATGTGGTTTGCAGTTTCAGAGCTACAGCAAACCCCTCGGTTTAGAGGAGTGGTCTGAGCAGTGACAGCCACTGCCTTGGTTACAGGGAGTGGGTGAGGAGTGAGTAACTTGCCAGAGAGACATGGCCGTGGCTGTGAGGGCCCAGCCTTCAGCTCTCTGAACACCCCAGCCTTGCCTTTAGGCTGCTCCCCACGGAAGGTGGGTGTGTGCCAGCCTGATCCACCTGGCAGGGCTCCACCTTGTGTCTCACATTCCCTGTGAGAAGGAAGAGAGTGCTGGTTGTCTGTGAAAGTCCAGCAGTGGCCAGGGGTGAATAGACAGACTTCAAAGGAGATCCAGAAAGGTAAATCTGTCTCTAAAATCAGATGCTGTCAGCTGAGATCCTGACAAACCCGAACTGACAGCGCAAGAAGCGAGCAGTGGGCCAAACCACACCAAACCTGACCCTTCCAGCAAGAATAAATCACAAGCAGCAAGTAGTAAAAGAAGATGACAGTTTTCATCTGTAGCTTTTCTGCACCTGCAGCTACAGCTGCTTTTCCTGGCTACCTAGCTCTCACCTCCTGCTAATTACCACCGACAGCCTGCTGCTTTGTGCTGCCCTGTGGCCGACCCGTCGTGCAGGCAGCTTTCCTTGGTGCAGCTCAAGCTGCTGCTTCTGCAGTGCTCCAGCATTACCCTCCAGATTAAACCCACAGTGCTTTGGTCATGTCACTGTAACAACCCAGCATTAAACCTGTCATTAAAACAGTTTGCTGAGCATGATCGGGAATTTAGCACTGGCACCTTTTGACATTAATTTCAATGTCCCGTGTGGTATTTCCTGGTAATGTGCAAAAGTCTCCTTGCAGGGTGTCATTATTGCCTCCTGTATGCACTGTTTGTACAGCAGAGAAGGAAGTGATTTCGGTGGGTTTTTTCTCAGGCTATTGATATTGTTTATTTACTGCATATTGCTGTCGAGCCTGAAGGTCTCAGTTGAGATTCTGGTGTTTTTGTGAATGTGGGTGTGCACGTGAATATGTGCACAAAATATGCTTCGTTTTTCCTTGGGGTTTGGATATGCAGCCCGTCTGTACAATGTCTTTGATGCTTGTTTGGGCTTTCTTGTGGTGGGGAGCGCTTTTAGTCATGAAATGTTAATATGCTCCCAGTAGAGGTAGCAGTAGGAGATGCTGCCTTTTGATCAGCCTCAAAATGCTGTTTATGTCGGGAGGTGCAGACAGGAGGTGAGGGTGGGTTGGGGCAGAGGTGGGTATAGATGATTGACCACTCTCTTTTCAAGTGTTCCTGTACCTATTAGCTCTTCCTGTTTGTCTTTTATTTTCTGTTTGTTCCTGTTCTCAGAGGAGCTCTTAATAGACAGGCTGTGTTTTCTGAGAGTTTCAGATTTCCCATCTGTCTTAGCAGGCAGAAATGTTTGCCATTATTTGAAGAGTTAAAGATATCTTTCCATGGAAGGGTTGTACCCAGGTTTGGTCCTCTGCAGCAGAGGGTCCTGATGCTGTTTTCCCCTAGTACATCGGTGTGTGGATCTCAAATTCCACTTAATGTGATGCAGGGCAGGCAGGGCCAAAAGCTGTGCCTTTGCCTTCAATCCACTTGTCACCGTGTTAATGCTGAGTCTTACGCCTGTTGCCTGAGGTGTCAAGATTTTATATGGAAAAGAAGGAAGCTCCCTGGCTTCAAGTCTCCTGGGGTTTACAGAACATGAAGAACTCTTGGGCTGACTGACTGCACTTAAAAAACAGATGCCTGGGAACATTCCTCCAAGCTCCCTCCTGGAGAGGAGAGCCACAGAGAAACAAAGAGGAAATCAAGTAGGACTCTTAACATTCATAAAACAAGTGGTGAACTTACTCCATGTCATGAAAGCCAGGCACCAGTACTGTTAATGAGGTTAAAGAAGTTTAATTGGCACGTACGGAGCAGGAGACTGCTATGAGTGTAAATTCTAAATGATTAATAAGAATAGGCTTTTAGTTAATGAGTCAAGTGGACAAGGCTCTGGACAGATAATCTGAAGAAATTTGGTGTTCACCATGTAGAGAAATTTGATGATTTATCTGCAATGCCATCCAGCCAAGGAGGAGCAGGAGGAGAGGGGAGGCTGATGCATGTTTGTGAGTTCTCAGATGTCCTTATGGTCTCCCAAAAACTGTTTCCAGGAGAAAATACTCTCACAGATTGTACACATTATCAGTCAGTGCTGGATGCTCTGGTCTTCCCACTGCTCTCTGCAGTCTGACTAGCATTGGCTTTCTCAGCTCTGCAGGAAGATATTAATTTCCACTTAACACTTCACAGGGAATAGGATTTAACTTGTCTCCAGTAAAACTCTCCAGTGATTTTGACAAGTTGGGCACTATGTGGAAACCAGCTGCAGGTGACACATAAAATAAGACTGGGTTCCCATGTCCAGAGAAATATTTTCAAACTGGGTTGCCTTGTCTCTTTTACAGCATATTCATTTTGGGTTAACAAAAAAAATCCTGCTGCCATCTACATTTTTAGAAGTAATCTGATAAGGCTGTTTCTTTTGTAGTCACTTAAAGAAAAGATAACTGGAACTATTATCAAATTTATTCTCAAACTTCCCACTAAGCCAGCCAACTCTGGTGGCTGACTTGCCTCTGAGCAGCCCTTGTGCATTTTGTGCTATCAAAAATACACCTAAATAGCCTCTCATTTTCTGTATTTGTTGTTTCGTAGGCATCCATGCACCTTTGGTTGACAGTCTGTAATGTCACCACACACCCAATCACGCTCCAGCCTATGGAGGTTTCCAAGGTAACACAGCCACAGTCGCAGGGAAAGGAGAAAACGGAAAACAAAGCAAAAAGCCCTGCAGCATTTCTATTTACTCAATAGTTTAAAAACCACTAAAGAGTAATCCTCTAGTATAAGCTGTCTGTATTGTCATGCTAAACAGATTTATCTTACTTCTCCTTGATTTTCATCGGGCTGTGGAATGCCAGATTAGAGAATTCCTTGCTGATAAGGGTGGTTATTGGAGTCTTGCTGGGAGCAGACCTTAGGAGATACTTCAGAAGCAGGGACAAAATAGTCAGTTCCTGCCTGTTTGGAAAGGAACACAGAAAAAACAAGTTGTATCAACACCAACAAACAGGTTATCCTTTCCAGCACCAGTCCTAATGATGGTGGAAGGCTGAAGTTACCGCAGCTATATATGTTTCATGACAGTTCCTTCCGAAAGGCACTGGTCTTATTTATACCAAATTAGTGTTCCCTTTCAGTTGGCATAATGGACTAATTAGCGGACAAATTATCAGTATTGTTTTAAATTCCCTCTTTCAGTTCATGGCAAGTCTGAGTGTCACCATATTTCAAACGGCAGCAGCTCATCTTACAGTGTTCCTGGGATTTCTCCTCTTAATTATGTTGACTTCTGGTGATCTTGAAAGAATTTGGCTTAAAAACTGAAATTATGTTACTTTTCTGTTATGTCTGGTTTGTGAGTGAGTGGTTTTTTGCTGGTGAGGGACAGAGTTTAAGTGGCTGCATCAGTACTATTTCACCTTTAAAGTCTGGTCACATTCTTCTGGATACAGCTTCTTTGCATTTCTCCTTAGGGGTTTATGATCCCCTGTGTCTGTGGGGACATCAGGAAGACTCACAAAGAGCCACTAGAAGTTTGTGGCTTTTTTTTTCCCTCATGCTTACACCACCTCAGCTCCGCTGTGGTCCCTCTTCAGCAGGGCTTTGCTTCCTTGGGAGGTGGCCGAGCGTGTCTGAGTCAGTAAAAGTGATGCTGGACTGGGGAGGGCAGTGCCTCGTGCCTTTGATGGAGAGAGCACATCCATGGGAGCTGGAGGAGTTCACACCTCTAGAGGTTGCTTCTGGTTGTCCATAACCTGGATGCTCAGGATGCAGAGACTTCTCTTCCACATCATCCCTCAAGCTTCCCAGGCATTTACCCTAAAATTACACTGTGGACATGCAGCATAATGTCTGATACAGAGTGCAATAACTTGTTTCCTGCTGAGTACAGAGGGAACCAGGCTCTGGGGATCTTTCGGTGAAGTTGGCTGTGTCTGCAGCTGAGGACCAGCCTCACTGAGCTCCTGCTGCCTGGCCCTGCCATGCTGCCACATCTGCAGCCATCCAGGGCAGCTCTGCTGGAGCCCCGTGCAAAAACAGACAGGGCAGTGCTGGCAGGATGTTCCTGGCAGCAATGCCAAGACTTTGGAGCTGCTCTCTGCACCCACTGGCTGTGAAGTGCTCCAAATCTGGGGATATTCCAGGAAAGCTGCAAAAACCACCTGTTCAGGAAGGTCTTTGGAGGGAGTCAGGTGCTGGCTTCCCAAGCCTGGCAGCTGGTGCAAAGGAGTGTTTTTCTAGGAGATAGGCTTGCTGTGTTCCTTCTGGAATAATTATTAAACGCTGGTAGGGCTTTGTTGTATCAGTAATTACTTGTCAAGGCACCTGAAGCTTCTCATTCTTAAAAATCAAACAGTACATAATTCCTAAAGAGCCGAAGCCTGGGTGATAGTGGAAGGGAAGTTTTGCTGCTTTGTAAAGAGCTGCTTTGCTCACTTTTGGAAAGCCCTGGGAAAAATTTCTCAGCTCCGTCCATCACCCTCTGTGCTGGAAAATGGGCACAGAATAGTATTGAAGCAGCTACCTAAGCAAAGAAGTGGGATGATGGATGCTGTGCCCTTTTCAAACGATGGTTCACAAGGCATTTGAGGATTGTTCTTCAGAGACCATTAAAAAGGAGCTTTAGAGGAGGAGAGACAAGTTGTGTGGCAGGCAGGATCAAGAAGGATGTGTGTTTGCTGGGTGGTGTCATAGATCAGAACCACACCAACCTTTTGAAACTAATTGCAGCAACGAACAGTGACAAGCTGCACTTACCTGTCTCTCTTGTGTGTCTTAGGCAGCTCCTACTTTGATATTTAATTGCCTTTAGAATTGGCTGTGCAGATTGCTGAGGGGGGAGGGAAAGGAGTAAAAGCTTTTGCATGGTCTAACCGGAGATTTTGAGGGAAGGCGTGAGATCTGGAAATGCCTGGGTAAATGTTTGCGTGCTGGATGGGATGGGGCTGTTACTGGTGGGAACATTAGTGGGAACAGAAGGAAAATGTGCACTGAGATTCCACGGCCGAGGCTCTGCCGTGGTCTCTGCGCTCGGCAGAGATGTACAAGCCCTCTGTGATTCCTCCAGCTGCATCCCAGCAGCAGCACTTCAGAGGAGGGGCAGATGCACGGAGCTTGTCTGGTTACATCTCAATACAGCTCCCGCTCGATATTGATGGGAGCTTTGAAGCTATCCAGCCACCGTGCATAAATGTTTCAGGGGTAGGATCCGCTCTGAGCACAGAGCTGAGTCTGACTCATCCCAAGAAAGCAGCCCCTCCTGCCTGGCAGCTCTTCTTTCCCAGATTTTGCATTCTCTTTCTTCTGTCGCTGCTGGTTGTGTACCTTGTACCACCAATAATCAGCCGGAACATGCAGATGGAGTTATTTGCCTGTAAAAAAGTCTGATTTTACTAAACTCCTTTCCAGTTATATAACTAATTTTCGATACCTAACAGGGCTTGCAAGCCTCACCCAGAGTCCTGTGCAGGTGGCCTGGGCTGGCCACCCCAAACATCAGCCTGGCTAACCAGAGTGTTTGTGTGGAAGGCATTCCTGCTGTCCTTGCATCAGAATAGAGATGCTCAGTTGTAACTGCAATATTTCTGATTGCAATTGAAAGCTGTCGGTTTCACTGTGACCTCTCCACACTTCCCTGCATCTTGGGCCCAAGCAGGAGCTTCTGGCTGCCCCTGCACTGTTCTGCAGGGAATTAGAAGGGATTTCTCTGTCACTTATCATCAGGGGACTCTCTAGCAGCAAAGTCTGGCTGAAGCAGAGCACAGTGTTTATCCACAGCCCTGCTTGCACCACACAGGGACTGCCATCCCTCTCACCTTTACATTACAGCTTTATTTAGCTGGTGATGCCAACCTTTCCTCTTATTTTTTGCGAGCGGAACAGGCTAAAAAAATCATCGATGCTTTTGACCGATTATTTAATTATATTTTTGCCCCAGGTCACTGACTCAGATTACGAGGACGAGGTGCCCAAGCACTCCTTTGTGAACCACTACATGAGCGACCCCACCTACTACAACTCGTGGAAGCGGCAGCAGAAAGGGGTGAAGCAGCACCCGGCGTCCTACAGATACGAGGAGTGCACGGCCAGCGAGACAGAACCCTATTTCCAGACTGTCATCACGACACAGAGCTCAGGAGGGGTGTACACCCCGACGGGACAGCCCGCGCCCGGCTCCCGGACTCCAGTGACAGGATTCTCCTCCTTTGTCTGAGGCGGGGCTGGGGACACGGCGGGACAGTGGCAGTGACCGTGTGTGCGTGGCTGGGGCGCTGAACTCTGGGGGACCTCTCCATCAGGGTAGAAACGGATGGGAACACACCTGAGGCTGGGTTGGTGTTTTGGTTTGGGTTTCTTTTGTTTGTTTTTTTTTTCTTTCTGAAGACAATCAACTCTATAAAAACACGGAGCTGAACTAGCTGAACCTTTGTTTAAGAAAAAAAAAAGAAAAAAAAGGAATTCTGAACAGTGATGATTTTAACCACTTGTGAATAGTAGGGGTTTTTTAACTGCTTTTTGTAACACTGCTTCAGGAAGCAGCTCCCATGCCCCTCTCCTTCCTCTTTCTTTCTCTCCCCTCCTCCTGTCCCACCACTCCCGAACAAGCAGGTGAATTCCCTAGATGCAATGAGTGACTTTGTGATGTGATTTGAAGAGAAAACATAAAACCTCCCATGCTCCTTTTTCTTCCTTTTCCTCTACTCTTTTTTTTAATTTTTTTTTTCTTTTTAAGTTTTCTCTGTCATCAAGCTCAAGTAGAAAAACATAGAAAAGGGACACGTTTTTAGGTGAAAAGCAGACACCTCCTCTCTTCTCCTCACCACTCCACAACTTAGGAGCACTGGCTGATCAGCGTAGGTTCAGATGTGTCTCTGTGTCTGCTCTAAACTCACTACTGGTGTATTTACATCGAATTACTGACCTGCTTTTCTTTCTTCTTCAAATGGGACCTGCTGCATTCTTTAAATATTCCAACTCCGGGGCCTTTGGAAGAGGAGATGGCTCAAAAGAGTGCTGTAGGCAGTGGTGGGTGAAGCAAGTGGGAAGAATTCAGGCGTAAGGTCAGTTTATTTTTGGTGTGGCTCTAATCCTCCTTGTGGACTGCGTGTACCATTTCAGTCATTTTTTAAAAGTCAAAGCAAGCCAGAGGAATTTTTCAATTAAAATTGCAGTGACAACCTAGAGAGTTTACTAATTGATGAGGGTTTTGATCATCAGAGTTACCATGCCCTGCCAACAGAAGTTGAGCATCCTTTCTCACCCAGACTCTGCAGTTCTGTTTACTGGTCTGTAAAAAAGTACACAGTGGCAGGGTTTGTTTGATTTTTTTACTACAAAGACACACCACACAGACTGGGTGAGTTTTGGTGTCCACAGGTGCCTTTTATTGATTCTTCAGCTTCATATCTGGGAGAAGCAAAAAAGTGTCTCCAAATAAAGCTACCCAGGTTTTTCAGGCATTGGGATCGTGAATTACCTTGTGCACGTTTACAGCTGCTTTGTGCACTTGAAACTACAGCCTTTGGAAGGAAAAGAGGAGATTTTTAGTTTAATTTCCATCCTTTTGTACAGCTCACTTTTTCTTTTCTTCGTTTCTATACTTTTTCTGAGTCTGTCATGTTTAGCAGCAAGTTATTTACTCACAAGGAAGCTGTCAGGCATTGAAAGAATCCAAGTCCAGCCCTTGGACGTAGCAACAGTCCTGGGTCACCAGACGTTTTATCATGGGTTTAAAAGCTGATTTTGGAAGTAGGAGAGTCCTTGCCTTGCCAGGATCTGGCATTTCCTTCCAGGCAGATAAGCCAGGAAAATTGGTGCTTGCTAATGTCCTGTCAAGGCTCATGTGGGCATTGTTACTGTAGAAAACTGTCCCCATCCTCTCAAGGGATGTGGGACATCTGTGGCAGGGGGAGGTGGTGTCTTCAAGGCTGGTGTTGAAGCCAGCCTGCCCAGGGGCCTGGTTAGGAGTGTCCTGGTGGCACCTCACCAAAACAGAGGTCCAAGGGCCAGCTCAGCCTTGCTGCCACCTTTCAGTGCCCCTTGGACAGGGCAGACGGTCTCAGAACTGCTTTGACTCTTGGGCGCTGCCTCTGAGCACTGCTGCTCTTGGTGCATGCAGACCTTTGGCACTGGATTGCTGTTCCTCTCCAAAGGTTCCAGGAAGAAAAAGTTCAAAACCAAAAACTCCAGTGGGTGTGTTTAAGGGCTTTTGAGTTTGGGATAATGATCTGCAGCTCATTAGATGGCAAGGGACTCGCAAAGACACGGCTGAGCCAAAACGCTGTGAGTCATCCCCTCTCTGCACCTGGGTAGGATGTGTGTGGGATGGAGAAGGGGCTCCAAAGAGGATGACTTGGAGTGTGCTGTGAAGAGGAATGCAAAGCAAACAAAAAACCCACTGCCTTCTGTGCACTTTGACTGTTCTCTTAAGCCATATGGACTTTGCTTTAATTACTGAACTGCCAAAATTTGTTTTCAGTCTGCATTTTTTGTTTCTCAGACAGAATTATCTACGTGACTTTCTGATTTGTTTTCCTTTTTCTTTGTCATTTCCTGCATCAGACTACACATTTTAAACACATTGTTTTTATACATTTGACATAGCAATGCAATTGCTCTTGGAATTTTAATGGCACTTATCCAACAGGTGTAAGAGGTAGTGCTGCAGGAGGAGCCCTTCAAGGACCACTGAGGACTTTAGGGATGTAAATCAGTAAGAAACAGACAGACCACCGGAGACTTTGCTCCAAAGGAAAGCATAGTGTGAGTAACTGCATATCTGCTGAATATTGCCTCCAGATCTCAGTTGGTGTAAGGTGCAGTTACTCCCTGGGGCTGATCTGATACCACATTGAGCAAAAAACCCAAGCAAACCATGGGGAATAAAGGAAACTGACTTTGTGGCCGCTGCTCCACTGAGGGACAACATGGGGAGCAGCACAATCGATACAAAGCGAGGAGAGACTGCTCCTTTCTTCTCAGAACCAGCTGCAGCTAAAAAGCTGAGCTTGCTGAGGACCTGCTGAGTTGGCTGTGTGGCTCTTTTCTTCTGACTGCTGCCAAAATAACAGGTTAGGTGTGATTCCTTTAGGACCTGTTGATCCCAACAAAGGGATTTCTGTTCCATTCTCCTCCACGCTGTTGTCACTCTCGGTTATGTTGTGTTCAGGAGTTGGCTTTTCTGACACGTGGTTTATTTTGGATAGGCAGTTGCAGAGGAGGCGCAGTGCCCTGCTCAGCCCTCAGCTGAGCACAAGATGTGTTTCTGCTGTGCAGGGTCCTGTGTAGCTCCACATGTGATGCCTCCACCTTCTTGCTAACACACTCAACTTGTAAAATATTGCTAATAGGTAGGTTTTATTTACTTCACATATCAGGGAAATTGTTTTATCTGGAAGGAAATACTCCATCAGTTAGGAAGAAAGCTCTATTTCATTGCGGCAATCTTTGGGAATTGCAGCTTTGAAATACAACTTTTAAACATTACTTGTCATGTTACAGTAACTGCACCCATTGAATCCACTTCCATTTCCATCTTCCTGTTTAGAATAGTCTTGAAAAATGAAGGTTTATGTTTAAAACGCCTCCTTAGGATATTTCATTTTTATTTATTTATTTCCCTTCCTCTGTTTCTCAGGTCTCTTGGTGACTGTTACTGAAAAATAAAAGCAGCATCATGAAATGACCAAGGGAGACATTCCAGGGAATGGTTTAATAGGAGCTTGTTTTTCATGCAATAGCCATAACAATATCCAGTCTCCTGCAGGTAAAATGTGCCCATCTTCACCCCCTGCCAGGGCTGAGGTGACACCAGCCACCCATCAGCAATGCTCCCAGCACAAACCTCAGGTTGTCCCTGTCACAAATCACATGCAAAAGTGCACACACGAAAGGAGCTGTGCTGTTCCAGCCCACTGCCAGTGGGGCATTTTATCCCCCCAAAATGTGTGTCACGAGTGGTGTGTCCCCACCACGGCCCACACTCTTGGGTGGAGTATTTTCTATTTCCACCTTTTAATGCTCTGGTGTTTGGGCAGGGCCGGTGTGGTGCAGGTACAAATGGCAGTGGTGACAAGGGACAGGAGAGGGCACTCCCTTGCTTTCATCAGTGACAGTCTCTTACTCCCTACCCTGAGAGTCACTCATGTGGAATGCCTTCATGGGGAGGGCAGGGCGAGGTGAGAGCACCAAGGGTTTCATCAGCATGTACTAAAGGAATCACACTTTGGCCAGCGATCCCACTTTTGGGAGCAGTTGGCATGACTGGAGAGAAGAAAGAAAACCACACAAAAAAGAAACTAATCTATTACCCAAAAGGATTTTTTTCCCTCTTCATTTTGAGTGTTAAAGCCAGTGATGTTTTGCAGATGGGCCAAGATCTCATTTTTCCTCCTTATGCCAAGGTCTCTGCCAGAAGCTGCTGTAGCAATTGTTTAGACTAAATATCTTGACATGGGGATGCATTTATTATCCTTGCCATTGCTTCCCTCAAGAAATCCATTGGGTCATCCAAAGATTATCTAATCTGCTTTCCAAAAAGGAAGGAGAAGAGGTATCTTTATACATACAGAGCACTGGTGTCTTCTCCCACTCACTGCTCTCAGATAAACAGGGCAACTTGTTGAAGAAAAATCCTTTTAGGAAAGGAATTTATCGGAAACTTTAAAAGAAAGCAAAGCACCACATAAGAAACCTCTGGCAGAGGCATTAGAAATCTTGAAGTCCAGAAGCCTGTGATAAGACTGACCATGATGCCAAGACCTCCTGTTGTTACTGATCTCCTGTATCAGTAGCAGCCAGAAGGGCACACGGATTGAGGGGTGATGTTTGGAGAGGAAGAACCACAGACCTGCTGGGATGCAGGCAGGTTGTACTGCAGACAGCTTTAGTCAGCCTGGAGTTTCTGCTAGTCCAGTCACATTCCTTAGGTTGTTTTTATAGGTTGTTGCCAGCACATGTGGAATCCACACATTATCAAGGTGCTCCAAGAGGCTACGAGGTCACCAGAGGTGGGGAAGGGTTTGTTGGTGTGGTGTTCACACACAGCCACACACGTGGTGATGTGGTTCTACAAAACCCATTGAAACCTCCTTAGGGAAAGCCACCCTTGAATTAGGAGCACCCCAAGACTGAATGTGATGGGCCTGAAATGGCTCCACCTGACAAGTCATAGAATTGCAGAATGGTTTGGGTTGGAAGAGAACTTGAAGATCACCTTGTTTGACCCCCTCTGCCATGGGCAGGGACACCTTCCACTAGACCAGCGTGCTCCAAGCCCCATCCAACCTGGCCTTGGACACTTCCAGTCCCTTCTGTTGTTTGTATTTCTGTGCTCCTTTTGTCCTCCCCCAGCCCTCCCAGACAAAGAAAGCTGGCTTGCACTTTGTGCAGGTATAGAGTTTGCTGCACCTGATAGCAGAAAGCCACAATGGATAAGCACACATGTGACACCTGGGACAGGTGAGATATGTTTGAACAAGGAGTGAAGTACATTCAGCACTTGAGATTCAGGCTCTGACTCAGAATTTTATCTTCTCAAAGCTGCCACTTGCCCACTTTAAATGGCCTTGGGGGCCTCAAGACTTGACAGGAAATTCATTATTTCAATGCTGTTTGATCACTGTGCACTTTCTTGGGGCTTGAATCACTGGATACAGAGACAGGAATGGGGTTACAGAGCTTTATATCAAGGTGTTCTCCCATTTGTGTCCAATTCTCCAGATACGGGAATTTCTGCTACCACAGAATGGTGACGTTCTGCAGGTGCCGAGTGCCACCAGGGCTCCCCCTTTGATGTCCTTACACCCCTGGGCTGTGCTGGGGCCTGTCACAGTGCAGTGGGAGCTCTCAGGTAGCAGAAGGGTGCAAGAACCCCATATTCTGGTGAGTTTGTAGCTGGTCACTTGGCCTCTCTTGGGCTGGAGTCCGTCCTCTGATTTGGTATCTGCTGTCAGCTTAGGGGTAGGGCTGCCTCACACAGCTGTGTCTGAGTTACCCTCGGTGTACTCCGGTCGTTGCTTTTAATTCAGTGTCTCCTTGGAGATTTGCCCTGGATTTTTGTTCCACACCTCTTGTTAGCCTCACCTTCACCACTCCACTATTTTATATGAGAAAGTTACTTCTTCTTTTGCAAACTTGCTTCTGATTAAAAGAACCCTTTTGGAAACATCTGTGTCCTTGGTGCATTTGTTCTGTGGAAGGGAAAAAAACTATTTTCCCAGACTCTTCTGTTGCAGAAGAAGTTTCTGGGTGCCTTGCCAGCATGCTCACGAGTTAACAGCTCAGGACAGTGAGAATGTAACATGGACTGAAATTCCTCACTGTTTGCTCTAGACTGTAAAATCTTACAACCCCTGCTGCTTCTCAGCTAAGCTGACACTCTCAAATAGTTTCCACACAAAATTTGATCAGTCTTAAATATTTTATTATTTTGCAGCAATAAACTTCCTCAGATCCTCAGTGCGGGAGAGTCAAAACCCACTCAGAAACAGAAACCCATGGGGCCAACATTTTTTATGCCTTTGTCCCTTCCCCAGCAGCGTTGTAGCAGCCATCAGTCGGTTCCCACAGACATGCAGATGTTGGGGAGGCAGGACCAGATCCCAGCTGGGGGAAATCCAGGCAGCTCTGTTATTCCAGGGGGTTTGGTTGTGCTTTTTACCCACTGAGCATCTGGCCTAGAGAAGTAAACTAAACACAGTCAGGTCAGCTACAGCTCTGGTGGGAGAAATGAGGGCGAGAAATCAATGTTTTCCAAGTGGGAGACGGGAAGAAAAAAAAATAGTCAAACTGTGAAGGAAAGAACTCATATTCTCCTGCTCCTGAAAAGGATATTATAAATAATGCAGTGTTGTATAAATACAGGCAGCCCTTTGCAGCTGGGAGCTTGTAGTCACCCAGAGGTATCACTGTACCCATTTTGAAGATGAAAATCCTTCTGCCACAGCATTTCGTGAACGAGACATTATCTTGCAAAACTGCCATAAGGTGCAGAAGTGCTTTTTTGAGCCCATTTGGTTCCAAAGTGTATTATCCTCCAGCTTCCAGCCCTTACTTTTCTCGGGACATGTTTCCTCCACACGTTTTTGCAGCTAGGGTTGGAGCACGGACATAAACATGGGAGTGGATGGGAAATCTGCCACGGTATTTGTAGCCTAAACAATACCAGAGAAAACAGATTGGCTTCCCGCCCTGCCCTGAACAGCACAAGCAGTGGCTTGACTGAATCAAGTAATCTGGGCTTTCATTACTGATCCTTTTCCTGCTATTTGTCTCTTTTGTTCCCTCTTTTTCCCTCTGCGTTTTTGCTCCAGGGATATTTATTTTTCTCCTTGCTCCTTTTCTGTTTTCTTTTTGTAGCCTGCCTCTTGTTTTTATTATTTTTCCTCTCCTCCTCTTGCCTTACTAATTATTTCATTTCAAACCTGCATTTCCCACAAAATCAAAAGGAACTTTATGTGAACACACATTTTTGTTGGGTTTTTGTTCACTTCCACTGTGCTCCAGGAGTTCTTTAGCTCTGCTGTCTTGTTTACTTGGAAATGCTGGGCACGTCCCTCCAAGCCAAGGCGGTGTGGCTGCTGACTTCCCAGCCTGGTAGAAACCTTCATTAAGTAGGCAATTGGCACGTTCATCACCATTTGTTAACGAGTTAGGATAATCCTAAATCAGACAAGGCTGACGTGTGAAGTCATTCTTTGAGGTTTTACAAGGCAAGTTTGTCAGCAGCACCCGAAACCTGTGAAGTCTTGTGGAATCAGAGGATCAGCACCTGCCCGTGGAGGAACAAGGAAGCTGCAGACCGTGGTTGCGTGACAAAAACGTGTTCAGAGGAAGAAGGGACCAACACCCACGGTGTCATTCAAAGGTAATTCCCTGCTTTGTGCGACTTCCAAGGGGTTCTGTGCACCCTTTATGCTGATGACATGCACCCTAGAAAAGCAGCTGGGGCAAAGCCACGGACTTGTTCTTTACCCTGAGCCTCCTTAACCTGCGTTTGCGCCCTTTGTGCACTTCACAGAAGGTGTAGATAAGGCTAAAAGGCAAGTTGAGAAAAAAAGCCTGTGTAATATAGCCGGGGGCCTCATGCCAGGAGTGACAAAATGCCTGACAAACACAGGTGACCTCACCACAGCCCTGCCAAATTGGGAAGGATAAATAGCCCACCTCTGGTAGGAGGAAATTGAGGCACAGGCCAGCTTTGCCGGTGGGACCAAGCCGCAGTCTGTGTGGCTGCTGTCAGTGTGCCCAAGTGGCCTTGACTGCAATGTCCTCAGCACAGGGCGAAGAAAACACATCTTTCTTACAGAACAGCAGGATGAGTTATTTTTGGGTCTTTATAAATTGTCTGTTTTCCAGCACTATCATTCTTACCCTACCAGGGGAACATGACTGACCTAATTAGAGTCTAATTCCAACACTACAAGGCTCAACTTGTAAATACAAACTTTTTCAATCTTTAGTTATTTTTATGTATGTACAGGTGCATCTGATTGGTATGAACTCCCCAGAGGTGGGGGGCAGGGGAGGAGCAAGGCAATGGGAGTCATCAGAGAAGCTGAACTATGGGAAATTTGGTACAAATGAGGGCAGATTTTCCGATGTATTTATGAGATGGACTTAATCTGCTGGGAGACTCTATCATCTGGGATTAAACCTCACATAACCTGATGGAAATCTGGAAACGTTTTATCACCCACCATGGGGAGGACTGGCAGAGGAAGGATTCAGTATTTCAATCCTCTGTCCAGTAAAAAACATCCAGGGTGATCGATGAGGACACCTTCATTGATCCATAGCTGTCTCCGCACCACAGAAGAAATTGAAAGGTGAGAAAAAGATGCTTGTTTTCAATGAAGCCCATTTCACGAAGCCAGCAAGGGTTAATCCAACCAGCCAAAAGCTTGGCTTTAGCTGCAATAGAGAAATCCTGTGAGGCTGAGTGATAAGCCTCCAGCCATACCTGCTTGGATTCTCAAGGACTGTGCCTGAACATGTTGGGGATGGCTCACATCCAGGAGCTGCTGATAGGGAGTCCACAGTGCTGAATGAGTCACGAGCCAAACAGCTTCATCCCTGCCCTGAGTGCATACCCAGAATGTGTCCAGAAAAAACATCCAGAACCCAGGCACTGGAGACAGAAACCATGGGCCAAACTCTGCCCTTGGGCAGCGATGTGGCTCTGAGCGCCGGGTCTGGCTGAGCAGAGATCCTGGCTCCAAAACAGATTCCAGAACACTGGATTGTTTCTAATGTGTGCCCTCGTGAGATAGGGTGGGTTTGGAGGTAAGGGGATGGTGGTAGGAAGGGCTGCATGTCATGTGTTCAGAGATGATGGCTTCAGGGTCATGTCATGATTTTTGTCTTTTTCTGGCTTGACTTCTGGTTTGGAAGCGGCTCTGCAGAAATTGAGGTCATTGCAAGTGGTGCAATGACACTTCCTGGCTGCTTCATGCAGTGAGACTGAGCTACCAGCTGGGAGCTCTGAAAAGCCAGAGAAGTTCTTCTGTGGTACAATGTGAGACAGGCAAAGGAGAAGTTGTCCTTGGAGGAGCTGGTGTCCGAGCGTGATCAGGGAGTGCACGCAGCACTGCCCCCTCCATGCTTTCCAGAATTGGTTTTGTACTTTAGCACTGGCTGTGGCTTATAATTTTCCACCCTTGCTCAGAAATTATAGAGGAGTGAAAGGGAGATGGGTTTCAGCTGTCGACGCTTCAGGAGAATTCAGCAGCATCGCTGGATGAAAGGAGCAATGTGGTCTTTTTGCTCTACAGAGGTCTCAGAAATACCCAGGCATGAAGCGCTGTGTGATTCCGGGCTCGGTGTGAGGGAAGGCAAAAGCTGGTGCCAGCCCTTGGTCCTTCCCTGGCTGCTGGAGCTCTTTGAGGATGTCATACATCTGGTGCTTCCCCATTTAGGCCTTTAAAGAGGCTCATTTGAGAGCAAGGTTTGTAAGGAAGAGCCAGGAATAAACAGCTCATGATCCCATTTGTGGGATGAGAGGAAAATAAGAAGAGAATTGTTAAAGATGGGACAGTCAGTGAATAAAAGCCTGGTTATTAATAGGGCTAACATTTTGCTGTCTGTGTGTGTTACAACTTTTCCCACAGTATTGTGGAGCAAAGGAAAACCTTTGGGTTTGTAACACAGCAGCTAACAAGAGAGCCTGAGATGCAGGAGAGCATTCAGCTCCTGGGTATGGCCTTCCACCAGTGCTCTGCACTCGTGCAGGACTTCTCTCCCCTTGGCCTCGTTCAGTCCCACCAAGAAGACAGAGAGAAGATCACTTCTCATTCAGAGAGGACCCTCTAGTTAAAATTTTTGTATTTCTCTCTCTCAGAGCTTTTAGAAACTGAAGTTCTGCATGAGGTTTAATGTCATCATCTGTGCCCCAACAGTTCAGTCGCCATTCTCCCAGTTGGTCTAAGGGGCATTTTCCCATTTTTACCAGTGACTACAGCCAGGTATCACAGTTCACGTTTCCTTCTGTTTGTGTTAGCCATGGTGACTATCAGCTATTGAATCCCCACATACCTCAGTTTCCTGGCCACCTGTTCCCTCCTGGCTCAGAGTGCAGGGCTGGCACAGCAGAAGGGCGCTGTGCTCCGGGGTCACTGACACAAACACAGGAAGAACACCCAGTGCACAAAAGCCCAGCACTCTGCCACTGCAAAGAGGAGTGGCAGATAATGTGTGAGTTAATATTGAACCGGGATTGCTGCCGAGGTGGCGCGGCAAGAGCAAACATGCCAGGAGCCACCGCAGTGCGAGGGATCCCGTGGTGCCCAGAGGACACGCGTGGGAGGGCAGGGCCATGGCTTCAGTGCTGCCCAGGACCATCAAGGGACACCCTGCCGTGGGGGAAGAGGGTCACACTCAGTTACTCCTCCTCTCCCCAGGGCATAAGAATAAATAGCCTTTTAATAGCACTGTGCACATCACCAGGGTTCCAGCAAGCCTTTCTAGAGCCCTTGGGATTTGTTCTTAATGGGCAAAGCAGTGGCACTGTGTTGGTGTCAGCAAGAAGGGCGATGTCAGAGAGGCTGAGGCCACATGTGGTCAGGACCCAGAGAAGGACATTCCTTTTGGACCACTCTGGGTCCTTCATAGGTCTCTAACCCGTGGAACATCACTAGGGCTGTGAAACAGTTCTGCCTTCCAGTATATAACAGTTCCTGTAGACCAGCACAGCAGAAAGGTCACTGGCATTGATGTGGCTCCTACCAGTGGGGTTCAGCAGCTCTCTTGGAGACATCTCCCATTAATAAGTTATTACCTGAAATGAGGAGGGGGGCGGGAAGTGACAGTTTTGTGAAAGAGGTGAATTAGAAGCATTGATGTCAACTTGCAGTCTGCTGCTGCTGCTATTTTTCACTTGTTTTAGCACATCTGCTGCACGAGTGCAGTGGGGAACACTCATCGCTCCCCCTTCCGTACCACAAGATGTTTTTGCTGGATCACCAGCTTTGGACAGACAAAAGTTGTGTAGCCCAAACCTGGGCAACTTCCTTCCATTCTCTTAGACAAGGTGCTGGGATGCTGCAGCAGCCCCTCACCTGCAGCCCTGTTGTGTGATTTGCTTGCCCACAATGGTAAACCTATTTAAATGTTGCCAGAAAAATGATCTGGAGAGCCTTTCCCTCTGCCTTATCCCTCCTGGGTGCCATTTCAGTGATATTCATATTAGAAAAATAGTCTCAGTAAGTACAGAGTCTACCACTACATTTGGTCTAAAGGGCTGTGAAAGGATAAAAGCACCACTTTAATACATGCAATTTGTATAAACTTATCTGACAGTGAGTGTTCAGGATGGCCCCACCTGCAGCTCTGAGTCATCACAGCAATTTTGACTGGGAGGTGGACATTTTATCAAGTATGATTTTCTCAAATCGGGGGAGCTGGAGAGACACAGCATTTCCAGAGACCTGCAAAAAAACCAAACCAAAAGTCAGACGAATAAGGAGTTTGCAGAGGTTCACCAGCCACACTGTGAACCATACCTCTAAATCAATAAATTGTTCCCACTCAAACTTGTTTTGGGCAAATGAGTAATTTCCTTGTATGCAAAGATGCTTGCACAGTTTATTTACATATTCTGGAGGCTAGTTAGCATCCTTGTTCTCCAGCTCTGAAGTCTGTCTTTGCTTCAATTCCTGTCTGAGAGGAGAAAATACTGAACCACAAACCTGCTTCCCACTGAGAAATCACAACAGCTGTTAGAAGTTATGGGAAAATCAAAGGGTTTGTGCGAGGGAAGAAATGCAGCTAATCCCAGCCTGGGAGTTACTACTCCAGCACCTGGTTTCTCCTCCTGCCTCTCACTGCTGTTCCTTATGTCCTTCTGGTATGGGACCCATCAAGAAGAACCAGCCTTTGGATGCAAGAGAAAGGATAACTCCCCGAGTACAGTTGCTTCAAGGTGTCTTAAAAGGGGCAGATCCCATAAAATGGAGAATCAAGTTCCTGTCACAGCACATTGCTACAGCTGCTACACATTGCTGCTTCAGAGCAGCCTGGAGAAGCAGGAATCAGGGATGTGCCTCCATAAAATGGTTAATTGATTACTGCCAGCCAGTGATTATGTGAATCATTGAGCACATCGTGGCTGTGCAGTGCTGGAGATGTCTGAGACGCTGCCCTACCAAAACTGGCAGTGCTGCTGTTCAGCTCTTCCACATAAGTGTGGAGGTGACTGCTGGACCCACCAGCAGCTCAGCACATGCTGCATGTGTTTTATGAGGCACAAAAAATGTTTGGGCAGAGGCAAAATCCACTGCTGGCCTGTGGGTAGAGGCACGTGAGATCTGACTGGAAGAGGCACTTGGGTTTCTCTAAGGCTGAGTGTGTCAAAGGCAGGAGAGTAATGTCTGATGCAGGTGAGTGTGACGTGCATGGAGGGTCTGTAGCTGGGTCCATGGGGGTCTGTTGGTGCGTTCAGGGGACACGGAGAAGGGGACAGTGCTGGACTGGACAGAGGAAGAGGTTTGTGGCCCTTCCCAGTGTGACGGGAACAAAGGATACCACATCCTAACCCATCCCCGCACCCGCCCACCAGCACGGGGTGTTTGCATACACTGGAACTAAACTGGCCAGAGGCTCCAGTGTGTTCCCATACACGTCATGCACTTCCCATTTCCCTGGCAGAAAGCAGCCAGTCCCGTGTCTGTGTCTCAGGGGGAAACTGAGCTGCCTAAAGCCAAACGACACCATCTTGTGCAGAGAGATGATGCATCCTGAGTGCAGCGAGAACGCCCGGGGCAGAGGGGATGTGGGAATCCACCCCCAGGTGACACGGATGGCCCGGCCCTCAGCACCTCCTGCCCACACGGCCCTGCCCGGGTGGCTCCCTGGGGCTGGCAGGTCACCGAAGCCACCGCTGCCAGCACTGGGACCTCCGGCTGAACCTCCGCCGGCACAGGCGCGACTACAAGCTGTGCTGCCACAGTATCTTTCAAAGGATCTGCCTGAGGGCAACGAGCCCCTTTCAGCCTGGGCAGGTGTTCGGTGCAGGTCTGTGTCCTCCTGGACCCTAAATAGGAGCTACAGGACATGATACAAGGCGGTGGGAGAGGACGCACAGGGGAAGGTGCAGACACCCCCCGGAGCCGGGACAGGCGGGACTCAGGAGCAGCTCCTTGTCCCTCCAGAGGCAGCGCGAGCAGCTCGGGGCGCTGCCGCCCTTTGCTCCGTTTGAGCAAACAAACCCCTTTCAGCGATCCCGAGCCCCAGAGGAGTGGGGACCGACACCCCGGCCCCGCAGCACCCTCACGCCGGGGGACCTGCCCGGGGCCCGGCCCTGAGGCTCCGAGCGGGCGGGGAAGCGCCGCCTCCCTCACGTCATGGCGGGCAGAGGTCGGGGCTTGGGCTGGGGCGCGGCGGCGACAGGAGCGGGCGGACAGCGGGCACCATGCAGCTCCTGCCCAGCCTCTCCCCCGTCACCTGGCTGCTCCTCATCGCCTTCCTGTGCCTCGTGGCCCTGTAAGTAGAGGCCGGTCCCCTGGGGGAGCGGGCAGGAGGAGAGCCCGGTGTCAGCGGGGTTCGAGTGAATCAGCGCCGAAACCACCCGGGGCCCCCGCGCTGCCCTCAGGGCACAGCGAGGGCTGGTCAGGGGGGCTGCGGGGCCCCGCTGCCAGCGGGTAGGAAGGAGCGAGCTGGGCTGGGCGGGGTGGGAAATTAAAGGAAATCCTTGATATTTTTTTTAACTTTTCCCAGGGAGGAGTAACTTCCGGGTGTTTAGAGACAGCAGCGGCCGTGGCGTCCTTGGACTGCGCCAGCTGGGAGCAGTGCAGGGTGCTGCCGGAGCTGCTGCCAGCAGAACCCCCCGATTAAGTAGTTCTATTGGCAGAATTTAGGCTTATGTGGCTCAGGGGAGCTGTAGTGAGCTATACAGGCAAAAACTTAATTTTGCTGTGGTAATTTATGTTCCTGCCGTGCCGCTGTAGCGCGGCCACCTGAGCATCGCAGGAGGTCTTCGCAAAGACAAACACAAGGGCAGGCCTCAGCTTCAGAACTCAATCGCTCCGAGACCTCTCCTGAGTCACCCGAGTCACAGTTGTCTGATCTGGGCAACTAAATGAGGCCCTGAATAAAGCCCTGAGGTGCCCATGTACACTGGTTTGCCTAGGCTGGGCTGCAGCTCCTTTCAGCCCTTGTTTTCCATCAAAACATACCCCAAGTGATCCTGCATTTACTGCAGAGAGTATCCTCAGCAGGGCTGCTGCTGGGCCATAATTTCAGCTTTCTCTCAGTGACAGGAACCAGTTATTTAAGCAGTTCCCTGTGCTCAGGAAGAAGCATCTTCTCTTTTCATTGCATAAGTGCTTCTCACATGCTCTTTGCTTGGCAGCTATGGGGTATGGCCCTACCGGACCTTCAAGAAGCTGGGCATTCCTGGCCCACGGCCTCTGCCGTTTGTGGGAACTTTCCTGGAGTACCAGCATGTGAGTACCAGCAGCTTCTGCTCTGTAGTGCCTTAGATCCTTCTTGTGGCTGGTGCTGTTTGCACCATTTTTTGGGCATCTCTCTCCTCTGTCCTTTATTCAGTCAGATGAAAATTATGCTTTTAGGTAGGAAGCTCTTTGGACACACGGAGAATATAAAAGTTCAGGCTGACCTGAATGAGGTGTGCTGTATTTTAAAACTACTTTGTAATTTAAATTTTTTAGTTTCTCCCTGTGTCTCTACCTGCTCTCGAGCAGCTGAAGTTCTGTTAAAAACCAAAAAAATATTGGAGAGATGCCTAAGACTGCTGTTTTCTGGGAACTGCATGGTTTTTTGCCCTTTATATCGTCAACATGAAGATGCTGAATCAGCAATGCCTCATCCAACCACTTGCTGTTGGGCCAGCAAGAGACTAAGCCAGACAAATAGATTTTTAAATAAAATATTATCAAACTGCCAAACCTTATCACATAAGAAGGCAGTAGCTGATTCCAGGTAACTGATTGCAAAGGCAGAACAAGTGTGTTGGCTTCAATAAAAGAGGTGTTTTACTTGTGTTTGTTGGGTTTACCTCGTGCATGTTGCTTCTTACTAATGGTTTAGTGAATGTTAGGTGTCCCGTAAGTTTCATCCTTGCGTGTAACATCAGTTAAAACCCTAACGGAAACAAACTAAAAACCCGTGTTCACTCCAGTTCAGTAACTGCAGAGGAAGATCATATGAGGACAAGGCAGCAGCAGCTCTGACTTGTTGAGCTGAAGGTGAAAGGACACCCTGGGATCCAGTTCTGCCTCCTAACTCTGCTCACTAGAACTTTGTGCCATCATACCTTGTCTTCATTACATTTTCAGATCAGGTTGGCTGGTGGAAGTTGAAAGTGCCTTTTTTTAAATGATCTCTGCTCTCTTTTTTCTCTCCAATGCACATGTCCCCTAAGCATCTACGTGATGCTTAAGAGGACCATGCACCTCCCAACCTCAGCCTCTGCCACTTACAATGGGGCTGTGGGGTGCACTCTGCTGCCAGCTGTGACCTGCTTTGATCACTTTTCACTGGCAAACTGTTCATTTCTACTTTATTCTTTTCCAGGGAGTCCACAACTTTGATCAGAAATGCTTTGAAAAGTATGGAAAAATCTGGGGGTGAGTTTCTGCAGAACAAAACTACAAGCTTGGGGTGTTCCACAGTCCCAGAATAGGATGGAAAAAGGTACACTGCCATCATGTCTCTCAGCACTCTTAATTCCAGCAGTGACATCCTGGGAGAATCGAGGTTCACCACTGGGAAAGTCTCCACCCGTCTCTCCAAGGCTTCTGTCCTGCTGGGATTTCAGTGTGGTGTGGGGCTGGGATGGTGATGGCCAGTTTGTGGGGTCATTTGTTCCCGTAAGCTTTGAAAATCACCTCCACTGCTTGGTGTCAAACTGAGCCTCCTGCCTTTGAAGCTGCTCTTCTCTGTGTCTGGAGCAGAAAGCAAGCTGCAGGCTGCCACGGTGTTTTTCATCTTGCTCCCTGTTTCTCCCAGAGCTGGGGCACGAGCTACCTTTCAACCTTCCTGCTCCCTGCACAGTGCTTTTTTTGTGTAGGGGCCTCTTATCATGCTTCTACTGAGAACCTCTCAAACCAAAACAAAATTGCTCTGCAAAAAAATCCTGGGAGGCTTCATGAAACCTGGTGCATTTTTTCGAAAGATTAAATGTTCACAAGCTTCTTGAAGATGGCAGTTTCCCTCAGCTGTGGCCCAAGGCTCCCTGCCCTTTAGCCCACACCATGACTTTTAAGTTTTTCTATCTCTGTTGATTGGAAAATGGAGGAGACAGATGAGTTTCTCACCTCTCAGTGCCTTATAGGCCAGACAGGAAATCTTCTTCCCCCACAGGAGGGGTATTTGTTGTGGATTTCTTGTCTCCAGCCATCAGTAGTGAAAACAGCTCAGACAGCCCAAGTGCAGGGGATCAACATGGTGGCAAAAAGCTGCGTTTTATCTAAACCCACACAGCTTTGGCAACTCTTCAGTACCACAGACAATTGCTAGAAATGCTCATGTTGCCCATGTTTGTCACCTTCTTTCCCTTTCTCCTGTTTTACTACATAATAAACAAGTTTCAGCCTCATCCTTCCAGCTGTTTTGTCAGAGGTGACTCAGGTGGCCCAAACCCTTTGTGCCATGGCTCTGGCCATGGACAGAGCAGGCTGCTTTTGCTCTAACTGACTTTGAAGGATGAACTGACTGTGGGTTTCTCTTGGCTTAGGATTTATGATGGCAGGCAGCCTGTGCTGGCTGTTTTGGACCCCATCCTCATCAAAAACATCCTGGTGAAAGAGTGCTACGACATCTTTACTAATCGCCGGGTAGGTACCTAGTCCCATGCTTTGCTGTCCAGTACAGAGCACATGCAGCAGGAAGGGAGGAGTTTCTTCTTAGCTTCTGTTCTCCCCTGAGCCCTTCAGCAAGTACTTGCTCTGTGATGTGCCCCAGTTTGTTGATGGTACCAACATCAAAACTCTGCTAGGGAAGTTTAGGGGCCACTCTGGCTGGGACACTGGGCCATCAGCCCTAGGGCTGGTGTTAAAAATTCTTACACTTTTGTTTCCATTTCTATTGTTTGCTGGTTGAGGTAGAGCTGACGTGACTTCAGGGGCCAAGTCAACACTCCATGGTAGGTTTTTCTTTCCATTTCTGTCACTGGAAGGGGGCTGTAAACATTCTGCTGTCTCCTGTTCTCCTGTGCAGAACTTTCGTCTGAACGGCATCCTGGAGTCAGCCCTCAACGTGGCTGAAGATGAGCAGTGGAAAAGGATTCGTACAGTGCTGTCTCCAACCTTCACCAGTGGGAAGCTGAAGGAGGTAAAGCACTGGTCCTTTGCATCAATAGCTGAAGGAGAACGGGGCTGTTTCTGAGTGCGGACCTTCCCCTCAAATGGGGAAGTCGTCCTGTTTGCCAGGACCACATCCATGAGCACCTGCCTTGTTGGTGTGGGTCAGCAGCAGTGTCTGTCTGCCATCCTGGGAGGGAGTCAGGAGAAGGGGGTGGGGGATGAAACAGCACACGAGGTATTGCAAGCTGAGGCTGTTGGCCCTGTGGTCTCTGTGTTGATCCTGCTAAACACATCACTCAGACCGTGGTTGTCCGTTTTGCATGCACCCAGGAGCCATGTTCACTCCCAGCTGGAGTGGACACTTAGCTGGAATGGGAGCTGTGTGTGGATTTTTGGAGGAGAGCCTTGCTCAGTCCTAGTCAGATGAGCTCTCTGGACAGATTGTTAAGATGAGAGAAAGCAGCGTCTGGGGCCTGGAAATGAGAGTTTCCCCTTGCTCCTCCACTTTGTCCTTCCCCCCACAAGCTGTACATGGCAAGTGGCCCAGCCTTGATGGCAGCGTGGCCCAGCCTTGTTTGGTGGCAGGCAAAGAGTCAACAGTGCTTTCTACTTTGGTTTGCTTTTCAGATGTTCCATATCATTAATCACTATGGTGAAAAACTAGTGAAAAACATTGAGAAGAAAGTGGCTAATGATGAGTTCGTGGCTGCGAAGGAGTGAGTAACTGTGTGGGGCTGACAGCAAAGGGTTTATATTCAGTGCGGGGAAGGGGCTGTTCTGGAGAGCCTTTCCCACGCTGCAGCACGGAGCCCTCATCAGCTGTGGAAGCAAACTCCACAGCAGTCACGGGTGGCATGTTCCTCAGCAGTGGGCTTGCTGTGCTCTGCTCTGCTCAAATGGGAGAGCTGTGCCCTTTTCCCCATTTCATTTTACTGGGGATGTGTTTTGAGGAAGGAATCATTTTCAAGAATTTTTCCAGAAGCCGCACAAGATGTGGTATTTTTGGATGTCATTTTTGCAATCTCTTTTACAGATGAAAATCAGAATATAGTCTTTGTTACCCTGGACTGCAGTTCAGTGCTTTCCAACTACAGCTTAGGTTTTTGAAGCTGAGAAAAATTGGGGGAATGAATGCAACTGGGGAAACTTCAGAAAATACAATGATGGTTACTGCCAGATCAGGACAGACTTACTATGTTAGGACCCTGCATTAAGAAAGATTCCCTCTCACAAGGATTGTTCCTAGATGGGCTCTTATTTACTGCTGTGGTTGGGTTCATCTCATTCACTCTCTCTTCTTCTCTACTCAGCATTTTTGGAGCTTACAGCATGGATGTGGTGACCAGCACTTCTTTCAGTGTCAATGTTGACTCCATGAACAACCCTAATGACCCCTTTGTCACCAACATTAAGAAATTTCTCCAATTCAGTTTCCTAAGTCCTATATTCTTACTCTTAGGTATGACAAACCTCATCTCATACAACCCCGAATCAATGTCAAAAGTGCTGCATTTTCTGGTAGCTCCATTAGTAGCTTTGAGTCCTTTTTGCCATATGGGAGATGCTCAGCACTTTGTGGGATTGGATTTACAGTCTCAGATCTGCAGAAATATTTCCCCAGGGAAACCACAGCCAGAGTTTGTACAGCCCATGTGGGTCTTGGCAGCATCCTGCCATGAGCAGAGACCCTGTTTGCAGAGATGCTGGAGAGCTGCTTATCACAGAGAGCTGCACTTAGTGTGGTATTGTGGTCATAAAGTAACATATGGAGGAGATTCTCCAGTGCTGTTGCATCCCAGCCCTGGTTAGGTAAAAAGAGATGGAGGCAATAAAAAGGGTCAGGGTCCAAATGTACTGCTGCTTTCTATGCTTTGTGCCAGTTTTGATTTTCTCGAGGCCTCTTTGAGCTCAAGTATATTGGTCTCTTCTTTCCTTTTAGTGTTGTTCCCCTTTGTTACCCCTGTGCTGGAAAAGATGAAGGTGACTCTGTTACCCTCAGATGTCATGGAGTTCTTCAAGAATGTCTTCACAAAAATAAAGAAGGAACGGGAAAAGGGCAGCAGCATGGTGAGTCCAGCTTAGGTGGCCTCTTCTCTTCAGAAGTCCTGAGTGCAGGAGGAACCTGGTGGCATCTTCAGAAGCTGTGGTGGGTAACCTGCTCTCCAACCCTACCAAACCTGAGAGAGGCCAGAACCACGCCCTGCCTGGGCGTCCAAGTGGAGAAAATATCTGTGTTCCTAGAGGGTGAAGCCGTGAGCTGTGAGTGGAGCAGGTGTCTCAGCAAGGGACTTGTGCTGGACAAGGTTTGCCTCCTCCCCACCCACATCTTCTCTGCCTCTGTTTCTCCCCAGGACCGGGTGGATTTCCTGCAGCTCATGATTGAATCACAGAACTCACATGATTGCTCCAAGTCTGCTGAGACCAACTTGGACAAAAGTATGTCTTGAGATCTGTCCTCCTCTCAGCAGAAAGTAGTAGTTCCTTGTCCATTTAAAAGGGAAGTAGAGAGAGGATTTTAGTTGTTAATCCCATGAAAGATTAAATCCCATGAAAGATTCAAGTCTCAGTAGTGGGGCCATAATGATGTTTATCACAGATCAGCCATATTTTTATTATATCTCATTTCTTGGGGTAAATTCTGAGGTATGTTTGTGCAACAAAGAGCAAAAAATGTGAGTAGCTCCTTATCCCCGTTTCTTATTTTGTCGTCTCTGAAGGCCAGCAGTGTTGGCTGTATATCAAAAAGCACGCAAAGCACACATGCTGTGTGTACCTTGCTCACCTATGAGCTCATCTGTGTTCCCCATCCTAGGTAAACTGCAAGAAGATAAAGGCTCAGCCAAGGCATAGTCCCAGTCTGTCAATTCAAGGCAGGATGCTTCTAGACTTTTGATGTGCCAGGACAGGGTATTTGTAGAACACCCTGCACTGCATCCTGCACCCCTTTGTGGTACCAGAGGGTAAGCTGGATGTTTCCTTTACCAACTGTTACGTAGCTAGGAGTAGCATTACCTAGACTGATAACTGGGATCCTGAATTCCCAAGGGTTGATTACTGTAGTTTTCAGCGTCTTGTGTGTGCTTTTATGCCTTTTTTTCAGCATTAAGTGATGAGGAGGTTCTGGCCCAGGCTCTTATCTTTGTCTTTGCTGGCTATGAAACCACGAGCTCCACCCTCAGCTACATAGCCTACAACCTGGCCACCCACCCTGACGTGCAGCAGCGACTCCAGGACGAGGTCGATGCACACCTGCCCAACAAGGTAAATTAGGCTGGGAAGATGCTGGACTTGTTCCCACCTGCCTTGCAAACCCTGGTTGGAAACAAAACAGAGTGGCAGAGGTGCTGGCACTGAGATTGCCCCTTCCCTGGCAGCACTGGGGGGCTGTAGGGGTGGGAGTTGCAGTGCTGTGTTCTCAGCCCCCCCATTCCTCTCCCAGGCCACTCCCACGTACAGTGCCATCACTCAGATGGAGTACCTGGATATGGTGGTGAACGAATCCATCCGGCTCTACCCCGCCGGGGGCCGGCTCGAGAGGGTCTGCAAGAAGACTGTGGAGCTCAATGGTGTGACTATTCCAGAGGGAATGGTGGTCTTGATCCCAGCCTTCGTGCTGCACCGGGACCCGCAGTACTGGCCAGAGCCGGAAGAGTTCAGGCCTGAGAGGTGAGGGCCACGTGGGGGGAATAGCTGCATGCTCCACCTCAGCCCTGGGAGTGGAAATGGCAGCAAAAGTGGAGAATGCGTGATTATAACATTTAAATTAGGCATTTATCATTGTCTGACATCTAGTCCCAGCATTACCGTGAGGCGAGTTTTATGATCTACATCCATAAACTGTGCATGGAATTTAATTAACTGCATTGGAGGGAGCAACAGCGAGAGCAGCTCCCAGCAGCTGTAACACTGAGGGGTTTATGGCCAGATTTTAAAGCAAGAGCCATTGGGTGACTGGCACAATGCCCTACAAATCAGCAGTGGAAGGACAAAGATGGGTAGGAAATAAAACTTAATTTTTAACTCAAGTTATGAAGCAATCTTTGCTTAGGAGCTCTGTCAGACCCTGCAAAATGAGGCAATAGCCCAAGGCAGACCTGGGATACCATGAACCTGGTAGTCTTCAGGTGGCCACCAAGACGTTGAGGCTTGGTCCAGAGAGAGCAGGACCAGACCTCTGCCCTTGCACCTGGAGCTGAAATACCCCTGGAAACTAATCCTGGTGTGGGGATGTGGTGACCTTTGGGGCAAAACGTGGCAGCAGTATCAGGCAGAAGCATCTATGGAGCCCATGGTCACCTTGTGTTGAATTCAGAAGGAAACACCCAAATGAGAGTGCTCTGGCCATGGGCCAGGCTACACCAGTCACTCCAGTAGCCACGTCTTTATTCCAGTTGTCAAACTGGGCATGGGTAGCTGGACAGGAGCTCTTTAGGGCTCACTTGCCTTGCTGGGAGTTCATCAGAGGGATGTGCTGATGTCTCAGTAGTGAGATACTTCACTTCTGACTTAGCACAGCTGAGGTTTGTACCTGGACCTCGTGCACTGGGAATGAAAAGCTTTTTGACATGAAAACTAAGTGATCACTAAGAAGTATTACTGAAAATGCTCAGTGGCAAATTTCCTTGTGAAGCTGATTGTTCTTCCCTGTTTTTCATGATGAGGAAAGGAATGGGGCTGGCATGTCTCAAAAGCAGCCCTGCCTTTAGTCACGCAGGGGGAGAACGTCTTTGTGTTCGCTCGGGCCTTTGATCTACAGGGAAGCTGTGGAGCTGTAGACTTGTGTGGTTTAGGGTTTGAAATCTGGGTTCAGTTTTGGAGCTGAGAGGGAGTTCTGAGAAAAGAGTAGTTATGAAATCCATTAGCGTATTTCAGGTATTCCCAGGTGACCCAAAGCACCTGGATTTGCACAGCCAAATCTGAGCAGTAGGATGAAAGCAGAGGCATAAGGTACCTATTGAGACAGAAATAAGGGACTTAGCTGGATTCCTCTAATATGCCCAGAAACACAAAAAGCTTTTGCCTTCCCAGACCCCTCACCACTTCAGATTTGGAAGCTGACACATCCTGGAACAGTAGACCTTGCTAACTTGGTTTTTTTGGTTGTAATCAGGTTCAGTAAAGAGAACAAAGAGAGTATTGACCCCTACACCTTCCTGCCATTCGGGGCTGGCCCCAGGAACTGCATAGGGATGAGGTTTGCTCTCCTCGTCGTCAAAGTGGCTGTGGTCGTCCTGTTGCAGAACTTCTCATTCAGAACCTGCAAAGACACACCGGTGAGGATGTGGGGTGATGTGTCTCCTTATCTTCCCTTACTCCCACTGAGATGGTCCTACTGTTACATGGGAATAACTGTTTAAATTTTCTCAGTTAGTTTTAAGGGGCTCACCACAAGTTACTGATACTTATTTTAAAAAGCCTCTACAGAAGCATATTTAATGTTGGTGGGATATTTCAGGGTGAAATCCTGAAGTCCTATGCCTATCTTTGGGTGCACCTAAATTGTGGGCACTTCTCCCTGACAGGGCGTTGTCAGTCTGTCTGACCCAGCTTAGGAAGACCCTGCTCCAGAGAGCAGGAAAAGAATATCCCCCAGCATGTGCCAAAGCTGTGCTTTGCAACACAAACATGGCTGTTCTCTGTGGGACATCCCAAGACACCAAAATTCATCTCTTACGGGCCAGGGCAGTCCCTAAAGGGTAGCAATTTTCAAGCAAGCACAATATGGGTTAAGTTTGAGTTGGTGACCCTCTCCCTCTTTTAGATTAAGCCGGATCCCACCAGGCTTTGGTGTTGCCCAGGATCCCAGTGAATGCTGCATACAGTACTGATGGGATGGGCCTGGCAGGGTGGGAGTGTTTGACATGATATAAATGCAGGAGCTGTTGGAAATGATGTGTCAGTCCAGCCCTGCTGAGAGCATGGCAGCTCTCTGTGCCTCAGGCAGGCAGCACTATGGTGTTCCCAGCCCAACCCAGCTCCCTGCACTCACTGCTGCAAAAGGCTGGGCCAGTATTACATTCTGTTGGTGAGGAGAGCTTGGGAAATCAGAGCAGAGGGGGCAACAAGTCACTCAAAGGACGTTTGTTGTAAGAAACAGAAAAATCCTTATTAAATTACTACTTGGCACGAGTGCTCAGCTGGAATCTCTGCAGATTCAGATTGCAGCTCAACTAGTAACCTGGAGGTGAAAGACTCTAATAGTCCATTAACAATGCAGTGACCTATCCACCCTCCCCCAAGTCTAATGACATTTTTCTAGTCCTCTGCAATCCATAAAATTGATTCTTTTTATAACTGCCTTTAATTAAAAGGAGACAAGTTAAATATGTATTGTATTATTGGTGCCCATAGGTTTATGGGGCTCTTTCAGCCCTTTTTTCTACAGAAGGTGTCATGTACATCAGATCGGAGTGAGAGGGAAAAATCCATGCTGGAAGACCCCTTTGGAACATGTATATGGAAGCTGCAGCCTCCTCTCACTGCTCTGCTGATGGAACATTAAGCTCCAAGCCATATTGCTTAAATTTCCTGAAACAAAGCTTACAGGGCTGTGGGGTGCGAATGTGGCCTGTTGGGCTGGGAGTGTTACCCTTGTCCGGAGGGGGAGAGGAGGAGCTGGGATATGAGCAGCATCCATTGGGGGAGATTTTAAACATTTCCCTCCTGCAAGATGACTTCCTCCAACAGGAGCTTTAAACAGTGCTTCTAATGAGATTCCCAGCCTACCCGATGGAAACCGTTCATGTTGAGGATGCTTTTGCTTTGGAACTCAGTCTGAGCAGCAATTTTAGTTTTGCTCTTCCTGGAGAGCCTATTGCTCCTCCAGCTCCCATTATGATCTAGCTGCCCTTAGCACTGACACACTTCTGCATTAAACAAAATGGCACTGCATGCCCCCATTTAGCTGCAGCTCCCTGGGTGGGATTTGGCTGCTCTTCCCTCCACGTGCAGCCTGTTGATCAGTGCACGAGTTCTTTGTACCGCGCCACGTGAAAGCCAGAACTCACCAACCAGTTTATCCAAGAGCTGAGGGCTGTTGAACACCAGCTGGTGGCTGCTTTGCATGAGCAGTAGTGATGCTCCTGCTGTAGGTACACCTGTGAGTTGGGAAATGCATTGAAAACAAGTGGTAGCTGGGATGAGTGTGGGCTGTAGGGCTCCTGTTGTCCTGTCTGTCCTTTCTCCCGGCTGATGTGGCTGTTTCTGTGTTTTTTCCTCCTGCTTAAGATCCCACTGGTCCTGGACTCCAAAGGTTTCATGCAGCCAAAGAAGCCCATTGTCCTGAAGATGGTCCCCAGAGCCCAGGCTGACCTGGAGAAGTGAAGAAAGCAGGAAGGAGCAAGAGACTCTTATTTAATGGTGCCTCCTTCCCTCTTGAGAGGAGACCCAGTTAATGTGTGCACTGTAGGAATGTTAGGGGTGCAGCCCTGCTATTTCATGGGGGTTTGGCCCAGCACAATTACATGAGCATTATCCTAATGAACACGGGCCCCAGGTCCTGCTGTCCCCAATCACAATAGGCATTTTGCAAGACCATTTGCACTCGAGTTATTTGGGCATCTTTTTCTCTCTCTCTCTGAAGAGGCACTTTTCTAAGCAATTTGATTCCAGACACTGTCAGTCTCTTCTGGCAGTGTAATTTAAATCAAGATAAGGAGAGCAAATTGCACATGGTTAAGTAATGCTGCCACTGCTCCTGTTCCCACTGCCTGCTGGGTGACTCTGTGTGTCTTCTGGTTTTATTCTCCTGGGAATGCAGAGTTGTCCAGGGCTATTTCCTCAGCTCGGTGCTATGACCCTGACAAGTGTTAAGATGGTCATGTTCTTACAGGACTGAATGCCTGCAGCAGATTTTCTGATGCTGATTTATTTAGATTTTGGTATGATTTTAGCTGGCTTTTGTGTGATTCCAAGTGCAGATGAGTTAACTGGAGGAGCCCTGAGAGAAGCACTTACCCCTATCAGCTGGAGATTTGCAGAGTGGGAGAGAAGTGTCCCACATGTGTTTCCTGATTGTTTGCTTATTTTATCATGGGCATGCAGCCATCGCCCATGGAAGGGATTGTCAACACAGGCACCATCCATACTGCCATCATGACACCCTTTAGTCTGATTTATGTTAGGCCACTGTAAGACCAATGTAACAAAATTAATAATTATGCAGGGTGCAGCACTGAGAGCCTTCAGATGTCCTGGACAGCCCTGTCTGGAAGAAAGGTGCCTTTGCCTGTTGAGAACTTCAAAATCTTGCCAAACTTTAATTTCTGTACAGTCTAGAATTTCATATTCTTCCTCCAAAAACTGCTGCTGGAATGTTAACTGCAATTAAAAGTTCACTTACCTCTCCTATGACCAGCTGATGCCAGTCTCTGCTGCTGTGCTTTCCCCGTACACAAGTGACTCCATCTGGAGATCTCATAAGCCTTTGGCCTGGTGACAACATCCCATCACCTCTCCCAGCTGGATTCCTCCCTTCGTTGGTGGGATCCTCAAAAATCAGTGCTGAAGAGTGGAGATAGAAACTCTCTTGTTCAATTCATTCTTCTGCTGTCACCTTGTGACACCACGAATCACTGGGCACGTGGTCCTGCTGCTCTTAGCCAAGCATTTGTCTTCCTGTGAGGGTGGAGGGATTTGATTCTGCACAGCACCTGACCTCATACAGGGTTCAGAGTGCTCCCTGTGCTCTCCTAAACACCTCATGCACCTGCTCCACCCTTCCACAGAACGATGTCTTCTGCTTCAGAGCTGTCAGATTTTGGCACTGGGTGAAGTACCTGCATGTGCATATACATCCAACCCACACAGTACCATGTATAATGGTGCTTGGATTCCTGGGAGATGAAAACTTTATCCTGGATGAATTCCTGTGGGTACCATCAGTCCTAAGAGCTGCTCCTGGAGGTGCAGAGTTGAAGGTACAACAGCCCGAAAGGAACGGCTGAGCAGAGTCATTGATGGTGTGAAGTGATTCCTATTGCAAAAGGAACTTTATTCACTACATAGTTTTTATTTTTCTTTTATATAGAGGTAGATAGATTATACATATTATTATATATTCTTTTCATACTTGCTTTCTATATTTTTTAGGAATTGAGTAGAAAACTTCAGAAGACATATACTAACCTTTCTGCAGCAAATTAAATTCCCCAGTGAAAGACACCCTTGACTGGAAGTGTAGGGGAGGAGTGAGGCTGCTTCTGTAGAGTCATCAATGAGGTGGGTGAGAGGGTTAGAAAATTCCCAGCAGCTCAGGCAACCTTCTGCCCTCGTCACCTGCAGCACTGCAGCTCCCTTCTGCCACCAGTGTACAAAAGTGACAATTCATCTTTGTTTTCAGCTGTTGCTGTCCCCTTTTTCAAAGTCATAGCAAGGTGTTTGTGACAGCACATGGACAAAATGTACAGGCAGTCAGACCCCTGGAGGACAAACAGCTGAAAAGTGCCTGCACCACCAGAGTGGTTCATAAAAAGGGGCATGGAAAATCCTCAGGTCTCTGACTTGAGAAGTGACCGCAAAGATGAGGGTGACAGAGTCACCTGCAGTGTCACAGGTCAGGGATGAATTAATAACCTTGCCGAGGCAAAGGCCAGAGCTTGCCCGGTAGCAGTGAGAAAAGGGTTTTGCCTCTTCACCCCATGCCCATGTTGGAATTAATCACTCACACAGAAATGTCAACACTACGGGAAAACATCCTTCAGGATAATCTCACAAAGCTGCTTAACATTTTGAAAATATACAGTTCACTTGGAGGTGTCAAAGGATTTCAGCCCCTCTCATGTCTGTTCAAAGGCATCTTCATCTGCTCCCCATGCCAAGGGAGTGGGGAGCAGAGCTGGGCTGGGAACGCTGCTGTACCTGCAGAGAGACGGACACAGGCCTGCCTCATCCCCTGGCACCTGCTTGGGCTTCTGGCAAGGGACAAAACCGTCAAGTTCTGCCAAATCTCATCTTTGTTTTGCTGGATTTTGTACTTAAAAGAGCAGGAAGCACACACCTCTGTAGGTACCCAAGTGTCCTAGAGGGAGGTTTGCCAGCAGATTTGGCTTGGGGGAGTGGTTTGGGACCTTGCAGTGGGGGATTGCTTGGATGCTGTGAGTTTTCCAGCAGGTTCAGGACCTGGGATGCTGTTTCTTGGGTTTATTCCAGACTGAGCAGCTATTTGGGAGATGTTTGGTATCAACCCTTTCTGGTCTGGTTTCCAGAGGTAACGAGCAAGCACCACTCCCCCATATCCGGGGAAATGGAGTTGTGCTTTTCTGCAGCCCTGTGCCTCAGTTTACCTGCACCTATAATTTTTAAAAAATTATTTCCACTTAGGCAATAGTGAAATTTGGTATGTGTCCACCTTATGCCATGCTTTGATTCAGATCCCAGCAAGGTCCCAGAGTGAGCAAATGGATTTCCTTTTGGAGGACACTAAAGCAGACGTGCTTCAGGAGCTCCCTTAATATGCTCCAGCTGCTGACAGCTTGAAGCAAGTCCTCCACTCCCCCTAAAAAACATCCAGGATGATTATAGGGCCCTCAGCATGAACTCCTCTGCTCTGCATATCCCCCTCCTATGGCAAAGCGCTGCTTCCCAGGGCAAAACAGGTTCAGCTGAGCACCAGCTCCTTCTGGGACCACAGTCCCCCCTCAAGTGGCATCACTCCAATCTGGTCCCACTCATTTCTGCTTCAATTATTCAGGCTCCTTTCAAGCAAGAGCACCCACTTGCACTTCACAGCGTGCTCCCTCTGAAGTGCTATCGCTGTGGGCTCCCTGTGTGCTCCAGTGCTCCTGGGGCCAGGCCCAGGTGGACTAACGATGCCTGCCACAATTTCAACAAACCTGGAGCTTTCCTACCCCTGACCCTGGCTTGCATAGAGCTTGTCTGTATTATTGCTGCTGGTGCTGTACTGTACCAGCTGCTGAGGAGAGACAGGCCTCCAGACACCCATATTGAATGCTCAATTCGGTTAAAATCGACGGGATAATCAGCCCGCAGAGTCTGCCCAAAGGTCAGGAAGCAGTGATTTTTCCTCCAGCAACTTTGGTCCCGAGCTCTTGTTTCAGTGTGAAGATTGCAAGCAGAAGCACTTCAGCAGGTAGGTTATCAAAGGGTTATGAGTGCTGGTAGTCAGCTGACAGGCTAATGTAACAAGGGCCTGACAAGGTCCCCTAAAATGGGGAGGTAAGTCCTTGGCAGTGCTTGTTTCTCTAAAACGAGCAGGAGATGGTGCAGGGCAGGCGGGTGTCCTGCAAGGGAAAATGCAAAGAGCCTTGAAGAGGAGCCCAGCAAGGTGGAGGAGGAGGAGGATGTCAGGAGAAAGGGGTGCTGTGGGAAGGACGAGGTGGGGATAAACCCTTTTTCTCACCCCATCCCCCAAATTTCATCCCCCATCTTGTGTCTCCTCAGTCCCACGTGTGCCCGCAGCAGCCGTCAGCAGAGCCAAAGGCCACAGCAGTGGGAGGACCCATCTTTACCCCTCTCATCACTCCAGCACACGTTCTCTAGCAGCTGGACACGCGACATACTGCGGGGTGAATTTGCAGAAACACTTTGATCTTTCATTTTTAAGCTCAGTGATTCAATCCCCCACAGAGCCAAGGTAAACGGCGGCGGTGGCGCTTTGGCGGGCTCAAGGTTCCAAGTCAAACAGCAGTCGTTTAACCACACTTTCAAAGCTCGTATCATTTGAATGTCATATGTCAAACTGATGCTACTTCCACTGAAGGCAAATAGCTGTTTATTCCCCTCACAGCTGCCCAGCAGTCTGACATTCATTACCGAAGCCTTGCAGCTGCCAGGGATTGAAGCTACCTGTAGGAGTGCGTCTATCAAAGCCTTCCACCTCTTAAGGGTTATTCCCTGTAATACCAGCTCATACATTTTAGTTCAGGCTCATTTTACAGCGGCTGTAGTTCTGCAGTTGTTTTTTCCTATGTGTGAACAAGGTCAGGCATTGTTTCTTGCCCGTTCCCTCCCAAATTATGTCCTTAGCTCATTTTTCATGGCTTCTCCTGGGTTCAGGCTCGCTGTCACTGCGCACCAGCCCCTGAGGTTTATGATGTGAATGTTCCACAGCTGTGGGCAGCAGCGAGCACACAGGACTGCGGTGCTGGTGGTCCAGTCGCGGCATGTTGATGCAGCTCAGCTCTCCTTGAGGCCAGCACTGTGGATTCTATTTCTGGGACATAAGTTCAAGCACGAAATACCTGATATTTTGTAGTTTATTAGGCACTAAAATGTTCAATTGGCTGCAGAGGAGTTTACAGAAGAAAAAAAAAAAAGAGGCAACAGAGATGATGAGATTAGTTTGCATTTAGACAGTGCCCTGAACCTCACAGAGCAATTTACACCTGTGCGAGGAATCTGCAGAGTTCTATTGAATCAGACCTGGGGCGTTTTACAGCCACTTCGCACGAGCGTAAACGACAGCATAAGGTGCAGAGGAAACAGCCGGCCGGACAATTACAGAGCGTCTTCACACGCCTTATTAATCCTCATTACAGCCCTCTGTGCTGAGACTCCGCGTCTTCCCTTCCCGGACTAGGGCCAGCGAGGCTGTGCAGCCAATTTAGCCGCCTGCCAAACTCGCAGGGTCTGACTGCTGCTAGGGACGTGTCCTTGGTCCTGGGGAGCTGGATGCTCCTCGCCAAGCCTGAGATGCATCCTGCTGAATAACAGTGATGGAAACCTCGGCTGCCTCCTGCCTTACCAGGCTTCTCAGCACTGTCTGTTGCTGTGCTCAACTCTATGTATGTCTCAGTGCCCATGTTTTTTATTTTAAGGGTGGCTCCATGGGTGTCTCAGGAAGTGAGATGGCGTTCATCCAAAAGATGAAACCCAGCTTCTTGCCTGTGCTGATACACCCATGAAACAGCTCTGAGTGCTGTGTGTGTATGCAGGGTCGGGAGCCTCAGGACACAAGGAAATAGGGGGGAAAAAAGGATTATTCGGATGCTGTCGGAGCGAGGGGCTGGAAGCACTGCCAGCCTGTGTCTGAGCCATGCCTGTGCACTCAGGTTAACGACCCAAAATACAGCTGCCAGCATCGCTCTGTCTACAGGGACATTTCACGGGTGGTGTGACTGTTTGCTGCAGCTCTCACGTTTATGGCTGTTACTGAAACGCCTTAAAAGAGTGCTGCTCCCCAGTGTTTGTCAGCACTCCCAGAGTGCTCACCCTGGTTCCCACTCAGAACCTCCTGCTTAAAAGCTGATAGACCTTAACTTTTCACAGTGAAAACGACAAGAAAGACCTGGAGAGTGTAGAGCCATGCAGGCAGGAGACAGCCTGAATAGTTAGACCAGTTGTACGCAGTCATGAGATTAGCTGTCTAATGTCCTTTCTGGGAATCTTATTAATGTTATCTTATTATTTCATAATAGATATAACCCATGTGCTAGTGCTGGCAGGCTGTAATTGGGCCTTGCCAGGGAATTACTCATATTTTTCATTCTTGAAGGAATGAAGAGCATATTCGGTTATGCTAACGACCTCATTTGTGTGGATTCCATTCACTTGGTACGTCTGGCTCGTGAAGAATTGCAGCCAGAGTGATGATTTCTCACTCCAAGTAAGCATCGAGGTGTCTCTCAGCAGATGCTCTCCCCTCCAGATGCTGAGCTGATACTTCACCGTGTTTGCCTCTCCTCTGGCAGCTGCAGACTCGCCCAGAGGTGGTTTTTTTTCAGCACACGTTTTGCTGATGGTGATGTCTTTCCCTCTCGGTGTCTTGGGGTGCTGCAGGAGCCGTGGAGTTCTTTGAAATGGAGCAATGTTATCTGCTGCTGCTTTATAAATCCTTTCTGCCTGTTTAGTACCCCTTGTTTGGGCCTTGGGCCCTCGTGCCTACCCAAGTTCTTCACTGAGGGCTTTCTAACTCTCCACAGGGTATAAATGATCGTTTCAGCTGTGGAGAACCCTCCTCCCCACACTGACAATTACTCTCTGTGTGCGTATCAAAGCACACACAACGTACCCATGTCAATAAAACCCTTTCTAATTCTTTTTTATCCTCCCCAGGGGAGCTCTTAGAGCCCCATGGAACCTCGAGCAGCCCTTTAATTCCTCTCGCTTTGGTCCCCGCTGCTGCTCGGGGCCTGTTGTTGGAGCAGCTGTGAAAAATGCTGCTCTCTAATGGAGCAGAGCGGGGGCTGCTGAGTGACACAAAGCTTTACCTGCCCACGGGGACCCGGCTGCCTCCGCAGCCTGAGCAGAAATGTTCCCCTGCGTTTGTTTGTAAAACGTCTTTATCCAGCCAGGAGAAATGTCCCTTGAAGTCAACTAACCAAATAAATAAATAACAGTCAAAGAATCCAGAAAGGAAAAAAAAAAAAGTTTCTAGAGGGAAATAAGTGATGGATTGAAAGAGATTTGAGGCTGTTGTGTCGTACAACTCCGTGCACAATGTGACAGGAGAGAGTCCTCACTGCGCTGCTTCCTGTCTTCTGCTTTAAATGAAGTCCTAAACATGCTGATGTAAAAGGGTTGAAGAAACAAAGTGAAACAGTCTGATGTGCACTGTGGATGTTTTTTAGCCCTTCTGAACTTTTTTCATGATATACCTGCCGCTGGCTGTGTCAAAATAAACATCCTCAAGAGAGATGCAGGAGGGATGCAGGAGCTATGAGAAGTTTTTCAGTGTTCATGCACAAATCTGAGCAAAGAGAGGAATAATTTCACTTCCCACATATAATAATGTCCAACAACAAGAACCCTGACCTGGAATGTTTCTTTGCTTTCCAAAGGCATCCCTGAGCGGTCTGTGGAGAACAGAGGGAAATGTTGATTAATACCACTGTTAATGCAAATAAACACAGGCTAGCATTCCAAGCACCATGATTTCTTCTCAAAGCATCCAAGGATAGCAACAGATGCAATAAAGCAGAAATTCACTTTGGCTGCCAAGGGGTGATGTTTCCTACTTTGGACACAAGCCTGGGGGGGAACATACCACTCTTAGCAGAGCAGCCCGTGACCTTGAAGATCTTGTTGGTTTGAAAAACCATCATCTCTGACCTGAATGATCCCAAGGGAAAATTCCCAACCCCTGTGAAGGGCCCAGTACCATCTCCTGACCTGCCTGGGACCTGGATGCTCTTCCTGTTCAATGGAAATGTCCATTGGCTTTTTCCATCTGCCTATTTATCTCATTGATTTGACTGAAGGAATCATGGGATTGAAAGAAAATTAATAGTTCCCAGCCCAGCCAGCTCCTTATTTTGATTCATTCCATTCTTGTCACTTTGAGTGAGCTAAATAATTAATTGTGTTACCAAAAATAATTAAGGCTAATATCATACCGATTACACTGGCCAATTCTAACAATAATGGTGGTAAGAACATCTAAATAACCTGATATGTAATTATAGTCTGGCTGTTCAGTGATGTGCAGGTTTGGGGCTTTCTCTCCCTCCAAATTTTGGCCAGCCACATTGATTAAATGAGAATTTCTTATAGCTAGTCTTCAAATTATCAAATACTTGCCTAAAGCAATCCCATTGATCAAATGTATCATTTGTAATACAAATGTTTTTATTAGGAGGCTTTGTTCAAGATAAATGAAGGATCAAATTAACTGGAGATTGGATTGAGTAGAAAATGCTGCAGCTGGATAATTTCAAGCACTGAGGCTGAACATTTCTTTCAAATGATGAGAAGTCATCAACTAAGTCTTAATATAAAGCACACACACACAGAGGCACTGCTGTATCGATTCCTTTCATTGCTGTGGCACTTTTTATCAAAGTACATTTGAGGTTTGTAAAATAGGCTACAAACCCATCATCTCACTGCGACCGAAGCAGGCTGAGGGTTTAGTCTGGCCAGAATGAGGTGTGCTATCAAAATGCCAACATGCACCAAAATCTGCCTCCTTGTCCCTCATTTTTTATCCCACTTCTGCTGCCTCTCTTTCCACCCAGTAAAACTCTGCTCTTAACCCACTCACCTCCTTTAATCCAGAACAGGGCAATCATTTTCCTCTTTTAGGAAGGAAAGCCACTAGGAGAGAGCCAGCAGGAATGTTTAACTATTCCAGCAGTCATTGTAGCACGGCAGGGTCTGGACGTGACTGAGAGTTTATCCATGGCCAGCCAGTGGAAAATGACCATGGGAGTGAAATGCTCTAAGTTCATATATATACACATTTTAATACAGTCCGAATTAGGAAAGCTATTTGGGATTACGGGGGTTTTTGGCTGCCATGTAAAGCTGTAGATGTTAAGTGGTTGCTTTCTGAAATAACTCTCCATCCTCTACATCCCGCTCCCAGAGCGACGTGTAAAGTGTGTGCTGATACAGGAATTACAGATGTTGGAGGAGCTGCTACAAAGCCTCCCAAGATTTACCTCTCCTCCGTGAGGTTTCTCCACAGGCTGACTTCACAGGGAGAGGTTTTACAGGCACTCAGGATCCTTTTGAATGTGTCTCCAGAGGCGTTCGCAATAATCAGAGGAAATCCCTTGAAGCCCATCAGTTAAAACACACAGAGTTAGGAAGGGAGCAGGGAGGTCACTTAGTCCCTAAGGAGAAACTACTTTTGGTTTATTCAGGGACACACAGCCAAGTTTTCAACTCGTGCTGAGCGCTGGCGTCACGAGCACCTCCAGATGCTTGCAGCCTCATCCCAGCTCCAGTTTGTTCTGGCTTAGAGCATGAAAAGAAATGTAAATCTCCTAAAACTGCTGGGTTTCTTCTGAATTTGGGGTAGAGATGAAAAATTCAGCTCTTATCCCTGGATCTGACCACTCCTGATGTCCATTCCCAGTGCTCCACTGATGTGTGAGGCTGGTGACCACAGAGCTTTTAGGGAGAATTATTACTTTATTCACTACTTCAGTGAAAGAAGTAATGGGCCCAGGTGGAATTACAGCTGGTAATGAAAAACAGAGACTTGTTTTTCTCCAATATCGTTTGTGGCCACTTCAAATATATATATTTATTTATTTGTGTGTGTGTGTGTATGCACGTGCCATAGGTATGTACCATGTATTTACGACAGCTATACAAAGAATTACATCTATATATGTTAGTTATGTTGCATCTATGGTTTGGAGCTGCAGGCTCTGGGCTGTGAGGCCTTGTATTTTCCTTTTATGCTCTGGCAATAATAGCTTTTGGCTATTATTTTGGCTGTGGCCAATAACAGCTTACTGCCCACATCGTAAGATTTAAAGCCTGTGACCATTACGTTTGCTGAAGGAGACTTAAACTTCCCTTTGGAGAACCCCAGTGCATTGGTGCAAAGGTGCATTTTCTCCAGGAGAACTACAGCTCTCATAATAAAAGCAAGCAAACAATCATGTTTATGACTTGTATTTAAAGAGGTGGGGAGTGAGAGCAGATTAACCCCTTTGTGCTGAAGCCAAGGCTGCAGCACAAGGGCATCACTGCCCTCTGCCCAGGAAAGGGAGGGAGGAAAGCAGTGACATGGATGGATAATGGGTAATCTTGTACGAGTCAAGCAATTTCATTTCTGTAGGGGACCCGGGGACTGAAAGCAGCACTAATGCTGATTAATCCCCCTCCCTCATTTCTCTCTCCTAATTTTTGGCTGCTCAAAGCTCTTCCTTCCTTTTAGCTGATTTCTACTGTGTATGTCTGTCACCTCATGCTCCATGCATGGAATACGTGTAAAATCCTGCCTTTCTTAGCCTGTATCACAGTTTATACCCCTGTGCTTATCTCTGCTGATTCTCAAACAACAATTGAGAACAATTGTCAGCTACATAATTAATTTAATTACTCTTTTAGTAATTTACCCCAAGAAAATCTAGATTCTCTATCAGGCTTTTGGTGTGGTTTTTGTTTCAGGTGAGATTTTGCAGCACTGCATCCCTGTTTGGTTCCCAGGGCCGGTCTCAGAGGACAGGATCTGATGGGATATGTGCTGTCTCCCACCTCTTTTCTCAGCCTGGTCCCAGGTATGAGGGACATCCCATAAACCCAAAGAGGAGATAAGTTCATGCTCCTCATAACTCCCCTCATTTCAGGAAAGCTGTTCCAGCTTGTTTTCATTAGAAATTACTGGTTTGGCTTAGTAGGTAATTTGATTTCAGGGGAGAAAAGCATGATCTAGGCTTGGAAGTGACTCATCTTTGGCCACCCAAACATTACAACAGCTCTTTGACTCTTTTCTGTGTTGGGAAATCTCAGTTGAGCTCGATGTCCTGCCTCTGCTTCCAGCATCTCCTGGAAAAGCCGTGGAAGTGAGTCATGGGTTGCTTCATCCACCAAGGCCGTTAGTGACTGCTGCCAATGCAAGAAGAGATTTCCCCATCTGGGGCAGCAGCTGGGCTGCTGTGTGCCTGTGAAAGCAGAGGATGTCTGGGAGACAGGCTGACACAACACAGTCCCAGGCAGGAATGCATCTGAGGATGGAGTTTGGCAGGAAAAGCTGAAAAGGAGAAAGTGTGCAGAAACTGCGGGAGCAAAATCCTGATTTTTATCGTGTTGTTTTGAGAAGGAGGGTGATATTTCTGGGGGATGTGCCAGGGTCTTCAGTACCTGGTTTTCTTTTCTGAGAGCCAGACAGGGCTGCTCGGCAGGCACAGTGGTGAGGTTTAATTGACTGGATTCAAGAGAAAGTGTTCCCAGTTGCCAGGGAGGTCAGGCTGGGTATGCTGGGTAAGAGCAGGCACTACTCATCATCTGTGTTCACGTGCAGTAAGAATATCAGTAATAGGAGAGCTAACAGAGGTTCTCCTCAGGAGGGAACAATAAAAAATGTATGGTTTGGGACAAAATTGTTTTGATTTCTGCCAAAAGTCACAGATAAGAGCTCTGTCTGGGCAAAGAGACACAGTAAAACCTTGGTCGACTGGTGTCAAGCAGAGGTCTGGGGAGAGCCTTTAGCTGGGCAAGAGATTGTGAACTCTTGCAAGGAGGAGCAGCATCTCTGAGCACTGAGGCCCCGCCAGGTTGTGTTGGAGGCCAGTGGGTTTCAGACTTGGTCCTTGCTGTCGCTGGAAGCATCATCCCAGTGCTGCTGAGGGGGATTTTACACCTGACTTCAGCTGGGATGGGCTCAAGGATTTCGTTATTAAGCATCCACTCCTTCTGCTTTACTGAAAATGTGTGCAAAGATTAAGCACGATGAGGAGTTGGTATCCAAGGGACTGACGTTTCGGATGGGCTAAGGAGTGTGAGCACCTTCCTCTCCCTGGAGTGTGAGGGAGGCTGGCTCTGCCTCAGCTCTGTGCCCTCTGTGCTGGCCAGGACCACAAGGCAGAACAGAAAATGGTACCACCACCATGGCTTTTGGGATTTATTCCTCTGCTTTCCCTATGGACCCCTTCAACTCAAACTCCAATCCAAAACAAGTTTATCAAGCATCATCTCCAGCATATCCATCAGCATCCAGGCATTGTGTGAAAAATGATTTGTCGGGCAAAACCACAGCTGGCATTCGCCTGTTCTGATCCATCTCCTGTCAGCACTCACACCCCTGCTGACAAACTGAATTTCACCTTGATTTCTTCTTCCTGATAACACAGATTAACTGGGAGCTGTGTCATTTTTTTGTTTGCTTTGAAGGCCTGAAGAAGGAGTGATGTGACAGAGGAGATACAGATGTTGTCTGAGGAAATCCTGCCCGCCTGGTCAGCGACTCAGACCAGAGTTTTGCTGAGACACCAGAGGTACCAGTGGCTTCTGTAGGACTTTGGGCACAGCGAATGCAAGCACGTGTGCCATTGTGCTCCTTTAATGCTGTTTTCATGCCTCCCAACCAGCAGCTCCTCCAGGCTCACTGTCTCCATCTTTTCATGTGCAGCACGTGATGGCTGGCTGAGATATTTCATAAAGTGACTCTTAGGAGATCCTTGAGCATCTCTGTGTCCTTGCGTGCAAGGCAAGGACAGCCAGCCCCCAGCTCAGGCAGGCAAGAGCAGAGCTGGTGGCTTCACATCCCGGAACAAAGCCATTTGTACTGTGCCAAGCTCAGATGTATTGCTGTGTATGCATTCATCAGCGAGCAGAGATCATTCCCCCTCACTCTATCCAGAGAAAGAGGCGTAGGGAATGGAGGCTCTGATGAGATAAATGGTTATTATGAGGTATAGACATTTTTAATTAGCTTCTGCAGACACTACCACACTGCTAATGAGCCCTTGCCAAGTTTCCTGTGATTCCTCTTTACTTTTTGTAACTCTGTAATAGTAACAATATAATCATTTTCTCTAATAACCATGATAAAACCCAGATAATCCCTCTATAACTCCAGCATAAGCTTCGTGTAATTAAATCAGTTGGTGAAACATTTTTGGTCCGAGGGATGGAGGAATGCAGCACAGCTCTGCTGCCCCATGAAGGGTATTCCCCACATCCTCCTGCCCCAAACGTTGTAAATCTGTACAAGATTCATGAAGTACGAGACTGGAATTGGGTTTAAAAGGCAAATGGTTGTGTTTGGATCCCAAACTACCCCATTGCTGCCAAAGCAGAGGCCAGAATTTTACCAAAGCAGTGAATTTGGTCCTGAGGGAAGAGCCTGACCTGTGCTAAGCTGGGCTGGTGAGCAGGAGCCCCCAAAGCAGGGACCAGTTCCCAGATGGGTGGGGAGGTGTGAGAAGGGATGAGGGAAAGAGACCTCACAGGAGCCCTGCTTTCAGCTGTGCTTTGAAAGAAGGGGGAGTGTTTATCAACATTGCTGAGAAATGCAATTTAGACAAATTAAAGAAATTTAGACAAATAGCTGGCGGCCCTAGGAAGAGTTGATCCAGTTGCTCGTCTTCCACTGCCCTGCTCTGATTGATGTACCCCAGGTGGTGCCATACCTGCTTGTTCTTTCCTGCTTTTTCTTTCAGTTACGAGACAAGTTTTTCTATAATTACTCCTCTTTTAAGCATTTCTCATGCAAAAGTAGATGCACAGTGCACAGGAACAGCCTCTCTGCACTCTGGTGGGGTCAGTGATCACAGACCTGCTGCCCTCCCTCCGGGAGCCTGGGCATGGAGAAGCGTTTTGTGATGCTGCCTTTAGGTGAGGATCTTGCTTCTTACTTTCCTGACTCATCTTTAAGCCCATAGAGTTTATTGACAAGTTCAAGAAGCTTACTCTGGGCAAAGAAGGGCAGCAGCTTCCCCCAGCTCTGCCACACGCCAGTTCCTGCCAGGATATCTGAGCAAGGTTTTGGAAAGCAAAGCCCTCCCAGACAGTCCTGCCGCATTTTCTCATCCCACAGTTTCACAGTTAAAGGGGCTGGAAAGATCAACAGAGGGGAATGAGCTTCCAAAATCCCCATCCCACATTTCCTGGGCAGCATTTAATGCTACAGCACGGCCCAGTCAATGGGGCAAGCCCAGCTGGGGACAGTGCAGTGGAGGAAGGTGAACTTGTGCAACAAACCTGATTTCACTCACTGAAGCACCAAAATGTGTCCAGAGGGGGCTCGGGGTTATTTGTGGTGACACAGAGGACAAGGGGTTCTGGCTGCTGCCTCCTCCTTGTCCTCCCCAGGGGCCAGTGACCTTCTGCTGGGTTTTGAATCAGCAGTTTGCACCCATTAGGAGCTGGCAGTGATTGGGATGTTGTGTCTCTCCACCTTCTCCTACACTTCCACACGAGTCATTAGGCAACACTTCAACTCCTCTGCTTTGTGTCTGTCCCCTGTCACCTGTAATGGCTTCATTCATCAGCCTCCCCTTGTTTTGGCTGTACTGTAGTGGGTTTTTTGGTCTGGGTGCATCAGATGCGCTGATCCCCATGGCCTGCCAGCACAAGGCAGTCTTTCACACTTTCTTCTTCCAACTTTTCTTCTCTGCTGGGTGCTCCCACACCCAGACTTTCCTTTCTCCTCTGTGACATCCTCACCTCTGAGCATCTTTCTTGTGCCTTGGCTTTAATAACTGACCACAAGAAGAGCTTTGGATATTTTGGGGAGGTTGTTCACATTCACCCTTCTAAGGGAAGGACTAAGGAAAGGATGTTCATGTAGGAGACAGTGAAATGTGTTGTGAAATGGATACAGTGCCCTGAGAATGAAACTCCATTATGAGACAGGAAAACTCTAACCTCACCAGAGATCTCTGGCAGCGTTTGGACATGTTCTGGTTGGTAGAGCATCCAGATTTTACTGTTTGCAGACTGGGCTCTCAACTGAACCAGGTGCTGAACAAGTGCTTTCCACAGGTCACCAAGCCCAACTTTATTCTAAATAGCTCCAGCCCCAGGCCAAATTCACTCCTGAACTAAATGGACTCATCTCTCCCCCAGAAAGCCACATGCCCTGGCGTGGTCCATCTCCTGCAGCAGCCTGAGGCAGCAGGGATCTCTCAGCAGGGTGGTTCCTGTGGCAGCTTCTCCTGCGGCCCCGTGCGGGGTTACTGCCTTTCTGCTCCAGTTCCTGCCCCAGCTTGTGAGAGCCTGCAGGGACACTGTGGTGCTTCAGGGGACGTGAAAGGACAGAGGAAGCTGCCCTGGTTCAGCTGGGATGGAGTTAATTTCGTTCTGAGCAGCAGGTACAGTGCTTTGGGTTCAGTGTGAGAAGTGTTGGTGACACCGATGGCTGAGTTGTTGCTGAGGGGAGCTTACCCCAAACCCGGGACTTTTCAGTGCCTCGTGCTCTGCCAGTGCTGAGGTGCCATGGCCAGGGGAGGTGACCCAAAGTGGCCAAAGGGATATTCCCACCTTAGGGCACCATGCTCAGTGTATAAATGGGGGGACTCGGCTGGGAGTGCCTGATGGCTGCTGGGGACGGGCTGGGCATCGGTCAGTGGGTGGTGAGCAACTGCACTGTGCATCCCTCGATTCTCTTGGGGTTTATTCCAAACTTGGAGACCCCCAGACCTGAACTAGACAGGCCCTGAACTGTCAGGCAGGGATTTCCTCCAGCTGAGGAGCTCCTGAGTGGGGACAGGCAGACCTTGACCAGCCTCCCCTGGGCTCTACACCCCACCCACGGGCCCAGAGCCCAGTTAAGCTCACCTGGTTCTGCTACTCATTTCCTGGGCTCAGCTGGAAATGTGCAGGTCTCCAGTGAAAGCACGACCATGCCTCACCCTGGACCCCCATCACCTGCCTGAGGTGTGGGGCCTTTCCCCCAGCATGGCAAGATGTTGTTTTGCTTAAAGATTAACCTGGTGGGTTTGTGACTCGTGCTCCATGAGTTTGCTGCACGGGCTGCAGAGGGGCAGAGTGTCCAGGGAGGGGTGAGGATGGCCCTGTGTCCCCTGCCCAGCCCACGTCTGAGCATGTTGTAGTTTTTGCTGCCCTGTGGTTGGGATGAGCTCTCCTCAGCTGCACAGGCTTTGCACAGAGCTGTGACTGCATCAGACCCTCCACCCCTTCAGGAGCTGATGTTTCTGGATGTGGACAAGTGTGGGACCTTGGTGGCCCCAGGCAGGGCATGGGAAGCAGTGTAATTCCCTTCTTGCCCACAGAGATCCATCCTTTCCTATTTACTGCTGAACATTTTTCATTACGATGCTCTTATGATGCTGTAGGGCTGGAAACATCAGGGTTATAAATCAGAGCCTGTCATTCACAGGCATCATGTTTATTTTACATTAATAAATGCTTTCTGTTAAAATATCATGGATTCAGTTGTGAACCTTGGCTGTTATGGGAAGCTTATTGCAATAATTTCCCTACCCTTTTATTTATGCACATGAAATGCTGTGTTTGATGATGAAGTGGTTTCTGACTGAAGGGATCAGGATGTTTGGGAAGTCACAGCCTGCATGGCCTCTGTGCTCTGACTTTGCAATCCTGTTGCCTCTGTTCCCCTGGGTTTTACCTCTTTTCATGCAGGTGAAGGGAGGGAGTGCAGAAAGCCTCTCCTTTACTTCACTTTAATGGCTAATATGGGACTGCAGTCTCACCCTTAGACTAAAAATCTAGGCAGAAAAAAATCCTATAAAATGTGTCAGTAATGCTGGAAGGATTTGAGGATTTCTCTGGGGAGGCTGAGAGCCAGGAGTCCCCTCCTGCCACCTCCAGCATCTGTCTGCTGTGAAATGCTCCTGAGAGGAGGCACAGGGAGGGACAGGCCTTGCTATCCTGGGCTGGCTGGTAGGAATCAGAAGGGAGCTGCAGAACCAAGTGATATTTTTCAGCTGGAGCCTCCAGCTGTGTGCCACTCCCGATTATCCAGGCCCATCCATATGGATGTGCAGACCCCAGCCAGGCTGAGGGGCAGCTCGGCCAGGGCCCAGCACGGCTCTGCTGCCATCCCACCCCTAGATGGTCACAGGGGGCTTGCAAAGCCTGGTGGAAAGGAGAGCAAAGCTCTGTCCATGAGCTCTCCTTACACCAAAACTTTATCCTTGAGATGGGAGAGCAAAACTTTGTCCTTGGGGTCTCCGTGGGCCGTGCACAGCTCCAGCGATTTTGGAGCATCCTGCAAAGCCTGGAGGAGAGCATAGGCACGGATTTCCTACAGAGCCTCTCCTCCCCTGGTGCTTCAGCTCAGGTCCGTGGGCCATTACCTGAATTCCAAGCAGACAGGTTTGTGCATCCTGCAGGAGCAGTGACGGGTTTCCTGCGGGGCGTGAGCGAGGATGCTCTTGTTTCTCTGAAGCATTATTAACGACCAGGATTATCCTGTGGCTGCAGTAAAAGCTCTTATACCCACACAGCTCCCATCAGCCTGATCCCAGACAGACCACACAGGCTGCAATCAGAAGGCACAGAGGTGGGCAAGTGACCTTCTGTACTGATAAACCTTTGTTGGCAATAGGAAGGTGGAGGAGGAGGCTTACAAGATGCTCTTCTCCCACAGTTTCCAGATTAGGCAGGATCTGGGCTTTATAAAATTTACAGGAAGATCTGCTGATCGGATATGAAAAACAGATTAGGTGTTTTTTTCCTATCAGCTTCATTTATACTCATTAGAGTGCTGCAAGTAATAATACCAGGAAATAGATTTGCAGGCAGAAGTATGATTTTTAAGTTAAGGATGTTCATTTAATTTCAGCTCTTGTCTCCTAGATGTGCCTCCTCCTAATGCTCTAAATAGCTCTTCTGCCTCTTTGATGTTTACACCCTTCAAATGCATAAAGACAGCTCTCTACAATTCCTCATTTTGCCAAGCAATACGTACTTAGTGCTTTTCATCTCTCTCCATAAATCAATCCCTTTCCTCCAACAGGAGCTAGAATAGGATTTTTTCCCTTATTAGATTTGTACTGAGAATTTCTTTTTTCAGAAACAGATAAATGATACAAGGTTTTTTCATGACAAAGCATCCTATCATATATTATTAGCAAACACTTCCACAGTAGAACAGGAATAAAAATAGAAAGTGGGCTATAAAAAAAGAATGTGTAGCAGGATAACATTTAATCTCACAGTATGGTACTGAAAGTGGAGCATTTCCTTCACATTTCTTTGCAGATCTTCAGGGAAAGATCCAGGAGGCCTCCTCAGAAACGCTTGGCATCTTTTACTTAAGATTTTTGTTAAATTCTGTGTGATCTTTGACACAGAGTTAATGAATTTTCTCCTTATTCAAAAAGCCCACCCACTGCCTGTGGTGCATTTGAAGCTTCAGATCCTTCCTCCCAGCTCAGCTGCTGCTCCCTCTTCCCAGCATCTCAGCATTGGTTGGACCCAGTCTATTCCACAAAACTTTAATTGAGAAACCACCTAAAGGATAAAATCTCAGATCCAACTTATCCCCAAACCAGAATTTTTTATTTAGTGATTTTCAGTGGAAGCCATCAAACATGAACATTTTGGGGTTCTCAGCTGGCAGGCCAGGCTAACAGGTCCATGATGTGCAGATTGCTCTCTCTGCCAGACCCTGCCCAGGGATCAGCCCTCAGGCTGAGGTGGTGGCTGTGCTGCAGCGAGGTGAGGTTTTCCATGGAAAACAGCCCCTCTCACCCTTCCTGGATTTCTGAAAGCAATTTTGGTTGAACTCCAGCAATTCCTACAAAAAATGGATTTTAAAATGAAATTACAGGTGAAAGATGAATACTCAAATGGACGATTTCAGCAGGTTTTTGTCAGGGAAATCTCAGGGCTCTGGGGGTCAGGCTGGCCTGGGATGGAGGCACATGTGGGTCACGCTTGGACACACGTCCAGCAGAGAGCTGCTCGCCTGATTCTTCCCTGCATTGCTCTTTCAGCTTTGAGTAGGAGCACTGAGGAAAGGAGAGGCTGATCCATGGGTTCATTTTCTTTCCTTGTGGCTCCAGGGGTGAATTGGAGAACAGGAACGTTCCCCTGGGGCAGAGCAGCCCAGCAGGGCCAGCTGCTGGTGCTCAAACCCCACCTGGGAGCCAGTTCAGAGATGGGCAGGAGACAAGAAGGTTTAAACCTCCAATTATATAATAAATGTGGCAAACAGTGAGCTGTGCAGCTGGGGTGTATATTTAGGGGGGGAGCCTGGAGGGAGCTTCTATCACCTCACGAAGGAGCAGGTGCTGCGAAGGAAACCAATATCTGAAACTTTTAGCAAAATTCCAAATATCTTCTCTGGAGCTGCTGCCAGCAAGCAGAGAGAAGGCAGAAAACCCAACACAAAGCCAACGTGGCTTCATAACAAACGAAGCAAAGCGGTGCCAGAAGTTGTTGTGCGCTGGGGTTTGTGACTGTGCAATTTAATTTCTCATTGTTCTCGCTGTCCTTAGAGCCGGGTCAGCACAGCAGAGGGTCTGAGCACTTCCCTGGGGCAGCTGCTGCCTGGACACCCTGGCAGGTCTCTGTCTCTGCAATGTCAGAATCTCTCTATTCTTGTTGCAGAAACTTCGTTGCTGCCACCTTGGGGCCTGCTGGGTCCCTGGGAAGATTTATGCTCTGGTATTTTTTGAAGTTTGGCTTTTGCTAGTTGAAAACAGCTTTTGAATGTGTTTTGCTCTGGGTGGTGGTTATAGAATCATGAATTGATTAGGCTGGAAAAGACCTCTGAGATCAAACCCGCCACTGAACCCTGTCCCCAAGTGCCACATCTACACGTGTTTTTCACCATTTCCAGGGATGGTGGCTCCACCACTTCCCTAAGCAGCCTCTTCCAAAGCTTGACAACCCTTTCCATGAAGAAATTTTCCCTAATATCCAACCTAAACCTCCTCTGGAGCAACTTGATGCTGTTTACTCTTGACCTAGGAGGAGGAACATCAATAACTAAACGTGGTCCCTCTCAGCCAACCCAAAACTTGCAGGGTCAGCTTTTTAAACTGGAAGGCCAGTGTTTCAAAAATGCATGGTATTCTTTTGCCCCATTTTAATTGTCTTTCTAATACATGCTTGAATGTTGCCATCCCTCCGTGGTGAGCCCAAGAACTGCTCAGTTCTTCTATTGCTCCTGGAGACAGATTTCTGTTACTGCTCCTACTGTTGTTGGGTGGAAGTTCAGCACAGCAAGGAGCTGGTGGTGGGAAGGTTTCTTAAATTCAGGTTATGGGTTAATGAAGAGCCCAAACTGACTAATTCTATGTAAGTCACAAAAAAAACCCCTGAGGATGGCAGTGGTTTTGGTGTTGAAATGAGCACCTCGGTGGTGCAGAGCGGGTAAATGCTCCCTGCCATGGCCTGGGCTCTGATCTTATCACCTCAGACACTCCCAGGTGGATCTCTCAGCTGGATTTGGAGAGTCTATCTGAAGGCTGAGATACCCTTCTGCCCTTTGGGGTGTGTAGCTGCACACAAACACAAAGACATCTATTGACACGTGGCTGCTACTTCAGCAACAGCCCCGGCTCTCCGCTTGCTGCAAGTCCTGCTCCTTAGGGCAGCACTCGGTCTGTGAACTCCCTGAAGATAAGGCTCTCTTGCTGAGTGTTTCCAACACTCCTAACCCTCCTGGGCTTTCATTTCCCGGCTGGCTTTTAATGTAATGTAAAGATTAGAAATGATATCTTCCATTAAAACTTTATTAGGTGGCTCTTCCACTGAGGAGAGCGGTTTCACTTACTCGCAGCCGAATGAATTCCAGTCACTGAAAGCTACACATGAAAATGCAGGACGGGGAAGGAGAAAGCCACTTGCAGCCTTGAAAAGGTGAGGAAAAATAAGAGTAATTTATGCAGTGGCCTGTCTGAGACACACCTGTAGCTCAGCACAGAGCCCAGGGCCAAAGCTGCACAGGGCACAGGAGTGCGACAGCCAGCATGGGAAACACCCCCCTTCTTAACAAGGGGCACCTGCACATGCATTTTTCCCATTTGTCCATCCTGCAGCTTTCCACTGGAGTCTGTTACAAGCACTGGGAGCACCAGACATCTGCTCACTGCCGTGGATCTTGCTCAGGCTGCTGGTGGGGTGATTGATGTGTGGTTACCCCTGAGAGCAGCCTGAGTGGCAGCAGCTGACCTTCCTCAGAGTATCTGCACAGCTCCTCGCCTTCCCTCTGGCTTTTGCTGTGACCTTTGGATACTGATTGATCCCAGATTAGTGCTTGTTAACAACAGATAGCCTAAAATTAAGATACAAGTAGACAAGTCCTGAAAAGGTTAGACAAGCTCGGGGCGAGTAAGTGCGAGACTCTGCTGGCCATGCTGGTGGTTTGCCTTTGTGGTCTATTTTCCAAAAGTCTTTTCCATTTTTATTACCTTCAATTTCAAAGCAAAACCAGCTGGACAGCCCCAGGACGGGGGAGCTGTGGTGTGGTGCCTGTGCCCCCTCAGCTGGGCTGCACAAAGCCCAAGCACAGCCCAGGGGATGAACTGGAACTTCCTTTCCTGGGCTCTCCGTGGTGTGTGGGTGGAATCAGTATTTTGCCAAGTGAAGATGGGTAAGTGAATCCAGCTGTGTTGGACTGGCTTCAGCTCCTAAGTGGCAGGGAAGGTTTTTCATTTTCCCTTGAGCAGTTATATTGTCTTCCCCACTCCATTTGCAAACTTGTGGCTGCACAAGTACCTCAGAGTGGGCTCATAGATTACATCTATAAATGGCATGGAAGCTGCAGGCCTTGGAACAAGGTGCATTTGTATCCAGACATTGTACCCAGCCATGCAGGGAGAGCATCCCTGAACATCTGCTGTGAAATGGTTAAATAAAAACTTTGTTCCAAATCATCAAAGGTATTTTGAGCACCTCTGCAACATTTTCAGGTGTTAAGAAACAAAACAAAACCAAAAAAAACCTTGGAGGAGGAAGTGATCTGTGTCATGGGTGATACAAAGCTGCATCAGTACCTATCAAGTGCCCCAGCAATGCAAGAGAATTGGAGTAATGAACAGAAATGCTCAGTTAGAGCTTTTTCCATATTTTATGTTAATCATTAAGTTAGAGCCGAAATTAGCTTTAATTGATATTAAGAGTTGAAAAAATGAATCCTCTGGAGAATGAGTCTCTTTAACCTTTAATGATGCAGTAAATAAAATATCCTGTCAACATTTGTGCAATAGTAAGGGCTTTCAAAATTCCGTATCTGTGTGGTGAGCAATTCAATATGTCTAATTCTCTCCATTACAGCAGAGAAAAGTGATGTCGTTGCATAAATTCAGCTACAGGTTTTCCATGTTTCCAATCTATCTGGTAATTCCCCACGCTGGCTTCTACCTTCTCCCTGGCTTGTTGCTTCTACCAGGGAGATGGAGAGAGAGGAAGGAGGGACTGAGATCAATTCCAGTCCTGCTTGTGCTGCCTTTTCCACTTGTGTCCCTTGGCTTGCAGGCTCCTGATGCCAGAGGAACTGTGCCTCAGTCGAGGTAAAAGGAGCAATGCTGCCTATTCTTCCTTTCAGGTGAAATATGCCTGGAAATGTTTCATTTTTCACTTTAAAGGCACAGCAGAATTGCAAAATACTTCAATACTTTAGGGACACTTAGTTTGCTAATAGTCAGACCATTCTTCTCTCTGTCAGGGCTCAGCCTGGTGTTGAAATACCTCATAACTGATTTGGTGAAGCACATGAAACATTCCCTCACTGTGAGCAGGAAACCTGTTTTTCATAAAATCCATTTGGCCATTGCACTCAGCTGGAAGCATTGCATCATTTAGGCGAGTTGAGAGTGAGGGTGGCTCTGCTGTGGTTAACTGGGAAACAGGAAACAAATCTCCCCACTCAAAACCCCCTTTTGTCTTTCACCAGGATGGATCAATAGCAGCTCTCATCCCATGGGATATAAACCTCCTTTGGGAAGTTCCTTTCTGTGTTTAAGGTAATATATTTCTGCATATTTACAGAAGTTCCGGAGGGATGCTGGTGTTTCTCTGAGTGTGAGTTTGTTACACTGCAGTGATGTGAAAATAACTTCTCTGAGACGAGGTTGTAAAGCCTTTGAGAAAACCATGGGTGTTTTAAAATGCTGGTGAAACATCAATTTTCTTTGTTCTTTTTTCCGTCTTGCTTGGGGTGTGGGAGGATTAAGGTAAGGAAGAGAAACAGAAGTGTCCCCACAATGAACTTACAGAGTTTTCTCTTTCCTCTGATGAGACCTGGCTATTTTGGGACAATTCAATGTCCCAGGCCTGCTAAGGATGTGTTGAAACAGTGCTCAAGCACTGACACAGGCTGCCCAGGGCAGTGGTGGAGTCTCCATCCCTGGAAGTGTTCCAAAAAAGTGTTTGTAACACCTGGGGAGGTGACGTATGTGATTTAGTGGTGGGTTAATTGCTGGATTTGATGATCTTAGAGGCCTTTTCCAACCATAGAGACTCTGTGACTTTTTGAATCAGCAAGGAGCCCAGATAAAATAAATGTTTTATCAGCAAAAACCATTCAAGAGGGGAGTTAAGCAGTGCTCTGGCTGATTTAAAGTGGAAACAGCCAAACCAGTGAAACCTGGCGATGCCCAGGATGAGCAGACTCCCGGCCAAGTCACTTCTGAGGGGTGACCAGCAAAGCAATGGGAAGTGCTGGGAATGATGGAGGCAGCCCTTATAAGCAAAGTAATTTTATGGAGTTAGGGCACGGAGGACCTAATTTTCCTCTAGAAGACTCATTACCACGATTTTGTTACACATTATTTATGGGCTGTTATGATAGTCCTGGCAGGTCATAATTGGCTGAAGCCGGAAAATTAGTCACATTTTTCACATTTGGAAGAATGATCTGTACAGTTGCACTTAATGACTTCATTCCCGGAGAGCCCCGTGCGGGGAAGGAGCTGCCTGGCTCGGGGGTGTGGCTGGATTAACCCTTGGTGCTCCTGGGCACCCTGCAAGGGCACCTGGGTTTGCTGCTCAGGTACCAAAATGACTTTTCACAACTTCAGAGCAGCTCTTTGGCACGTAAGTGATTCGCTGCTTTGGTGATAACTTCCCCTTTCTTTCCCTTTCCTTGAACCTGAGTTAGTTTTGCCTGGCCCTGGATTTTCTACAGAAAAAATGCTTTTTTTTAAACTGATTTGTCCATGCATGGCACTCTCCCCACCAGAGCCACTGCAGCATCACAGTCAGTCAGGCCCAGCTCTTCCAGGGGTGGTTTCTAACCCCTGGTTAGAGATGGGCAACAGATTAAACTGAGGTAGGGCCTCGTTGGCAGCACTCCTAAGAGCCGTGCTGTGTACACAGCACAACCCAAACACTCCATCACAGATGATGAATCAGAAGGGAGCCCTGTAATTGTTTTATCTGCCTTTTGGGACAGCACAAGCTGCTTACTCCTCTTGAATTACAGCCTGGTGAATGTTGCTGTATCTTCCAGAAAAATGGTCAGCTTTGATTTGGGGATTTCCAGTGATGAGGAATCCACTGTGCTGTTGCCTGTCCACTCCCAAACCCCTGAATAGTCACTGGTAAAGAATGGACCTGAATTGTTGAACAAATTTGTACTCTGTGGGATTGCAGCATTTGGGTCATGTTGCTGCTTTGTCTGCTAGACTAAAGAGAAAAGCACATTGCCACAGGAGAAAATTACAGACCACGATCCAGCAAATAATGCCTTGGAATGAAGGGTGCCAGGAGAAAGTTAAGGGATTACTTGATTTGATTTGCAACTCTCATAGAAACCTTTCCCATTTCACTAATATCTGTTTTGGTTGTTGGTAGGTGTCAGGACCAGCACAATTTACTGGGGTGTGAAAATCAGATCTGGGAGAATCTCCTACCTGCTCTGTGATATCCCCTGTTTAAATGGTCAGGGATGAGCCCTTGGGTCAGAGCGTGCTGCTGATGGCAGGAGCAGCTCGAAGCACCTAAAACCCCATCACCAGCAGTGACTGAACCCCATCCACGGCTCTGGGAGGAAAGGCTCAGCTCCAGGCAGTGTGCAGGCCATTCCTCCAGGAGCACTGGCCCTCCTGCAGTGCTGTCCTCTCCTCCTGGGAGCTGCTGCTCTCTCTAATCCACCCTCTGTCACTGCAGCATGGGAAAGGGTTGGCCGGTGCTGAACTGAAGGCAACCTCTTAATCAAAGTAAGAGGTGGGAGCTGGAGTGTTTGTAAAATACCGTACAAATGGGAGGGTTTGATGGCGTTAAATGAAGGATCAGATTCATTAAATTAAGTGGAAAGCAATGTACATGGATAATTTCAAGGGTTGAGGCTGAATGCAGGTTTTAAATAGGAAGTGATCAGCCGCTATACACAACACAGAGCAGCTCTCAAACATTTTTAATGACAGTATTTGTACACACTTTAGTTTAATTAACACATGGCACAGGAGAGGGTTGGTAACTAGGATGTGTAGTCTCACACCAGTCGTCTCAATTAGAACACATGAAATTTCAAGCATCAATACACCCAGAAGAACAGCGCCCGTCCCTGCCCGGCGAGCCCTGGCAGTTTGAATTTCCATCACACCTTGTTTTCCTTGGATGTGGCAGTAATTCCTTCCCTCCAGATGGAGAAGTCCCCTTAGAAGTGGATGATCAGCCTCTCATTTGGATTTATTTCTTGTTTTCTGCAATCAAAATTAAGGGGACTGTGTATTGTCACTGCCCAGTGATCCACGTTACATTTCTGACAGCTATGTTTATTAGTAAATATGTAGTAATTGCTTCCAGAATTAACTGGCGCTGCTCTTCTGTGTCTGTACGTGTAGGAGAGATTTCCTGTGATGTGTGATCCCTTTGTTAGCACGGCAGTCCTTGGATGCTGGGGGACTGTGGCTGGGTTTCAGTTCTTGACAGACTCAGTGCTGGTCCGGGGCACCAACTTCAGAACAATTGGCTTCTCTGGTGTGAGGAGCCCCACTGAGCTCAGCTTGATGGGGATCTGCAGCAATGAGAGGGAAAACACGGGTGGAGATGGACAAGTGAAACATGCAGAGATGAAAGGTTCAGGCACGACAGGCTCCGTGGTGCCTGGAAGTGCAAAGCACCTGGCGTTGGCACCCGGCTCCTCCCGTGCGGGCCTCGAGCCTCCACGTGCTCCTCACCTGAGTCTCTTTGCAGGTCTGGAAGGTGAAATGCTGCAGCAGGGAGGTGATGGCGACCTTCAGAGTCAGGAGAGCAAACCTCATCCCGATGCAGTTCCTGGGGCCAGCCCCAAAGGGCAGGTATGTGTACTGGTCTATGGACTCCTTGTTCTCCTTGCTGAACCTGGGTGATGGTTGGGGGAAAGAAATGAAGGCAGCAAAACCACAAAAACCACATATCTTATTTATCCAGGGATTTCTCACTAGTGCCCTGCAGAGCCTTGTTTGGGATTTTCCTAAGGTGTCTCAGGGTACCCCAGAAATTGAGTGCTGTGACTGAACCCTTGCCCAGGACAGGGTGGGGTCCAACTTGAGGGTTTGATTTTAATGCTGTCCATCCTGATTAGTACAAGTTGGAAACATGGTGAAAATCTAGGAAACATGCAGTCCCAAACTGACTGACATTTCCTATCTGTGGTATTTAGTGGGAGAGGAACCAGAAGCTGTTTTGGTTAGGAGCAGCCTATGGCTTCAGTTTCTCTGGGAATGAGGGGTAGATATCAGTTACAAAAATAAACAACTTGGGAAGGTTATCCTTGAAAACAAGGAGGGAAGGCAATTCTAGAAGGATCAAGTCTGGCATGTTTAGTAGAAGCTTGTATGAAGGGAACAGGTTCAACAAGCAGGATTATACAGAGGATGGCCAGCGTTTACAAAAACTCCACATTTACCCCCTCTCAGGAAGCTTAAAAAGTGGGTTCAAGATCCTATGAGGTATCAGTGGTATTCTCCCAATACAATTATGTTGTTTGAAACCCCGCTTTAAGTGCAAAGCTCATTTTCTTCTTAAAATGACATTCCCACGAGCCTGCAATTTCTCATCCGTATTGTTTGTAAAAAGATAGGAAGAACACCATTAGGAAGCTAATCAGAGATTAATGCCTAATTACTGAGGGAAAAGCAGTGTGATATTTCTTCCCTTTCATTAAGCTTTTCGTACCTCTCTGGCCTGAACTCGTCTGGGTTGGGCCAGTACTCGGGGTCACGGTGCAGGACGTAGGGTGGGATTGTGACCACGACTCCTTTGGGAATGGTCACTCCATTTATCTCCACGTCCTTCTTGCAGGTTCTCTCAATCCGCCCCCCAAGGGGATACATCCGGAGGGTTTCATTCACTGTCATGTCAAGATATTCCAATTTCATAATTGCATCGTATGTGAGAGGAGCCTGCAGGACAACAGGAGGAAGGTGAGCAGGTATGTTGGCATCCAAACTGGATTGTCCTAAAATGCCTGTGGAGACCAGGGTGTTCCCAACCCCCACTGCCCCAAATTTGACTCAGACTCACTGAAGAACAAAATGCAAAGGTAGAAATTGAGCCATGGGTTTCATTTTTCCACCCTTGAGTTATGGAAATGCCTGGAAATCCACATCCTCTTGTGCATGGGTGCAGAGTGTGGCAAACGAGTTTGAGCAGTGGGGTGGCTGGAAGGTTTCAGCTGTCAAGAGAAAATCACTACAGGGCTGAGTTGTCCCAGTGTGTGTCTCCCAGAGCTCTTGGCAAATCCATGGCATTTAGGAGCTAAAGGTTTCCCATTGTCCTGACTGAACCAGGAGGGCAGCAGGGGCAGAGGGTCCTCCCCATCCTCAGGCTCCCCTCACCTTGTTGGGCAGGACTGTGTCGATCTCCTGCAGCACCTTTTGCTGCACATCAGGGTGCAGGGCCAGCTCGTAGGCCAGGTAACCAAGGGTGTTGCTGGTGGGCTCATACCCAGCAAAGATGAAGATGAATGCCTGGGCCAGGACCTCTATGTCGGTCAGGGCTGTGGGGAGATGAGCAAGAGCAGAGTTGGTGGATGGTCTCGGCAAGGACCAGGCAGTAGCAGGTGGTGTTTAGGCAGGTTTGCTGCAGTTGTTTTCCGATAAAACTTTTATATCTGCTCTGCCCGCCTGGAAAAATCTATTTTATAGAGGAGGCAGGTGCTTTCCTGAGTGTAAGTAGCTGACATGGCAGTCCTGCTACCTGGACAGGGACCTTAGCCCTGGTGCTGGCACCAGGGGGTGGAATTCTGCCTGGAGCTGGTCAGTGGAGATGATGGGGACCCGGACACCTGCCCATATTGTGGTCACTCCCACAGCCCCGCTCCCATGATGAGAATTTGGGTGTTGTTACCTTTGTATGAGTCATTTGCTTCGTTTTTCCCCTGGCTGGCTGAGCGCTGGGATTCGATCATCAGCTGCAGGAAATCTACCCTGCCCTGAGAGGGAAAGCAGGAGAGTCTCTTTGGTGACAGGTTCCTTGCAGGGCTCAGATAAGCAGATTTCACAGCCTAAGCACAGTTTATAGACTGAGAGCATCCTCAAAATGCACATGACTTCCACACTGAAATACACAAGTCTTGCCTTTTATTTTGGAAACCTGTCTGTCCTATCCATTAAACTGGGTGGGAGAACAGCGTCTTGAATGAATTTGGGGAAAGGGATCCCAACTCTAAAAGGCAGAACTTTATCAGGAAGCAGCTGCAGTTTTTGAAAAGCACGAGGGGAAGGCACAACCCTAAAGGTGATTTTGCTGCTCGTGTGCTGCTTACTCTGCACTCTCTCATCCTCTGCCTAATCTTCCTCAGGGAGTCTCTCACTCTCTCATTACAAGCGCTGCAGACTGAAGCTTAGTCCAATTCTGCTGAGCCTTTATCTGGATTTAGCTTCAGATCACGGATGTACAAAGTCCCCCTGATTCTCTGCCAGGATGGGTCAGGTGGGGCTTTTCTGACAGTATTAAAATGAAGTGTTTACACTTGAGTAGGCTCAGGGTTTTGTTGAGTCATTGTGCTTTGGCTTCACCTTTGATATCATCACCCTCATTATATCTCACTTCAGTGTACTTTCTGCCACAATTGCTCTCAAATTCCCACTCACCTTGTGAACCTCCTTCTCACGTTCCTCCTTAATTTTGGCGATGGATCTCATGAAAAAATCTACAGCATCATTGGGGAAGAAGCTTACTCCTAACTTGGCCAACAGAGGATTAAGGAATGGGAAAACAACTGAAAAACAAATAGAGAATTAAATTGCACACTGTAAATAAACCCCTCCCTATATCAGATAGCTGTGGATGCTGCTGGGAAATTATTACCTTTTAAATTTCTTTACTTGAGAAAAGCATGGACTTTGCCTTTTTTGCCTCTGTTTCATTCCCTTGGAATATTTTTTGTGTCAAACGGGCACAACCAAGCTGGGTATGATCATTCCTTTAAGAGAAGACCAAGGCACATTCCACCTCCTATTTCTAAGGCTCTTATGTTCCTTCTGGACACAACAGAAATGTGGCTCAGAAGAGAAATATTGAAAATTCTGAATTCTTTTTTCAGACTGAGCTGTTCACTGCCTTGCTGTCATCACGCAAACATTTTCAAGTCCCCTTCAAAGCATTTCCTTCATCACAGAACCTGGATCTTCTTCTCTATAGATTCATAAAATCTACAGCACCAGAACCTCCTCCATGCACAGACCTCAACTTTCCCTGGGTTTCAGCAAGGTATCTAACCTTAATTTAAGGTCCATTGCTGCTAAGCTATTGCACTGGAGGAAATTGCAACTAATTACAGTCCCCACTCAGCACTCTCTTCCAGAAAATGCATTTCAGATAGCACTGCTCTCCTCAAGCCTCACTTGCTTTTCAATCTTCGAATAATTTCCCAGCACTTAATTGGATATTTCTGGGTGGTTCATAAGTTCCTTGCACTGTGGATGCCAAAGGTGGAGGAAGCTTTTCCCCATCTCCTCCCCAGGGTTTCAGCATGAAGCTCACAATGAGGAAATGATGAGACGAGAGCCAGCAGGACTTCATTCCCAGCAAGGGAAGTTAGCCAAGCAGTGCCTGGAGTCACTTACATGACAAGATGAAGACTGGGTTAGCAAAGTCAAACTTGACCAGTTTCTTCATCTCTCTGACAAAGGGGTCTTTGGGGTTGTTCATGGAGTCAATGTTCACACCAAAGGAAGTGCTGGTGACCACGTCCATGCTGTAGCTCCCAAAGATGCTGAGGAAAGGTGGAAAAAAAATAGACTGTGGTTAAATATTTGGACTGAGTGAATGTATTTTTCCCTCATGTATATGTGACACTAAATTATAAATTCTCATAAGATCTCCTGCCTTGTTTGAAAAGAAAATTGGGTATGTGGTACTGCAGAGCACTTACAGAGAAGGGGACAGATTTTTAGAGAGCTTTGGTTTCCAGCCTGCACAGGTTTTGAAGTCAGACTTCAAATCCTTCCAAGGATTTTAAAACAACATGGATTGGGTTAGTGGAAGGACAGCATGTGGAACTTAGCATGTTCTCCTCCTGGGGAGGGGTGGCACCACACCTTGCCTCAAACCTGCCCTGAGAGTGGTCTTGTCCCACCCAGCACAGCTCCTGTCCCAAACTGTCCAAGCCCTCTCCTTGCAGGGTTTTGGTTCAGGGGGAGCTGTGCTGGTTTGTGCTTCCTGGTGTGCAGCTGCCCCAGCTGCATTTGTGCTTTGAAACTGGGGGTGCAGCACACAGGGATTTGTCCAGAGCCCATATGGAGGGCACAGATGAGGCAAAAATACTCAGGGCCACTCTACAGCCTCAGTCCCCCAGCAATGGGGCACATGATGGACGAGCATCCCACAGTGCTGTGAGGGGCAGAGAGGTCAGCAACCCCCTTGTCCTGGGGTAGGAGAAGGTGCTGCACAGAGATCCTGAGCGTATGCAGGAAAAACTTGGGTTTTCCTGCCAGTCTTGGGGTTATCTTGGATTTGTGGATTCACAAAGCTGTGCTGGAGCATTTTTCTTCTTATCCACCTCTAGGAACTTTCCTAACATCCAAATTAAATTTTCCCCTTTTAAATTTCCAGTCAGGCTTTCAGCAAGCCCCATTCCCCCTTTCAGAGCCCTGGCTGACCCAGGGAAAGACCTGCATTGCTGGTAGGCAATGAACCACAGCACTTTTAACAAGGTTTGCTCTGCCTGCTGCCCTTAGCAGCTACTTACTCCTTTACAGATATTGAGCTGTCCTCTTTCACTTGCTTTTGAACATTCTTCACCAAAACCTCCCCATAGTGCTTCATTATAGGGAACATCTGTAACACAAACCAGGCATGGTCACTCCAGTGCAGTACACTCAACTCCTTTAGACAGACTCATGAAGGCTACGGGGAGTCCCGTGAATATTTACAAATAAGATCTCTCTGCTCAGGTTTTGTTTTAAGACTTTTCTGGTTTCAATTAGGCATAAATCAAACAGGCCAGCTTAGTTGCCAGGCTCTGACTAAAGAAATCAGATCCCTGTGACAACCTCAGCCTGGAAACACTGCCTACGGACTTTGTGGTTGAGTCTGTGCCTGCCCCTCTGGTTTACCTCCTTCAGCTTCCCGCTGGTGAAGGTGGGAGAGAGCACAGTGCGGAGCCTTTTCCAGTGCTCATCTTCAGCTAAGGAGATGGCGTTGATCAGCACCCCTACCAGATCCGTGCGCTGCAGAGGAAGAAGAGAAGGTGTTAACCCCAGAAGAGAGAGCAGCCTCCGTGCAGGGGTGGGAATGGGGCCTGCGAGCCCCTGCCCCGGCTCTTGCAGGGGCATCGCTGCTGGCAGCAGGCTGTGGCCTGACAAACAGCCTGTCTCAAGGCACACACCCATAAGTAATCCCCTTTCCTGCAGCCAACCAGCTGAGAGGTGCCATTCCCGGCCGCAGAACAAGTCCAATCAGCCCAGCACATCCCTGTCTGTGTGTACCCACCGTGTCCCATCCCTGCAGCCCAGCTGGTGGCAGGTGTGCCTGCATGCTCACACAGACCCAAATTCCTCCATACAGACAGATACAATTGTGTATAGGTGTGAGAACAGACTTTGTCTGCTCCCTCTGCCAGCCCGGGTGTGCAGTCCGGGCTGCAAGGCAGGGGAACAGTGACATGCAGTGGCCGCGTTCAGCAATCCCTGCAGTGCAGCCACTCGTTCCCAAAGGATGCTTAGCATCCCTGTCTCCTGCTGGACTCTGAGGTAGATCACAACACTTCTTACCCTCCTGTTGGTGAAGGTGGAGTAGCAGTCTTTGACCAGCACGGATTTGATGATCTGGGGGTCAGTGACAGCCAGAGTGGGTTGCCTGCCATCGTAAATCCTGGTGGGGGGAGAAGAGGAGGCAGGTAAATAACCCCAGATAATTGGAGTGTAAGGCTTGGCTGATGCCCATGAAACAAAATGTGTTGAACAAATGTTCTTCCATCACCAGCCCTGGTGCTCTGTTGTCTGAGCACAGAAATGTAGAAAGTAGAGATGGAAAAGGACTTCCAGACCTTTTCTCATCTTGTTTTATAAATGATAAAGGGGCATAAGCACCTTCCAAATTCACTGGGAAATGAGCAGGGCTTAGTTGCTCAAAGGACCAGATACTAAATGAAGCAAGTGTCCTCACTTTCTCCCCTGACTCTCTGTGTTTTTCCAGGCACTTAAACACATTACAGTATTAGAAGGAAACTTGTTCGACCCCTTTCAGGCTTTTGAGTTGGGTGTCTGGAGACTTGGGCTGACAGCACTGAGACATCCTTGGAGATGAAACTCAGTCCTTGTTTTTGTCTTTTGAAGCTGCCAGTTCTGAATGCGTTCCTGGAACAGATGTAGATTAAGCTGATTTGTGCACTCTCCCCACTTGTGCAAAGATACATTTTCCAGTCTCCATTTTTTAAAGCTGCTGTAGGGACCAGTGGTTGCATTACAGAGGACATGAAAGGTACCAGCCCAAATTGTAACATCAGTGATAAAAGCCATGGGAGGAGGTGTCTAGGGCAGAACAGCTGCTACTGCAGCAGGTGGGGATCAGCAGCACAAGGAAGTCTTTGGATCAGCTCAGAGGGAGTCACTCGCATTCCTCTGCTGCTTGTAAACCAGAGCAACCCAACCTCCCAGTTACAGATCTCGCTTAAGTAAATAGTTCTGCTGATGATTTTGTTAGGAGCAGGTGAGGCCCTTTTGTTACCGGATTTAAACTGCTTTTCACAGCACTGGTCAGAACAGTTTCTGTGTGATGAGGCAGTGACACAGCCCTGCATCACCAGGCTCCGGTTCAGCCTCCAGCAGCCCCCTGTCACTGCTGCTCTCATCCAGTTGGGACTGTCGGGGTTGTAGGTGGAGAAAAGGGACCTTTCCCAATGAATTTTTTTCCCCCCTCTTACAGATTTTAGTTTTACTCGAACAAGAGATCAGTGGTTCATACTCACCCCCAGATCTTCCCGTATTTCTTGAAACAGTCACTGTCAAATTCCAGGAAACCCTGTGGAAAGCAATTTAAAAATTCTCATGGACTATCCTGAGTTGAAAGAGATCCACGAGGACCAGCCAAGTCCAGCTCCTGGCCCTGCACAGTACAGCCCTAAAAATCCCACCACGTGTCTGAGAGTGTTGCCCAAATGCTCCTTGAGCTCTGGCAGAGCTGGTGCTGATGGGACAGAGAGAATGCAGTGGAGGAGATGATGCTGGAGATGGTGGGTGTGCAGGAATAGCTCTAAACTGATGTTCAGAGCTGCTTTATGAGCTCTCCTTCCCTCCAAAGCCGTGATGAGGCACAAATGTACGCTGTGCTTTGAGTGAGCTGTTTGCTGGCACAGGGCAGGTGGAAATCAGCCCCCCAGGGGATGCCCCTTGGGGATGCCCCTTGGTCTGTGCCTCTGAGCCTTATCCCAGCCTGGCCTTTGCACAAGGCCTGCGTGACAGAGGAGCTGGCACTTGGAGATAACTTATCATCACTGTATCTGCTCAGCTGCAGCTGTGCCAGCCAAGGCGGGGGTTGCTGCAGCCAGGAGAGCTTCAGTCACTCACTCTGCGATATTCCAGGCACGTCCCAAAGAAAGGCAGAGGTCTTGGCCCGGGAATGCCTAACTTCTTGAACGTCCTAAATGGCCAGATCCCGTATCTGTGGGTCAGAAAAGACAGCAGAGTGTTACATCACTGGGGCACTGGGGCTGCGAGCTCTCCTAAACCTGGAGGCTGCAGCAACATCCCTTGGGAGATAAGGGAGAGGAGGCTGATCCAGGAGGTGGGAAAAAAGCAGTCTAAGTGAAAATTGTCCTGTAAAAAACAAAAAACTACTTAAAGATCAGGGTAAGGCTCACACAGAGCTTTGGAGGGATCCCTTTGGTGTGAAAGAAATTGTTTCCACCAGGGCACCTGTGGAGACAGCATCTTGAAATCTTTAGCAAAAGGCCTGAGAGGAACTCATTGCCTGCCTAAGGAGAGGCAGAAAAGGGAGCTGGAAGAAGGAACACCAAGCTTACATGTTCTTATTGAAGAGAAATCAAAGCAGTGCCAGAAATTATGTCCCAAACAGGGCTTTTGTCAAACTGCACTTCAATTTCATTTATTGTTCTCCCTTCCTTAGTCCAGCGTTAGCTCAGTGGAAGTCTCGTCTTGATGGTTTTCTCTTTAGATTTTATTGACAGCCTCGCAGATTTCTCTCCTCTGAAGCACCCTTCCTGGCAGCTCTAAAGTTATTGCTTCTACCCCGGGGCTTTCTCTTTCTCAACAAGGGCCTGGGCTGCAGCCCTTTGAAGCTCATCTTTGGCTGTGTTGAAAGAGCTCCTCAAAATATTTGTTTTTAGTGAGTAGCTGCAGCTTCCCAAGTGAGCAGTTCACTGCAGAAGGGATGTAAAATGGGCAAGGTTTGGCAGGGGGTGTTATCAGAGATCCTCTTCAGGCCACGAGGCAGCAGCTGCTCAGGCAGGATCTTGGGGATGCTTTTCTGAAAAGCCAAAACCTAGGCTGAGACTTAAGGGGGGGTCTCCCTTACAATTAGCAATGCTTTTTTCAAATTCTGGGGGTCCCAAATGGGATCAGTCTCCCCCAGCACAGCTTCTGCCAGAGCACAAAAGCAGATCCCACCTTATGGTCCAAACAGGGCGGGTGAAAAATGGGGAGCTGGGTGTACTCAGGTGAAGAAAGGTTTCACAGAGCTCAGTTTGTCAATGTTTAATCTTTTTTGTCAAAGGTTAATTCAGTATTAGGAGTCAAATGTTTGTGGATTCCCATTTGTAATGTTTATAGGTAGCCAGGGCTGCGGGAGGACCAGGAAATGTCAGGCTGGGCTGGTTACAAAGCCCAGAAATACTGTAGGAAAACAGGCTTAAACCACTTGAAACGTGGCCAGGAAAATGTAGTCTAACACTCCTACAACTAAAATGTGTCAGGGTTTTCCACAGACTGAAAAGGACCATTCAGTGTAAAACCAGGGAATAATCATTACTTCTCCCTACCATGGATGTGAACAAGAAATCCCTGATATTCCCTCGTGTGTGAGCTGGAACAGAGTTGCCCCAGGTGGACAAGAGCCATCTAAACAACCTCTCTGTGTCAACAGGCAGTGAAATTCCTATTTTAGCTCTGATGTCAGAGCACAAAGATCTGGGTTTAGTCCCTTTTGCCACAACGGAATTACAAGTGCCTGCAGAACGTGGAAGCCTGGTAGCCAGCAATCTTAGCTGGCCACAGAATTACTGAAATAGGGGAGTTTGGGTCAAGATTGAGAGTGGCTATTTTGGTTTTGTTGTTTTGGTGTGGTTTGATTTGGGTTTGTTTTTTTATTAATAAAGCCCCAAACAGGCTTTTGAGTGATCCAAATCACAGGAAAAGGTTTGAAAAATATGGCTAAAACTTTCTGAGCTTGCTGAGCTGCCGTGGCTGGAGCACTGCCGTGGCTGGAGCACTGCCGGGGCAGACAAATGGGCCGTGCCACATCAGTCCTTGGGGTTTATGGCTGGCAGTGCTCTGCCTCTGCCCCAGGGCTTGTCAGCACTGCCCAGCTCGTCCCGGCAGCCCCGCTGGCAGCCAGTGGAGACACTGTCCCAGCAAAGGGGTTTTTAACCAGCCCTGCTCTGCTGCGGTGCTGAATGGCACCAACAAAGCCAAGGAAAGCATTTCCTCACTAGCAGGGTTCCCCTGAAGCACTGGGGGTACATTTCTGCTGTGGGATTTTGTCTGGAAAGCCAGGAGCAGGTGGCTGACCTTGCTCTGGGCTCCACTCCTTCCCCCAGCACGGGGGGCTGTGAGGAGGGACATGGGGTGCCAATCAAACCTCTGCAAAGGTCCCCTCCTGGTCCAGGTGCCCGTGGGTAGCATCTTACCTGGGCACCATGGAAGGAGTCAGGAGGAGTAAAAACTGATCCTATGAATATTTTTTGCTGGTGCCTTTCTGCTGCTGTCCACCTGTGCAGCAGGGTCATCTCACCTGCAGAGCAGCCTCAGCCAGGGAGGCACAGCTGGATGCCTGTGAAAAATAACCTGATGGATCAGGACCCTGGCTGACACCAGCACCCTGCTGGTTACCAATACCTGGCATCATTATTATTCAATCATTCTTTTGATGCTTAGCAGCAATCTCATAACTGGATGGGAGTACTCCCAACCCTGGAGCAAGATCACACACCTGTACAGCCTTCAGACTTCTCTGCTACATCCCAGAGCCTGGTTAGATGCAGGAAAACTGGAAATCACACCTACTGTTTGCTCTTCAGCGGATTAGTTGTGTGAAAGTGAACAGTGGCAAGAAGAGAGAAATGGCAGGAGCAGAGAATCAATAAAGAACATTTTACTCACGCTAGCAGGAGGGCCACGAGAAGAAGTATAAGGGCCCATGTCTCTGTAGAGAAAGAAGGTAAAAGGTTCATTTCAGTTCTTCTCTGATTGGCTCTGAGTTCTGCCTTGACGTGCTTGTCCCACGTCTGTGGGAAATAGGAGTGTTTCACACTGTGCAATCTTTTTTATCCTGTCATATGATTTAGGAGCCCTCCTTCTGTCACGAAGGAGGAGGAGTGGAAGGCAAAGGTAGAAAAGTCTGCTAATCTGAAAAACACCATTCATGTGATAGACAACTGCCTCACTGAACTGTCTAAGGTTCAAGTTATTTAATGCATATGTTGCCAAACATTTCAGCTGCTTTCCCTGTTGTAACTAATAACTGACTTCCCACTGACTCATGCCCCTGGGCTCCTACACCAAACTAAATAAAAGCAGGTTATATTGAAAAGGTAGATCCCAAAGCATGTGTCAGGGCTGGTTTACAAAAGGGAAAGAGAAGGGAAAAGGTTATTCACGTATTGTATGACAAGATCTTTTCTGGCAGATGAATCAACTGTGACAGAATTTAAGATTTTGTTTGAAATATCTCTCTTTCTGTGTTGTGAAGTGCAAGAGCCGCCTGCGGTGGGTCAGAAGCAGCTTCTGACTGAGGCAGGAATTTGTCCCCTGTAAAGTCTGTAGAAGCCCAGTCCTCCTTGTTTGCTGGCCTGTTGCCAGGTGTTTTGCAAGAGAAATGCTGTCTCTGCCCAACTGTAAGCAGTTAAAGTGCCACCCTTTCCAAAGCACCACTCACTGCTCTCGAACAAAACCCGCACCCACCCTCCTGCAGCAGCTGGGGAAAAGGCACGAGAACGGGGGAAACACAAATTTTGTCCAGGCTCTCCAGTAAGAATGGTGCCGAAAAGCAAGAGCAGGTGTGGGTGTGCTGAGAGGAGATTGTGTTGTGGAGAAAACTGGGCTGTTTGCGTGGTGTTTGTCAGTGGGGATCAAGCCAGGGCAGGAGGTTCCATGGTTTGCATAGATGTGCACCACAGCAATTTTAGGGCTTTGTTCAGAACTCTAAAATGAGCAATTCTCTTCATATTAGCAGAGCTGCTGTCTTCAGAAGGGGGTTTACTCTGCACTGGAGGCAAGTGGGTGGGTGTTTCAGTTTTTTGGCTGGTCAGAAGCCTTGTGTCTGCGAGGATGTAGCTGTGATTGATGCTGCACTGACTGAGCAGCAGATCCCAGTCCACATTCCAAGAAGCATCATCTGCCTTAGCTCAGCATTTGTATCTCATTTCACCTTTGCCCGGCCTTTGCCCTGACCTTCGGAGACAGATCAGTTGTAGATTATTTGGTAATAAACACAGTCTGCTTTAGTTTGACGTGAACAGACAAGTTCATGACACAGCTCTCCAAGCCTCTGCTGGGTCCTGCCTTTCTTGATTCAGAGATGTTGCAAAAGCATGTGGTTCAAGAGGTGCTTTCCCTTCAGGAACTGGTCACAGCAGTGGTTGGTGCTCCAGGGTTCCTCGTTGCCCATTTTGGCATAGCCCTGAAATTTGAGTTTACTGGGCACCAAATGTTCCCAACTCACTGTGTTGGGAAATAGGCTAACACAGTTTATTCAGGAAAAAGGATTGCTGTAGGGCTCTCCACCCTCGGTAAAAATCAGCCTCAATCTTTGTCCTCTTTGGGTCATTTTTAGGGGTAATTACAGTCTCTGGGAAAATTCATATGAAAAACCAGAGGTGCAAAGCCTTGCTGTGGTTTTGCGTTGTGACCTGATGATCTCTGCCAAATGGACTGTGCCTACTAACATCAAACAAACAACACAGCCCACCATCCCCTCGGGAAAGCTGATGGATAAACAGAAAAACCCCGGGTGATCAATCCATGCCGAGGGAAAGTCAATGACCCAGGAAAGAATGATTTTCACACGTAAATCCAGCTCAGAGCCAGCTTATGCCCAAATGTGCACCCTATTAAAACTATGAACCCCCAAATGTGGTGCCCCCTAAGCTGCTCAGGGGTGCAGCACAGTTGTCCCCTCACCCTACCAAGTCCTTTATCACGTCTTAGTCCTCACCACCGCAGATTTTATGCCCATCCTGTGCTTCTCCTGGGCCTTTTGAAGTCCACTGTGTCCCACCATGGGTTTAGGGGAGCCCTCCAGGTGTTTGGAGCACAAGCAGAGTGCTCAGGGGCATGAGAAGGTGCAACTCCCAATTATGGCTTTGGGAACACCCTGCTGGTGACACCCCGAGTCCCATTCATGGGTGACAATGGCACACACAACCCCATGCCATTTAGGCTGTTGTCACTGAGTTTCCAGGATGGTCACAGGATGAGAGTGAGAGGTTAAAAAGCCAAAATTTGCAGTGAATTTAGAAGAGAACTGAGCCGCTTTCCCATTTCTAATGCCCCTAAGAAGCTCAGATTAATGGATTAATGGCTCTCAGGAAAGCAAAATAACAACACTTTATTTGCAGCATAACGAAGGGAGCTGCTAATCCAGGCTGTGAGCAAGGTATGATGAGCAGGAAGGATTTTGAGCAATAATGACTGGGGGCTGGGCAGAAAAACAGAGGAACATGTATTTCTTTCACAAGCTGTGAAACCAAATGATGTAGGGTTGGAAGAACGTCTTGGAATAGCAATTATGACTGGGGCACAGGTGTGGAGAGGAATGAGCAGGTCAGAAGAGAAAGAGCTGTTGAGGGAAGGAAAAAAAAGCCCCAGTGGGCAACATTTTGTGTTCCTGATGAAAAAGGCTGCATGGGTATAGGGAAGGCCAGGCTGGATAGGTGTGAATCTTTAGGTCTAACTCACTTTCGAGTATGATCGTGAAGGAGGTTCTCCTGAGATACTTTGGGGAATTTGTTTTAGATCCCCAGGGCTGGACCAGCAGAGACTCTGCAGCGCTACTCAGGGTATGAATATTGCTGGGAAGTTGTGTCATTATGGAGTACTTTCAACTCTTGCGATACAGATCATAAAAATTGCTGCTAATCACGCAGAGCTCAGCTAATCTCTGTATGGGAGAAGGCAGATTTCTGCACTGGAGAAACTCCAAACTGGCAAGCAGTCAGATGGATTTAGCTTCAGCGTTGATAAGTAATTTAAGATAATCTGAAAGAACAGTTAAGAGCAGTATTACCACATTCATTTCGTTTAACATAAGCGTAAACAAAACCCAAGTTTGTAACTCAGGCTCATTTTTCAAGAGGACAAATAAGTGAAACAAACCAGTGGAACATCTCAGGACCTTCAGTGCAGACTGTCTCCAACCTCCTTTTTGAAGTCAGCAGTGCTAATATTATCAGCCAGTTATATGTCAAGAGATTTTCCACTGCCTGAACAGCTGCATTGAAAGGACACTCAGAATAAATCAAACAGGTAAGAAGTGAAGGAAAACAACAACAACAACAACAACGATTTTGCAGTCCAAGGTCCACTGTTACATGTTTTTATGTTCCGGCTGTAAGATCCTCTTGTTTCTGTCCTGACTCAGAGCAGCCCAGTGCTGGAACACAGGGGCTCACTGGAGTCCAGTTAAGGGGGGTGAGCACATCAGTGGCAGTTCTCACCCCTTTGGAGAGGTGCTCCCAAACCCCTCGGTTTGTTTAGTCTGACTAAATGATAGCTGGGCTGGAAAGAGGTTGCTCTGAGAATAAATGCCAGGTAGAAGAGCTATTGAATCAAATTATGATGTTGGCACAGAGACAAATGGGAATAGTCCAGCCACGAGTAACTGCTAGGCTGGAAATGAGCACAGCCCTGGCCTGGAAAGCTCAGGAGTCTTCCCTTCATAGGGTTAAAAGAAAGGAAAAAAAAGGTCAGATAATGTAAAATGAGGCACGATAAGGCAGCTGCTGGTGGGAGGAGGGAGTAATACATTAAACTTACAGAGCTCTTCTGCCAGAGCAGTGCAAGAAGTTCACTTTCTGCACAGACAGAAGATGTGGGGAGGCAACTATTTATTTTCCCTGATACACAGCGCTTTAGTTACCCACAGAAAAATACTTTATAATGAAGGTTACATTTTTTTTTCCGTGGTGAAAATATTGATACACTACTGCTGGAAAAAAAATCAATGTATTTGGAGGGTTCTCTAATGATACTTTATGTAGTTCTGTGTGTAGATGACTGATACCCTCCTGCACATAGATTTCCTTGGGATTTAAAAAGCTCACAAAAAACCTCAACAAAAACCTAATTAATTCCCCTGGATGTTTTGTTCCATATACTGAGCTTTGGAATTACACAGAAACTAGGACATTTTTCTCATGTTTTTTTTCAGTTAAAGTAATATCCCTGATATATCCCAATCTTCCTTCATAATCTTTGCAATACATCATTATATTCCTTTTCATTCCGAGAAATGACAGCTACAAAAGCTGTATGAAATCTGGATGGCTAATTAACTCTGAGCACTGCATTCTTTTGCCCAATCCAATACAAAAGCTTGTTCAAGGTCCTTTAGCCTTTTAGAATGAGTTAAGAAATAATAAAATACCCTGCCAGCTCCACCCATGACTTCTTACCTGCAATGCAATGAAAGACAAGATTACACCCCACAAGGGAACAGCAGCAAAAATCCCAGACAAATGCAAATACAGGTGAGGGACAAATGCAAATGTAGGTGAGATGCATTTCCAGTACAAGGCATAAGATCATGTTCTTTCCTGGGTATTTTAGGGAGGATGTTTTGATGGGGAAACTGCATGAGAGTGGTGCTTTGTTGAGCCATCATTTTGGCAAAGTCATCCCGAGAAGTGTCTGCACATGTCAGTGCCCAGGAGACTCCTGCTTTGGGATGTGAGAATTCTGCTTTGGGGTGTCAGCTCTGCACTGGGATGTCACAGCCCGGTGAAGTCAGGGCACTTGTCTCATTCCGAGCAATGGATCTTCTGGAGGGTGACAAATCATCGGGTGTGTGAAGGACTTTGTTATGCAAAGCAGTGCCTGAGGTTGTGCCCACGGCAGGAATAACGTCATGTCTCCAGCCGGTGTCCCCGCCACCCGCAGGGTGACCTGCTCCCATTAGCTCAGCAGGGCCAGCTCCACGGTGGTTGGAGTTACACAGTTAGCAGGGACCAGGAGATTCCAGTATTTGTAATAAATGAAGCCAGAATCCTCTCTCAGTGTGTTTTCCAGGCCACAGATCACTCGTCCCCATCATTTGACATGGGGCAGTTGCTCTTGGGTGGCTGGGATGGATGTGGCAGCTCTCCTGACAAAGATGTGCCAAAGTGTTCGATGTCAGGGATGTCACACCCGGAGGTTTGTGGAAAGGGCTCTGTGTGATAACAGAGATGGTTGGGGTTCAATGCTTTTCACCTAAATAGAAGTGTTTCCAAATTGCCACTCCCTCCATCAGCTACCTGATCAGCTCCCAGCAACCTGTAAAGTTTGAAAAGGATTGTCTTGGCATTATTTTCATATCACGTCAGTGCATCCTGGTATGTTCTTTTTCTCTTTAGTTTTCTAAACAGAAGTTTCTCAGGGTCTAAAGTTTTAGCCTAAAGTCAGGTGCTTTTTTTTGGTTGTTATTTCAAAATCCAGCCCCTAAAATTATCTTACATGAACAAAACACAGGCTTGTTGTTTGAATCACTCTGTGATAAATCCTTTTTTATTTTGTATTTGTGTTAAGATAGTCTGTCAAAAAAAAAAAAAAAAAGAAAGAAAGAAAGAATCATCTTCTTTATTTCAGATTGGAAATGATTCTGAGGGGTCAAAGGTGTTTAAAGAACTCAGTAGCACCAGCCTGGGTCAAAGGGTTCTTGGAACTGGCTTATCTGAACTCAGAGGTTCACATGAATAAGTCTTTTGGGACATCAAAAGTTCTGATCTCAGGTCTGGGTGTAAAAACCTTTCTCTCAGCCTGGCTTGCCCATGCAGCTCGCCTGGTTGAATATTTACCAGTCACTAGAGGATGTGGTGAGGTTCACCTCGCTGAGCCTGGAAATCCCTAATAAAAGCATGGGAGAGGATGAGTTCCACCAGAAAAATTTCCACCGGTCCCAACAAATTGTTCATCTGGTTTCTCTGGAGCAGGAGACACTTATTTGATCCTTCTGTGCTTCTATGCCATTTTGTGCCCCTCTGGCTTCTGACTTATCCACACCAGCTCCACGTCCCTGGCAGGAGGCACCTTGCCTCTAGGCAGAAATGCTTGGCTTGGCTGGTGGGGACACCTCCAGCCCCAAAGCCCCAAACCTTCTGGGGACTTATTTCCACAGCAGGCTGTTCCAGCTGTTCTTTTGATTAAGGAAGAAGTTTATTTTGGAGAATAGTTTGGCACGAGCTCACCAGAGCGCTCCGGCTGTGGTTCCATGCTGGTTGGTACCGACACCTCGGAGATGGATTCAGGTGCAAATCTGACAAGACACATATAAATGGCAGGGACAGAAATAGTAGCTTTAAAACACAATCATTCCCTCAGGCTGATGCTCCTGCCCAGCAGCGTGGCAGGTTCTCAAGGAAAAAGCAGCAGGGGGGGAAAGCAGCTTCAAAACCTTTCTCTGAAGTTTCATGGCCTCACCCTGCAATCTTTACACACCCAAGAAATCCTTACATCTGTGACCTGAGTTACCAGTGCTGAGTGCCTGAGTGGAGAGTGGGAATCAGTTGTTAATTAAGATATTGATCACTACCAACAGTTCAGCCAGTGGCCCTTGTCCTTCTCCATCCTGACTGATGCATTTCCAGAAGAGCCACTACTGAACCTCCAGCCCTTTCGTCCCTTCACCAGGATGGTTCTTGGTGGCCACCATTCTTAATTTTCCATGTTAAGTGGGGGAAGGCTCTTTGGAGCCTTCACATTATGCTTTCCTCTCTCCTGCTCCAAAACCAGCAGCAATTCCCACTCTTCCCAATAACCTTCAGCTTCCCTGTGCCTCTATGTATAACAAAGGCAGACCTTTAAAATGTTGGACAGAGACCCAAACTGAAGGGCACCGTGATAAATTCTGGCAGTGGTTTGACATGATGGGAAATTCATTCCTCCCACATAAATTATTTTCTCGTGCTTTTCAGGCTTTAGCCTTTTCCTGTGCATTTTCAGCAATAAACAATGAAATATGACATTATTTACTCGTGAAGCACTAATAATGTGTACACACCATAAAACCTGAGGCTGCTCTGGTGAGCCCACAGTCACAGCACAAACACAGGGAAGCAGGACGTGCTGGGGACCCCGTGCAGGGACAGGCACCTGTCCCAGCTGCTTCCCTGCTTTATTGCTCCCTGAAGCATCCCTTACTGCAGGCAGCCCAATTTATTCCCTGCTGACTTAGCTCCCCAAACACATGGCATGCCCTCTGCTTTAGGGTTCATCTCCCTTTATTTTATAAACATCCCTGAGCTACTCCATTGCTACCCGACCTGGCTTGTTTAGTGACACAACCCCAGCTCAGCGGGGGCTGGGATACAGGATAAAACCTGAGCCTTGCTAAACCCCACTGCAGGGCTTGGGCACGGCTAACTCAGCATGGCTGGCTGCAGGGGCGAAGCGTCGGAAGGGATTTTCAGCATGTGTGCATGGATAATGCCATAATGAAGTCCAGATGCTTGAAGTTTTGTGCATGATTTTTTATTTATTTCTTGAGGCCTTTCATGTTGATGTGGCTTGACTTCGTGTCACTGAGCTTTGGGTCAGCTTAGCCTGGCTTTGCAAGTTCAGAAATAGCCATGTCCACACCGTGTCCCCAGATCCACTTGGCATCCTTGGCGCTCGTCCTTGGCTCTGTGGGCTGGGAGCTGGCTGGATCTGCAGCAGCAGCCTCTGCTTGGGGAAGGGGTTTGTGGGATGTGCTTCTGGCACCCCACCGGTACCATTTCTTATGGCAGGCCAAGCCAGGGAAAGTTTAGATTAAATTAAAGGTGAATCCCGGGATGCCCCGGGGTGCTAGCAAGGTTGTGAGCCTGGAGGGATTCCTGCAAAAACCTCGGTGAGGACTTGGATTGACTGTGTGGGGTAGCCAGGCCGTTGTCTGTCATCATTTTGGGCTTTGGCAGCGCGAGGAGCAGGGTTTGCCTTTGGACCCTGCAGAATGCCCGGGAGACGAGAGCTGGCAGCGTGGTGAGCCTGCCTGAGAGCAGCGAGGAGGAACCTGGCCTCCTCCAAATAGGAGGCAGCTTTGGCCATATCTATTATCATTATTGGAGCTGTCAGCTGCGATTCAATACAGGGCTTCAGATGGATGTATCGGGGCCAGATTCCTCCCTGCCTCACCCCAGCACAAGCAGCCAGCTCCAGTCTCATTTGTGCTCATTTAATCCATTGATTTCACCAGAGCGAAGGGTGAGGAGCGAGGCAGCAGTGGGCTCTGCAGACCAGAGCTCAGGGCACCGCCTTGGCTCCACCACCTCCCCCTCCATGAGCCATTCCCAGGAGATTTTAGGGGCAGTTGGGGTCCCAGAGTCTTTTGAAATCCCAGAACAAACACACAGGTACAATTCTTCCAGAATTAGGTCTCTGGGAAGCTGGACCATAGCCCTCTCATTTTCTGATCTCTATTATTTTCCCTCTGCAGTAGATTCTTACAGCTTGACAGTTTTGCTCCATCTTAAGGTTGTTCTGAGAAAGGGAGACTGTTCACTATTTTAGCAGAAGTCAAGCCTGTATTTCTCTGTTTTCCAGCCCATTCCACAGAGCTGTGAAGCAGTCAGTCTCAAACAAGCAGGGCCACGACAATTTTCTCTTATAAAAATAATGTGTCAGAAGTTAGATCCCTGTGGGGTCCTGAATTACCTCCAGTATCTCTGCATTTGCATAGAAAATGAGAATATTCAGGAGAGGTAGTCAGTCTGTTCTATGAAAAGAGCTAGAGTTTCCTGTCCAGATTAATTAAAGGGCTTGAGATACTGTGAATGTGATTACCTCTTCTTATCTTGTTCCAAAGTCCATGCAATATCTACAGCGTTTCGAAGTTATATATGTTTTTAAAAAAATCAATAGCAGTGGAATTCTCATTATCACCAACCCACAAATAAAGTTGTATGAGAAGCAGAGGAGGGAAGACATTGGTATGGGAACAAGCTTCACTTTTGAGTTTGCAAGCAGATTTTCCCTGTAAGAAAAACTATTGAAAATCCCAAAAATTTCTAATTGCAAAGCAAAGCAAACCAAAAACCCCATAAGCCACCATTGTCCCCTCTTGTAGCTGAGGCTTTGAGAAGCACTTTTCTGAGTACTCAGATTAGGTACTTGAGGTGAAACAGGTGTTAGGTTTTGGCCTGGCCACGCAATTCCAGCCTGCAAATACTTCAGTATCTTTTTCTCCACAGACAAGGAAAGTTTAAGATAAGGTCACCACAAAGGACCTGGTAGGACCTCAGGAGATAGAAATGAGTCTGTTCTCTGGCCCCAAGAGCTGAGCACAGACACCTCAAACCCTCCCTTCCCCCAAGGCACGTGGATCTCAAGTAATTACTATTGAAATTAATTGAGAGAGCAGCATCCGAGCTGAGGCGAGCCTTTATACCCGCCAAGGGCATCTGCTGGTGGCTCAGCCCCAGGCTGCTGGGCTGGGCTGGGCCCCTCCAGCCACAGAGGGCTTCAGGCACTGCCTCTGCTGCCGTGGCTCTTCCAGAAGCCACCGGCACAACCCGGCTGGCTCCGGGGCTGTCACACTCTGCCACCTGCAAGCAGCAAGGTCAGCAAAGTCCCCGGCGCCCTTTCAGCCCGGTGTGATAAACACACAGCCACGAAGGCTTTCTGAGACAGCTCCGAACGGGATCTGCCCTTCGTTATCCAAACGAGGTCGAGTTTGTGCCAGCGCACAGCCATGAGTCACGGCAGGCTTTGACTGGGATTTCTGATTCCTGAACAAGGACTGATGAGGCTCCCCTGTAGCTCCCATTAATCTTCTTCCCCGTGAGCTCTGCATGGCTGCAGCTGAGGAGGTTTTGTATTTCATTTGCACAAAAGGTGATGGTGCAATGGGTCTGACAGCCAGGACATGGATGGGAAGGATCTCGTCTGGGTTTTGGGTTTCGGGGCAGTCCTTTGCTGTATCTCAGCAGCGCCTTGCAGGAATGCAGGGAGAGGTCTCAGTCTGCTTGTGAGACATGAGACAGCTTCTCCAGGGAAGCGAAGGAGCTGCTCCTCACTGCCAGGGCCAGGGCATCTCATCCCTGGGGAATTCCTTAGCATGGCAGCAGGGCAAGTGACTGCCCACCACATCATACCAGTGTCCCTGAGCAGCAAAGCCACCCGTGCTTTTCAGCTTGGGAGGCTTCCTGCTCCAAGTTGTGTGGTTTAGATCTCTCCTTAGTATTTCAGGAAGCTTTCAGACCAATTAAATCTTTAATGATCACTCCCAGCTCTTTGCACAGTGGCTTTACTTCTGCCTTTGCTGCAGACAAAGTGTGTCTGTGTATAAACCGCCTCTCACGCAGCCAGAACGAGCCAAACCTTTCTCTCCCTGCTCCCTCACTCTTCTCCCCAGACCCTGCTCCGCCAAGGAGAGCAGAAGCCAGCAGCCCTGTGTTCAGAGTCCCAGGAAGCCAAGAGAATCAGTTTTCTATTGAACCTTTCATTCTCCAGATATCAAAACACTTTGTGGAGACGGGGCCTGTAGGGAAGCAGAGCTGCTATTTATGTGATCAATAAAAAGTTTTACACGGAGCCTTGGATGCTCACAAAAGATGGGAAAGAATGTAGCTGAAGCGGCTCTTCACATGAAAACAAGATGTTTATTGGCATTGAAACACCCTGCTAGGCTGAAATCAGATGCCAACGACGTGAGCTCAAGCCAGGCTGGTTTCTCGTTGTGGAGGGGAGAGGAGCGGGCTGGCCCCTTGCACAGAACTCGCTAGAGTTTCCCTGTCATTATGTGTAATAATAGAAGGATAAATGCACAGCATGGTGATAAGATTGAGGTTGGAGCCAAGGGGGACAGAGCCAATAACTTTTAATATATTTTCTGCCATGTGAATTTTTTACACCTTGAACTACTTTTCCTTGATTTTCTTCTTCTTCTTTTTTTTTTTTTTTTTATTGAGGCAACAGCCAATAAAAGAAATTAGTGGGTTAGAAACCACGTAAGCAATCTCCCACTGAGCTTTATTCCCCACAGGCTCATTGCATCAAAGGGAAAGCAGCAAAATAGGGCGACCAAATGCTACGTAACAATGAAAATGAGGTGGCTGCTGCCAGCTCTGTCCCCCACACAGGGCAGGTCACGTTGCCTGAAGGGGCTGTTGGACTTGTGGGGTCGTGGCAGCCACCTGGGCTGGGGTGAAGAGGAAATCTGGGGGCTTTTCACAAGGCAGCAAAGCTCCTGCCTTTGCTCTGCTTTCATCCTTCCCCACTCCAAATGCAAATACATCTCTCCAGCTGCCCCACTTCTTCCTGTGCCACCTCCACACTTGGAGATGAGGTTTCTTGCTTGCTGTGATTCCTTTCTCACTGTGTTTGAGTCCTGTTTTCTGGTTGGAAGGTGCAGAGACACAATTTATCCTATGTATCTCCTGCCTGCCCCTTCATCAGGAAGGGTAATCTCATCCACTCACGATGTCTTGCTCTCCTCACTCCACCTTACTGACCCTAGCCATGTCCAGTTAGCAAATCCAGGCCCCCCATACAGAGCAGATATTATTTTCACCTCACTTCAAGCTTACCACTCCCCCCAGTTTTTGTTGTGCTCTTCCCAGCACTTGGCAATTTTGCTCCACAATAATGGGATCAGCATCTCCTAATTAGTGCAAAACCAGGGTACAACATCCTGGAGAATGAGACACGGTGGGAAAACACTGACTGTGCCCAGTGCTTCCTGGGAGACATCAGCCCTGAGTTTTGGAAGTGATGTGGAGGGAGCAAACGCTGGCCACTGCACACAAACGTAGCCTGGGGATAGTGCAGCACTAAATCTTGTGCTCTGGGCGTGAAACCTGCAGTCAGTGCACAGCAATAGCAGCGACACCATATGCAACTTTATCAGGGCTCAGAAAGTTGGAAGAAAGACTTTATGAAGGATAAACTCAAGGGTTTTGGTCAAGGCTCATCCTTGCCCTAAATGCTGATGGCTTCACAGCCACAGTCTGCTCAGTGGGGTGGGAAATGCAGCTCAGTGGGTCTTGCACCCACCACTCCAGCACCAGTTCTCACCTCTGCCTCTCTCCAGAGATCTCCTCTCCCATCATGTGCAGCCACAGCTGTGGAGCTGCTCCTAATTTCCTGTGTTACCCAGTCACAAGCAGTGCTGCTGCAAACAGCCTCTGAAAAGAAACAGGGGAAGAACATTAGGAGATAAGTCTTATTAGCAGCTCGGAGAATCTGCATTTTAGAGTGAGAACCACACTTAAAAATCAGGAGAGACAAAGGGGCGCCTTGCAAAAGTGAGTGTTGCCTGGGCAACATCAGCATCTGCATCCCCCCAGCCCTGTGCTTAGCAAATATCCTCACCGTGGTCCTTCCTTCCATGCAGGCTCAGGTTTACACTTTGCTCCCTCTCACTCACGTCTGCATCTGCTTCTCCGAGATGAATGCACGGGGACTGGCACACAAAGGCTACATAAGCTGCTGGCGAGGAATGAATCTTCCTTCAGTCTTTCGTTTTGTCTCTCCCGCTGTGCTCTGCAGAGTCCCAGGTCTGCTTGCTCACAGTGCAGGCTTCACCCCACTCCCGTGCCTTCAGACAGAGCTGGGTGCACTTGTGCCCTCATCTCATGTATCCGGCTGTGTCTCATCTCAGAGTTACATTTCTGTAGCAGTTAGGCTTGAGGACAGATGCTTTCTTCTTTTCCTGCTTTTTTTCCTAACACTGTAAAAGAAAAAACACCCTCATCTTCCGGGGTTGGGAGTTCTCTTGACAGCAGAGCAGTCTGATGGATGTGCCAGGACATCATTTCACCAGAATCTCAAACCATGAGGTTGGCTACTGCCCTTCATTCTTGTCATTTGAATCCTCTTGATGTGTAAGATCACATTAAACTGCTGTAAGAGAGCAGTGCTGCACAGCTCCTTCTCAGAGAGGGCTACAGGGGTTCACCCGTCCAGTCCTGGGACGGCACAGGTGGATGGAGCTCTTGGATAGTTCATTGAAATGAAACAACAAAGTTCTACAGGTACCTAATCCTCCTCCAGCTTCATTTTCCAAAGACAAGGACAGCTTCTGGTATTTATTGTCCACAGTTTTCTCCACACAAATCCTTAAAATAGTCGCATTTTTCTTTCATTTTGCCAATGGCAAAAGGAATTTGTCTTTCTTACACCTTTTACTCTTCTCTGATTGCTGGAGGTTTTTTTAACATCTGGAGCAGCAGGCTGGTGGCCAGATTACTGAAGGTGTTTAAGCATCGACAGATGCACCTGGGTACCTGGAGGGATTTTCCAGAAGCATTTTGCTGTAATTGCTTGTGATATTCTTCACTTCCCATCCTGATCTCTTCCGTAGCATCCGTATTCCTGCCAGCACTGCATCTCCTACTGCAGACCAGAGCTGGATTTTGCTTCTTTTCTTACTTTTAGTCCCAGAACTCCAGGGAACTCTACAAAGAGAGCAGAAAAATTTGCTGCACATGGTTAGATTTGGGTAGATTTTAGTCTCCTTTTAAATACCGATGGGACAATGAGAGGGTTCATGCTTTCATTTACAGCAGCAGAACTTCAGTACAGGCAGAGTCTTATCATAGATGTGGTGTACAGAGAAATCAACTGCCTGCCTCCTTTGAAATGCAAAATATTCCTGTGTTGCAACATGACGGCTAAATTTGCCAGTGGATTTTGAGCATTTGTATGGTTTTTTAATTTACAGAGAGCTTCCTTGTCGTGTTTGCCCTCTGTTCTGGGGGTCATGTTTGTGTCGTTATTAATAACCAGGTAAAAAACGGAGTGGAATTTGCAGGCAGAGCTGCAGAAATTAGCGATCTGAGCTGGTTTCCTCCGCCGGGACAAGCTGCAGGAGCCACCGCAGCCCGGGGTTGTTATTCCAGAGCAAGGAGGCTGCAATTTCCATCCTGCAGTGCCATCTATAGCGCAGCGCAGAGCACAGCAAGCCACGCTCCAAAAATCACACCACAACCCAAAAAAAACCCCAAAGGAGGCATCCGGCTGTGGGGGACCTCCGTGCAGTGAATTAAATCGGCAATTTAGGGGCCACGGCCCAAGTCGTGTTGGACTGGATGGGAGTGGAGGTGTGAGTATCACCTGCCCTCCTGTCTGGCTGACCGTAATTTTTTGTGGGGTTTGCAACACGATTTCATCCCCTTCAAATCAATGCAGAAATGGCCACCTTTCTCCAGGGGACAGCTCAAGATACACCAAATCAGAGGTGTGAAACCAAAGCCCATTTAGACTCTGATGAGCAAAGGGAATTTCTCTTTATTTTTGATTTTTGAACCAGATGTTGCTTTCATGCTCTGAAACCTCTGAAACAGCTGAATGGATTTTCTTCAAACTCCTCACATGAACAAAAATTCACCTTTGGGCTGTGAACAAGCTTAGGAAATTGCACTGTGATGGAGATTATTTTTTTCTTCCCCTCCCCTCTTCCTTTTTTTTTGATTTTGAAAGTTAAAAGGATCCTAAAATAGAAGCTGAGAATTGGATTAAACATCTCTCTGTTAACTCTTAGCACTGCTCCAAGTCTGCAATTATCATTTCTTAAGGTGCCTGGCTCCCATCCTTCTTAGACTTCCAGCTGCCACCTTTTTTATTAAAATAACTGCTAGAATAATGCTGAGGACCGGCCCATCTCTGGCTCACTGTGAAGAGGGAACTTTGCTGAGAAAACTACGAGAAAGCCCAGGTTTGGCCCAATTTCATGTGCCTCCAACACTGACCTGTGAGACTGGGGAAGGAAAAGGAGATTGCAGGAGTCCCAGATGGGGAGAAATGCCACTGTGCTCCTCGTGACTCAGCAGCACCCTTTGGCTGGAGGGGCAGAGTGTGGCACTGCCAAGTGCTCTGGCCTGGGCCATTTGGTATTGAAATATGTATCATGAGACCTGCAATGTTAACAGAGCAGAAAAATGGCCCAGTTCACTGCCAGGAATGAATAAACACCTCACAGCCTTCCTTCCTGACCTAAATCCAGCTAGAAAGGGACATGAGAAATAAAGAATGTAGTTATACCTATAGCAGGTGGAGTTATGTGAGAAACCTCACAATACTGAGGAAATCTGAAGTTTGTTCCCATCAGTTCTCTGTTTTACAAGATCAAGCTCAAGAGCAGCTTCCAACAGAAACGGTCATAGAACTGTAGAATTATTTGGGTTGAAAAAGACCTTTAGGATCATTGAGTCCAATCATTAATCCAGCACTGCCAGGCTCGCCACTGAAACACATCCCTAAGTCACACCTCTTTAAATACACATCTTTTAAATGTGTCCATGATGCCTGATCCCAACAACAGCCTGATGGGAAGATTCATTAATAGTCCTGGGAAAAGCATATCTGCCTTATAACAGTCCCTTTCTGTATTTTACGGGGATATCTAGGAGTGTTGGATGCTTGAGGAATGTTTTCACTGACAAAAGATGAGCAAAAATCATCATCTCCTGCTCTCACCACTAATTTTCAGTGCCCCCATTTGTGCTGATGAAATGTCTTGCACCAGTAACAGAGCAGACAAAGCCCTGTGTCAGCACGGGAGGAAAGCAGGGTGGGATTTGTGAGTGTCTGAATGAGGGATTTCAGACACCCAGGAGCGCTGGAGACGGAGGAGGAGCCGTTTGTAACTGCTGGGAAGGATTTGGTGGGAGCAGCCCTGTCCGTGGAGGAGCCGGGCAGACTCTGAGCAGATGGATGTGTTAGTCAGCTTGGCCACTGGCTGTTTTAACAGAAGATGATGTGCTAAATCAAGCCCTGGGAAACAAACTGCACGCTCAGCGTGGCTGGGAAGCTGGCCTCTGGCACAGACAGCTGTTCTCAGCCGAGGCACATCCACCTCCTGCAGGACCTGCTGCCAGGACCTGCCTTTGGCAATGCTGGACAGAAGGAGACAAAGCCAGACTCACAAGGACAGCCTCAGCACCCGGGTGCTGTGTTTGCTGGCAAAGTGGGTGTGTTTTTCCAGGGTTTCCTCTAAGGAATGTGCAGGTGCTGCCGGCTGGAGGTTTGGCTTGGGGTGCAAGCAAAGCAGGAGATTTGCCCAAGGAAGGATTGGAGCCTGCTTGGCTAAGGCCCTTTGGGCAAACCAAGGTGCTCCTGGAGAGATGAGATACGGATTCTGGGGGCAGCATCTCCTGCTCTCAAGCTGAAGGCAGGAAGGGCTAAACCAGAAACTCCCTTTAGCCTCTTAGCTAACAAAATCAGCAGTAACCCCCGCTATTTACACCTACAGTAATTCCTCCCAAAGTTCTTGCAAGCCCAGTTCAATTTTCCTTTAATTCCTGAGTGTGTATCTGCAAATAGCCGATTACTTGTGCTAGACCCTGCCAATAAATTGCGTGCTTATTTGTTTCCCTTCCTTCCAGAGTCGGTTTGCATTAAGCACCAGTGCAGCGTGCACAGGGGTTGAGGTAACGCCTCAGTGGCCTCATAAAACAAGTTCTTATTGAGCATGGCCTCTCTTTCTCACAAAATGAGCCCTTGGAAGATGCAAGCAGCTGGAATATGGGTATTTTCATGGCCGTAAAAACTTCATTTTGCTTTTATTGCTATTGAAAAGCCCTGGATAGGTGCATTTCTCATCCAGCTGATTAATCTGAGGTTAGAGGCCGCCGCAGCAACAATTACACAGATATGTACCTCTGTGCATTTGGAAGCAGTGTATCTCAACCTCTCTCCAAAAGAAAATCAAAGGCAAAGTGTTGCCAGCATGGAGACACGAAGAATGCCCTCTCTTTTTCATCTGAGGCTCCAGCACAGGCTCGCTACGCCCACTTAAGGCTCCTTTCAGCTCCCAACGTGCCTCCGGGTTGCCTAGCAATCCTAACAATATTTTATGAGGCCTTATTCCAGAGGCACATTTTGCTAATGCTGAATTTTAGATAGAAGCTCCAGGAGAAGCACGGAGGAAGCCTGAGACAGTATCACTCCAATTTATTACAGCCAGGATGCAAGGGGGAGGAAAAATAAAACCCCAAATTATCATGCTGGGCATTTAGCAATCAGGTCTGGCATCAGAGGCTGGGAGCCAGGGCTGCCAGGGGTGGTCCCCGTGCCATGGGCAGCACAAATGGGCATCTGTGGCTGTGCCCAGGCTCCAACCAGGCACATCCCAAAGGGAATGGATGCTGGCAGCCAGTGTGCCTGCTGCAGGCTTCTGAGTAATCCTCTGATGGGAAGAAATGATGAGGGAAAACAACTTCTGGGGGAATGGGGCAGAAAGGATTCAGTACAAGCAGTGGTGGTACCATCCTAATGCTGGTATCATTCACCTCCATCACCTGGGAGCGCACCCCAGGGTGAGGGATGCTGGGAATTAAAGGGGCTGAAGGGACCAGGGGCTCCAGGATGGCTTGGAGAACCTGGAGGCAGTTAAGACCCGCTGGCATCCCCCCGATTTCCACTCTGAGCTATACAGAAAGCAAAGGTACAAAAATCCATAAATCTGTTTCAAATCACTTTCTCTTGGTTTCTCCCTTTCTAGCCCAAAGTGAACAAATAACCCAGCATAACGAGCCCTTGGGGTTAGAATCAATGTTAGACTCAACATTTCTGAAGGCTACAAAGTTCCTACTTTTATCTTTTAGTTTGGCTAATGCAAACCTTGCCCATGACCCAAACTTTCTATAAGTTACTTTTAGTGGTTAGAGGTTTTAAATCCTACCTTTAAAAAGGAAAATAACATCCTTAATCTCATCAAAGATTATTCCATAATAGTGATCTCCTGTTAACATAAACTGAATTCGATTCAACCATTAAGTTCTCACATGATTATTATTTTGTTGATGAAGAATGACCTTCAGTCAAATTCAGCAAGAGTTTCATTTCTGTAAAACATGTATTTATAAGAAGAAAATCAATAGACATGTTTTCATGCTTTCCTATTTCTCTCTCTCTTTCTCTTTTTGGAGAGGTTTTCATTTTTTTCAATTTCCAGGGTGCACAGGTGGGGTTTTTTAAGCAGGTAAACATGTCCTCTCCTTCCTGTAAAGCAAATTCATCAGCATGAGGGAACTGGTGAGTGAAAAGTGCTCCCAACTGAAGTGAGACAAATCTCACTGGTTCTTTTCACCGGCCAAGCTGAAGGACAAGTAAATTGGATCTTTAAAATCCTTTCACTTTTAATACAGTGTGGTATTATTAATAATGTGAGTAAGTAAAGCGGTTTATAGCAGATGTTTTTCTAAAGGTGACAGTGGGCCCTGATGGTTGTAAATTCAGGGTTTCCCAGCACCTACAACAAACATCCTTCTGGCACTGACACACCTCATGAATGCAACCAACCAGAAAGGGGAGCACAGAATGGGAAAAGTAGACAGATTCACACTTAATCCAGGATTTTACTGGGAACCATCATTAATGCTGGAAATATAGACAGAAGTTGGGTTTGCTCAGTGCTTTGGAGGTGTCTGCAGAACAGCAGAATATTTTTAGGAGAGTCCCTCCCACTGCATCTGCTCCCTGCTGAGAGGCTCCAGTGATCCCAAAAGATGCTCAGGTCCCACTGAAAGCAATTATGGTTTACAAGTGCCTTTGCTAGTCCCTGCTTCAAGGATAACCCGTGTCAGCAGCCAAAGCCAAGAACAGATCACAGCAACTCAAATTTCCTCTGCTGGGATGCTATGCACAGGCTGAAGTCCAGGGCTGTTCCCACGTGGATCCCTGGACACCTTGGTTGTGTCCGTGGCTGGGCACTGGACTCCTCATCTCTGCCCTCAGTCCCCTGTCTCTTACTTGAGAAAAAAAAGAGCCACAAGAACATCAGCCACCACATCATTTCTTCCGTTCTAATCCACCCAAAAGAGCGTTCACTGTGTAAGTGCACCCCTGGGGTGCTCCAGGCAGGAAGCCTTGAACAGGGTGAGAAAGGCTGGATCCAGACATTTTTCTTATTTTCCTGGCATAAACCCCCCCTGGTGGGGGTTTTTTTCCTGTTTGGAAAGGAAATTTTCAATATCAAGGAGGTTAATAGGTGATAGCTGATTAAAAGAGAAAAGGAGGCTGTTTATTTTGGGGGGAGGAGGGGAATTTGTTGGAGAAGCACCTGCATGCAGCCATTTCCAAAGGCTGGGATTAATGTGGAGCCCTGGCTGCTGGGCCGTGGCACAGAGGTGACGTAGCAGAGAGGCCATTTACACCCAGAACATGCTGGGTTTGGAACCAGTTCCAGGCTGCCCTGACCTTCCCTGGGTGGTTTATGCCTGTGAAAATAGGGGAAGGATGCTGGGATCAGGCGTGACCACTGTGGTTTTGGCAGCACGTTAGACTGGCTGCATCTCACAACAGATACATCATCACAGGTGTGGATCATGATATAAGATTTAGGACATCCAAATCTTGGGTTCATCCAAATTTTGGGACATACATCCTGTGCTTTTTGTTAAAATGTTTTGTAAAAATGCAGGGCAAATTCTGTAGCTTTTCTGTCTCCTCTTGCTTCTTGGACAGGTTGTAAAGCAAGATATTTGAGATCAGCTGCTTCCAACCCTCCAGACAATGCATGGAGCTTGTTTTCAGAAGTGACAGGCACTATATGCTGCAGTTGCTCATAAAAGTCCAAAGCCATATTCCTTTTGGGCTGAAATGCTTTGTGTTTGGTATCAGATTTTATACTTACTGGTTCAGTTGTTTTCAGCTGTTGAAAAGTATGTGGTGTTCTTTTCCTCTCTTTACATCTATGGATGGTGATAAAATGAGACTGTTCAGAAAGAGCTACAGCAAATAATTCAGACCTGGCTTGTGTTGTGCATTTCACCCAAGTTTCAAGCCAAAACGAAAGTTAAGTTAGCTAAGCAGGTTTAAAGCTCAAAGCACACAGAGCAGTGTAAACTGTGTGAATTATTTTAACTACAACCCTTGAGTGGTATTGCTTTTGTAGAAGTATCTTGACAACAAATAGTCTTGTTCAAGGCCTTCCTAAGTGGGGCATCACACATCAGACAGCCGCTGGCTTGAGTTCTATAAAAGTGACAGTGTTTCTGCATGGGGAATGAGCAGATCATATAATATCTTAGGGAATGACAGAGTCTGGGCATCAGATGTTCCTAAGCCCTTACTGTATTTCAGAGAGCTTGCTGTGAAAATATATTCTTGATAAGTGTGATTCAAAAAAAATATCTCTGCAGCCTAAATAAACTGTGATAGAAACATTTCGAGCATGCTGGAGTTTACAGTAAACAGGATCACAGCTGATTTAAAAACGAAAAGATTTCATTCTGTAGAAAGCACAATCTCTGCAGGCTGTTCCTGGGAGGGAGCTAACAGACACAGCATCTCATTTAGCCCTGTCTCTGCAGGCACCAAGGCTGCTGCTCAGCCCAGCACGGGGCACACAGCACCTTGCAGGAGGCAGCCCTGATAAGCAGGGTTTGAGCAATGCCCCCTTGCATTAGGTCCCAATGTTTGCCTGCCTTTTTATCTCTCTGATCCTGCTCCCTTCAGCTTAGCAACCTACTGGCATTAGGGGAAAAAATGGAGGGTTTGTATCCTTTGTGAGCTTTCGGGACTGTGAGTGCTCCCACCACATTTCTGACTCACTGGTGTTGTTTTCTTCAGCCTTCTGAAGAAGAAAGAATTCCTCTATCACTTGATCGCCTCCTCCACAGGCCAACCCTTTCTTATCAGCCCACTTGGATTAAAACCTGGCTCAGAGCCACCATGAAAGATCTGTAAAGTTGTTCTGACCAAGGGAAGGTATTTATGGGTGTCACAGAGGGGATTAGGCTGCTGCTGTGTTCCCCAAACCCTCAGTGCCAGGTCACATCCTCAGTGTCACTGTGAGCCTTGCATGTGTCCTCCCAGTCAGAGGTCCATGCCATGGATGCAGTTTTGGCACGCAGGGACACTTATATGGTTGTCCCAGATCTGGCACGAGGGTCATCATTGAGAGACATAAGGATCAAGCTTAAAAGCACAGATCCTGCAACAGAATTGAGAAAACAGGTAGAAATCCCATGGGAGGCTGAGTTAGACACCATGCAAGTGTGTGTGTGCCAGACAGATACTGTGATGTGCCTGAATATATTTCAAAACAATGAATTTTATTTAACTTCTTGCAGCTGCTTGGTTAAGAAGAAAATCCTACCAGACACGTATAAGTGCAAACCCCTTTTTGTTCCTGTGTCACATCACAGGTGATTTCCCTGGGACACAAAGCTGAATTAAAACCCACCCAGCTGGAGAAAGAAGTGAGGCTGCTCCCGAGTGCAGGTGTGCTGGGAAAAGCAGCTCCACAGACACGGGGCACATTGCTCATCACTTACACTGCTTCAAATCAGTTTGGACAAAAACCACAACAGCGTTTAAAATCTACTTGATGGCAGAGGGAAGGGAAAGGAAAATGTTGTGGAGAGATGGGCTGGAATTTGAGGGAACACTGCCCTCTTCTTTTGTATTTTTTCAAAGTGTTTGTGCGATGCAGGAGCTGAAGTCTCTGCTTGCTTGCTAATGATGCACACCTACATCAGTGGAAGCCTTATCACCATTAACCCCATTAGATTGGCACCATGCTCAGGAGAAATGCTGGACTGGGCTGGCACAGAGACAGCAGACTCTTTTTTCCTTAGAGTAATTGCTTTCCTTCACTCTTCTCCTCCTCCTTCCCAGGTCAGGGCTGTGCACATTAGGCTGCCTTTCATTGTGAGCATCAATGTGTTGTCTGGCTGCTGGGTAAATACATCAAGTGGCTCCCGCCCAGTGTGCAGCTCTCATCATTCCTTTCTGTCGAAGCTGCTTTTCAGTGATGCTTTGGTCTGGGGGTAGAACAGATTTCCTGCAGTGCTGAAGCTGGGCAGATTCTTTGCTGAATTGGGGCTTGATAAATATGTATTCAGTCTCACGCATCAGAACAGTGAGCAACAGCCGTATGAAATGCTACAGAAATGCAGCATTTCACTTCTAGAAACCCAGTGTTTCTAAGCAGACGCCATCCAGCAGATAAATGCAGAAACGTGCCCGTTTATCATTGTTTTTGCAAGATTTGTATTTGTCCAATGAGGTGGTATCTGAGTGACCATAACAACCCATTACATTTGGTTGCCCACAACTGATAGCACGAAACAGATTCTTGCTCTATTGAGACAGTCAGCAATGACACACAGCCAAACAAATATTTGACAAAGGACAGTTGGGTTTCACACCACTCTCTGAGTAACCCTGACTCCATCCCAGCTATTTTCTGCTCTCACAGCTGCTTTGTTTGCATGTTTGATTTCTCCTCCCGGTTCAGGTTGTCCTGTTGAACACAGAGGTGAGGCAGGGCAGCATCTCAAAATGGCTCAAGATGTGTCTACAAAGTGCCAGGAGGGATTAATTCTGCATGTGCTTGTGCTGGTGTCACACCATGGTAGTGCCTGAGCACAGTTCTGGCTGGAGCAGGACAGTTTGGATGGCCAGGGATGGCCAACGTGCCATTCCCACATCCACAGCTCAGGTGGCATAAGGACTGTGCTCAGCTCCCTACAGCTCTTGAAACCTGGCCGGCATCTCCTGGCCATCCAAATATTTTGGTGGGCAACTCATAGAGCCAGGAAGTTTGGCCACGTCTGCTGACACAACCATCTAAAACCCTGCCGAGGAAAACAAACCAGTATAAAGTCAGTCCAGCCATGCAGGGTGAGATAAACTTAATTCAAACAATCTTGAGTGCGTTTACATCAGGCATTTACACCGCGGCAGCCGGCTTGACTTTAAGCAGGATTAGCTGACTGGAGGAGCACAAAGTGTTCCTGTGGCTGAAGGGCCCTTGGTTTGATGCTGTTGCAGGGCAGATTAGAGCTGAGCAGAGCGTTGGAGGCTGCGAGCAGAGCCCTCTGTTAGAAGCTTAGGGAAAGGATGCCGCAGGCAGACGGGCTGCGGAGACACGGTGCTAAGCACAACCCACCAGGCAGCTCAGAGGAATCCTGTTTCTGTACACCACTTGATCACGTTGTGCATGAAGCTGGGATTTATCTCGGCAGTGGTGCTGGCTTAAGCAGCAAATGCCAGTCAGAAGAAATTTCCAATTAGAAAGGAAAAGAATTGTTAGAAAAAGTCTCATCAATTGGTGTGGCAGGAGTACTCCAGTGGCTGCAGATGACCATGACACATGTGGACATGCCCATTGACATCACCAGTTCCACAGCCCTGGAGCAGCGATGCTGCACCAGCTCTGCCCCGAGCAGTTGGGAAGCCTTTGAGCAGGGCAAGGATCTTCTCAGCCAGCCCCACGTGTCAGCCCTGGGGCTGTTCCCTGACTGGAGCTGCAGAAATCTGTAGCCTGTATTGAATGTGGGAGCAGTAACAGGAGATGTGCAGTGACACATCTCTTGGCCCCACATCAGACGGCCACACGGGACTTCCCTGCACCTCCCGTGTTTGGAACCAGGGCCCCGCTCCTGCCCATGGGGAGTTGGCGCCTGCCCTGACCCAGCCTACCCGCAATGTGTTTTCGCAGGCAGCCCTAGAAACAGCTACTGACAACATCTGGTAACAGCCTCACCCTATGCCTGTTCCTTTCGGGACCCTCCTCGTCAAATTTGGGATTTTAGAAAAGCTTTAGACATGAAATTAAATCTCTGCTGCTGCAGTCTCTTTCTCTTCTATTTTTTTTTTTTTTAAGGTCGGGCTGCTCTGATACAAGGTCTCATTCTGCCTGCTGCCACTCAAATGCCTACCAGCTTGGGTCCATTTGTAAGCTCAGGTTAACAGCACACTCATCCGGGGGTGGATGGAATAAAAGCTTGAGCCAGCTCTTGTCAGGGAGCATGTGGCTCTGGCTCTACCTGATGGCCACATCTTGCTTTCTGGCCATGAGCATTTGCTGATGCTGAGCAGTTTGGGGCAGGAGAGGAGCTCAGGCAGACAGCTCAGACCATCTCCCTGCTCCCCATGCCTCCTCCGTGGATGCCTTTCCTCCCTCTCCTGCAGCCTTTCTCTGTGCCCAGTTCGGCTGAGTCTCGCTGCAGAGCTGACACTGGTGCGGAGGAAGTGGGGTTGGTGTTTTGTTAGACGGTGCTTTTCTCTCTTCCTCTCGGCTGGTATTGAACTGCAGAAGCAAAGAGCATTTACTGAAGACAGTGTCTCGGGTGAGATGTCTAACGCAGGTCCCAACTGCTCAGCAGTCATTAAACATCTCAGGGAAGATGTTCCAGGAAGAGGGATGTTAACCTTGTGGTCCTGGACCGATTCCAGCTCGTTTAATTACAGTTTTCATCGCTGAAATTTGCTCTGCACTTTTGACCAGTTATGGGATTTTTTTTCCCCATCTCCTTGAAGCTGTTGAGCAGCATTGCTACAAGCTGACACATTCCCCACACAAGCTGAAGCAATACAAAACTACAGCTGCTCCTTCTCCCAAGTTTCTCAAATTCATTGTATTTTCTGATTACTCAATAATTCAGGATTCTGCAAAGTATCACCAGCTCGCCTATACAGAAACATTTCATCTGTTTAATCTGGATATATGGATATGTATGTATAGCACTGAATACACATGAGCCAAACACACGCTGCTGTGGCAAAGACCATGACCTTTATCATTAATATAAATATAAATAGAAATATAATATATATTCATACAGAAATACAAAAAGTAACTTGAAGAAATGCTGCAATGCAAGCTAAACAACCTACACAGTCCCTTACAATGAAAAACTATGAGTATAAAGCTATATAAAACCTCTATATGATTACATACATTCATATATGAGTGTATGTATTTTTATATGTATATATATACTCTATTAAAGTGCATTAAGGTGTTTTAAACCTCACACCTTTGTGTATGTGGGATGACTCTCCCCCTTCAGCAAACCTTGGCAAATAGTCCAGCGTTATTAAGGAAGTGTTCAAGGCCAGGTTGGATGGGGCTTGGAGCAACCTGGTCTGGTGGAAGGTGTCCTTACCCATGGCTGAGGTGTGGAACCAGGTGAGTTTTAGTGTCTCTTCCAAGCCAAAATTCTATGATTCCATGGAGAGGCAGCAAAAGGCCACTGGGCTGAGCCCATGTTGGTGACCAGACCCCAGCCAGAGGATGGAGGTGTCCCTGCTCCACAGAAAGTCTGGAGCAGATCGGTTTGGGCTTGGGGCATTTCTCCAGCACAGGGAGTTGTTTATGAGGTGACTTGGAGAGAGACTTTGTTAGGAACTACAGTGACAGCACAAGGAGTAATGGGTACAAATTGAAAGAGTGGAAATTTATGTGAAATATTATGAAGAAATTCTGCCCTGCGAGGGTGCTGAGGCCCTGGCACAGGCGGCCCAGAGAAGCTGTGGCTGCCGCATCCCTGGAAGTGTCCAAGGCCAGGTTGGACGGGGCTTGGAGCAACCTGGGATAGTGGAAGGTGTCCCTGCCCATGGCAGGGGCTGGAACTAGGTGATCTTTAAAGACCCTTCCAACCCAAACCAGTCCGTGGTTCCATGGAGAGGCAGCAAAACGCCGCTGAACCCAGCCCATGTCAGTGACCAGAACCGGACCGTGTCGTGGACCTGCCCCTGCCCACAGAAAGCCCGGAGCCGATCGACTGGCGGCGGGGGCATCCCCGCGACTCCGGGGGTTGCTGGTGCGGCGCTGCGGCCCCGGGGCCGGCACGGAGCGGTTAAACCGCCGGGACCCGCCCGGCCGGGGCCGCTCCCTCACACCTGCCCGCGCTGCGCTGCGCTGCCCGCCCTGGCCCGCAGGCGGC